>OX104123.1:38945554-39504413 GCA_944474755.1 Limnoperna fortunei
GATGATACTATTGTTATACGACCAGCTGATAAGGGTTCAGGAGTAGTAGTGCTGAATTCGAAAAATTATATTGATCAGGTTGAAAAGGAACTACTAACCAGCGGTAGTTATGAGGAAGTTGCAACTGATAACACTTTAAAAATAACAAATAAAATAAAAACGTTAGTCACCAAAATGGAAAAGAACAGATTAATTTCAAATGAGTTAAAGAAATACCTAATACCAGTAGATCCAAGAGTAGGAAAAGCCCAAGGTAACCCGAAAATGCACAAGCCGAATTACCCTTTACGTATAATTGTGAATGGCCGTAATCATCCAACTTCAAATGTAGCACAAGTTGCAGAATCCGAACTGAATTCTCATGTTGAAAATTTACCAACATTCATTAAAGACACTACTGATTTTTTGCAAAAGTTAAAAAAGATTCAATTACCTATTCCAACTAATTCAATTTTATTTTGTATGGATGTTACAGCATTATATCCCAGCATTCCCAGAGACAAAGCGCGAGAAGCATGCAAGGTAGCTTTAGACAATAGACAAACTAAATTTATTCCAACAGAAGTGGTATTACAATTTATTGATGTTACACTGGAAAATAATAACTTTCAATTCAATGGAAAAAATTACATACAAACTACAGGAACAGCGATAGGTTCAAAATTGGGCAAAAATTATGCTTGTACATATTTAGGAGTGTGGGAAGAAGCTCTTCTAAATACCGCACAAGAGAAACCACTAGCATTCTTCCGTTTCATTGATGACATATGGGGAATATGGACTCATGGAATAGATTCCCTTATTTCTTTTCAAAACCGGGCAAATGAAATTCACCAAAATATTAAAGTTGATTTACGTTATTCATATGACAAAATTGAGTTTTTAGATGTCACTACATATATAAAAAATGGTAAAATTGAAACAGACCTATTTTGTAAACCTCCGGACAAGCACCTTTATTTACATGTAAAATCTGATCACCCGAATTCGGTCAAACGAGCCATACCTTATGGCATTGGGATGAGAGTTAGGAGAATATGCTCAGAAAATAAAAATTATCATCAAAGAAAATACCAAATGAAAAAATGTTTACAGAAGCGAGGTTTCCAGAAAAAAGATTTAGACCATGAATTTAGAAAAATTGACACTTTGGACAGAGAAAATCTATTAAAATATAAAACAGATAAAAACAAAAATTTAGACAGAGTACCGTTATCAATTACTTACAATAAAGAACTTCCGAACATCCACAACATATTACGTAACAGGCTTAAAACTTTATATAGATCTAAAGAGATGCAGAAAGTGTTTCCGGAACCACCAATAGTAGCATATAGACGAGGGACAAATATTCAAGATAAACTAGTTCACGCTAAACACAATAATCAATTTTTTAAACGGGAAAATGAAACGGGACCATGTGATAAAAATTGTGCAATTTGTAATAGAATGCTAAATCTTACGAAATTTACAGCTAATAATGGTGTATCATACAATGTTGACGGTAAAATAAATTGTAGGACAGCAAATTTAATATATGGCATTTATTGTGAACAGTGTAGACAAATTGTGTATGTTGGTGAAACTGGGAATACAATGTATGAGCGCATGCAAAATCACCTATCATGTATCAGAAATAAAAAACAAGACGTTGTGCCAATACATTTCAATCAACAGGACCATAATATCAATGACTTTAAAATAATTGGAATTGAGAAAATTAACAAATCATGGATATATCGTAAAGAAAAAGAAAAATTTTGGATGAAGAAAATTGGAACTTTGAATGAACAAGGACTGAACAAAAAAGGATAAAACTGTTTAAAAATATACTACATTATATCTAAAGCTATAATGACATTGTATTACCCATTAAGAAGCCATTGTATTGTAACGTTCGTTTTGTATCCCCCCCCTTTTCTACTCTTTATATTTCTGCCAAATTTCAATTTTACTTTACTTTACCCGTTTATGACGTCATTGTATTATAACGTTGTTGTTGTTGTTATTGACTTCACATATACATATTCTTGTCATTTGTATATATGCCTTGAATAAAGACGGCAGTGGTCGTCGAAACGTCGGCAAAATATGGAGTTTTTATATATATATATATATATATATATATATATATATATATATATATATATATATATATATATATATAACGGGAGAACATCCCATGTTTGCCAGCTGAGGTTGCGCTGGGCAGCTCTGTTAAACCTATCAACCAATTTCAAGTACTTCCTTATTTAAAGGAAACCATTTATACTTATATATCATTAATTGTGGAATGACTTTGAAAGAAACCGTAAAATAAACAATTGCGACGGCTACAATGCGAAAGCAGAATTGATTTTCGTATCACGCTTACATATTCGCATTTTTAACTCATAAGCGCTGTTAGTAGTTTAATCTTTATTTGAGATTTAATTCTGTGTAAATTCATGTGACGTAATGAGATAGTGAATAAAATATATCAATAGATGTTTTCGCTTTTGTCGTAAATCGTATTCAGTATTATACACCGGAATTCTTAGGAATTGTGGCACAGTAGTTTATTCTTTATTTGTTTTTTTGTTTGAATGGTGTTTTTATTGGGGGAGGAAGCCGGATTACCGGAGAAAACCCTGGACCTGCGGTAGGAAAATCCTTGTCAATTAAGATTGGAGTCGAATACACCCTGCCTGCAGTGAGAATCGAACCCACAACCTCTGTGCTGACAGACCACGTGATCAATAGTAGAATAACTACCTTGATCACTCGGCCAACGAGGCCCCTTATTCTTTATTTGAGATTTAATTCTCTGTAAATTCATGCGACACAGTGAGATATATAGTGAAAAAAAATATAAAAATAGATGTTTTCGCTTTTGTCGTGAATCTTATTCAGTATTATACAGCGGAATGTTTAGGAACATTGGCACATAAGTTTATTCTTTATTTAATTCTGTGTAAATTCATGTGACACTATGGGGTAGTTAATAAAATATATAAATAGATGTTTTCGCTTTTGTCGTAAATCTTATTCAGTATTATACACCGGAATTCATAGGAACTGTGGCAAAGAAAAAAAACTGATCAAACCACTACAAATGATCTTTTTAAGCGTTTACAATAAAAAAAACCACGACCTCGGAGGTTAAGGTAGCAGTAACCTATTATTGATCACCAAGTTGTAGGTTTGATCCTTACAGCGAGATGGTGTGCTCGACACATCCCTATAAATTTGCAAAGAGCACCAGTTTTCCTGTCGAAACTTTGCTGTTTCGTTGGGTATTCCAGCTCTTCCCAATAAACACTCGACGTCATATTATATAAACTAATATAATTTTTTTAAAATAGTGTTAAACAAACTTCAAACATACATATAATGCTAACGCGAAAAGTCGCCTTCACGTTTTTCGTGTTTCTCGCTTTTTCCGCTTTAAAGCTTTTCGAAGACAAATACGAGATGTACGCCTTGGCAAATATTTTTTGAATTTATTGTGTGTGTGGTTTTTTTTTTTTCATTTCTTTTTTGAATTATTTTTTAATATAATGACACTATGTGATGTTTATATGCCGTCAAAGATGCATTAGTGATAGATTTTTATCGGGGGGGGGGGGATTTCCATTTATCATTTATACATTTAGACTAGACGCGCTTTCAAAATACGGACGTGCGCCTTGGCACGCGAGATGCTTTTTAAAAGTCATTGTGTGTGCGTTTTTAAATTTACTGTGTTTTAATTATTTTTTTACACTATGTAATGTTTATATTTCGTCACAGATGCATTAGTAATAGATTGGGGGAATTTCCACTTTTTTATTAATAACTTTAGACCAGTTTTAGCCTTAATATTAGATAAAACGATCCATCAATGAGGACATAACAGTTGACATTTTTATACTTCTAATATTTGCGAGTGAAACGAATTTTCACATTTCGAAATATTAATTTTACTAACCGGAAGTTGAATGGACGGATTGGAGCGATCAGTCCAAATCAATCCGTCAGATCAGTCAAATCGTTCCATATCCGTCAATTGACGGATGGACGGATTGGGAACGATCTGACGGATTGGGAACGATTTGACTGATCTGACTGATTGATAACTGATTGGTGACGGATTTTGGAACGCTGACGGATCGCTGACGGATTGATAAAAGTGTTGCGTCTTCAATCTCAAGTACTGTAATTATTTGTAACGTTGTTCTAGCAAGTTAAAATGAAATAGATGTGTTTTAACATGTTTTGTTGTAGTTCTTAGGTAATAGCGGTTCGTTGCCACCACATTCACTGAGTACGGACAATACAACAATAACCCTCCCACGTATTCAGGACTCTGGAATTTTAAAATGCATAGCAACAAATCCCTATGGTACAGCGAACGCACAAGCAAATATTTTAGTCTCTGATTGTAAGTACTAGCTCTTGAAAAAAATTAATTAAAATGCACTGACATGCCTTCGCGTTTTGCATACTCTTTCTGTTAGATTCTCGACAAATTCACCAATTAAAAACCGAAGCTGGAGACAAAATCAAGATTTTTAGACGTCTCATGTTTTGACCTTTCTACTTATGTACGTTTTAGTCTGTGATGTTTGTAGTGTCGCCTCTTTTGTCATTTTTATTGTGTGTTTTGTTTAAGAATATAACAATTAAAGTTGTACGGCTGTTCTAAATCAATAGATCATACCCCGTATTTGGGCTTTCTATAATTTGATAATCGCTGATAATGGTGATGTTTCTGTTTTATTTTTTTAGTGATGGATTAATGTATGTTTGTGTGCTTGTTGTTTATATATGTTTATGTCATCCAAATGTTATGACCTTATTATCGTCATACACGTATGAATGAGAAATTTATTTTAATTCTTGAATAACACCTGTTTATTTTTTTGTTGTTGTTTTGATTAAACTCGTGGTGTTGTCATTGACCCATTTCAAAGTCTCTGGGTATTTGAATTTTGTAGAATTTCTGCATGATAAACAGTCCTGTTACTTGTAAAAAAATTTTTAAACAACTGTAAAGGCATTGCTAAAGAGTAAAACACAACAGGCAAATATATCCGAGCCAAATGTGAGACCTAATGTTAGGTGACGGTCAATGTTTCAGCACATTTTAGATTGCTTGTGACATCCTTCAGCTCATGTTGATTAAACAAAATCATCAAATTGTAAATGTTAATGCCAGAAAATTGGCAAAGCAAGAAATTGGTAGCTTGTCCGAGAGGTAAAGCCTTGGTAAAGTCGTTTTAAAAGGTCCAGGAGTACTGAAGCATCATCAATCTTCAGAAATTTGGATGTTATTAAAACTTTGTCCGACATTTATAATAAATGTGTTGTTGTGCAAGTAGATAAGACCTCTAACAACATAATATTCCAATGAGTAATAATTATGCTCCTCTCCTCGCCGACCTGTTTTCTTCTCTTATAAGGCTTTTACTAGAAGACCTGCTGAAAAGAAAGAAAAGTTTTACATTCTGCTATATTGATGATGTTTTGTCCCTCACAATGCTAAATTTTGTGACTATTTGCATTTAATATACCATAGCGGGCTTAAAGTTAAAAACACCACCAATACACTAAGGTCGGCATCTTACTTAGACCTATTTCTATAATAAGCTCTTGAAAACTACAAACTAGACTTGACGACACACGTGATGAGATCAACCTTCTAATTATCAACTTACCGTTAATTGATAGCAACATTCCAGCAGCTCCAGCGCATTGTGTATCCATTTCACAACATATACGTTATTCTAGATCCTGCGATCAGTATTCTGATTTACTCGACCACTCGATTGCTGTTCACTACTCAAACAAGGGTTCGTTGTACCTAGGTTGATTTTATCCGTCCAGAACATCTATGACATTCACCATGACTTAAATGATCTGTATGGAAAATCATTCTCTAAAATACCACCGGACGTTTTCGCTGGGTCAAAAGTAGTCCTATGAGTAATTCGATGGTGTCTAATAAGAGGCAGGCACTGCTTACTCGTCCAGATCGCCAGAGTACATCAATGGTTTGTATTGGGAACAGGTCGCTCACCTTCTGTATTTGTGTTTTTGGTTTTTGTTTTGCGTTGTAAATGTTTGTCAATATCCTGATTTGTAATTATTTTTGGGCTTTCGGCTCTTGTTGTTCGGTCGGTTTTCTTTGCTATTGTTCCAATTTAAAGATATGACGTCTTTGAAACGTGAGGTGCAAATAATTTTAAAATGAAGGTAACTTTTTTCTATTCTCCGGGGTAGCTCTTCTATGACTTTATTATTTATTCAATTATGGACTTTGGAGAGTTCAATACGCACTATGTGGACCTTGTGGAATAATATTGACCGACGACAAAGTCAGGGTCCGTATAAATCTCGCTGACCAAATTAAAAGTTCTTATTTGTCATATAACGTATTAAAAACACATCTAAATTTGCAATCTGTACATCCATGTATATTGTTTAAATAATGAAATAAAACCGCATACGGATCTATATTTAGTAACATGCCTCATATCTACGGATCTATTTTAAGTAAAATACTTTGAAATAGACGTAAAAGTAGAAACGTAGCGTCAATATTTAAAAAAAATAGAAACAATCCTTTCGGAACGCCTTTAGTTTTGGAAATACGCAGAGTATTCTGTTACTCACGTGATTGGATTAGCCAATCAGAACAACAATTCAACACATATGTAATATTAAACTACATATAAATTTGGAGATAACTATTGATTTACCCCCGATAAATTTGAAATGCGAGTTGAATGGTAACGGAGAATATATTTTTAAAAATGCACATATAATTTATCTACATCTATACGAGAGGCATATTGTGTGATAATCTAAAAACAAGTTAAGAAATATAACCTGCGAACAAACTATGTTTTGTTACGAGATAGCCTGCAATAAGCTACCCCAGTTTGACATTTTTATTTGCAATGTATAGCTTTTTTTGTCATTAGCATTCAGCATAAACTTAAAAATTCATAGAATTTGTTTTTTATTTCAGCGTTATCGGTTGGAAAGTAAATAAAAAATGCAAATTTTAATATATTATGTGTGGCGTTTTTATAACTTTCTAGGTGTCTTAGTGTCTGGCATTTGTTCAGCCTAATTTCCCTTTTAAGCAAACTTGAGTAACTGATGAGAACCAAAACTTTAGAAAGACAACAGAAATTGTAATAGAAACTGAAGCTTTAATTAAAGTGAAAGTGATAATAAGTCATAATGTATATATTTTTTCCACTGCAAAAAAGGAAATTGCAATTTACTGAAATTGCACCCATTTACCACACAACTGAAAAGAACCTTTGGTACAATAGTTCGATTTTACATTGCTTGCCATCTATCTTAGTTTCAGGTTATAATATCAATTAAAGGTTGGGATTTGTATAATTTATATTTTTGCTAAATCAAAGTGCACGATGTATTTTGCTGATAAAAGTATTAATTTTGTCTACAACTGTTCAGACGAATAATGTTAATGTAAATATTCGAAAACATCAAACTTTTAATAACAGTTTGATTTTTTAACAGCACATGATGTACATGTATTAAACAGTCTTATCATTTATATATAATGCAGATTTCTGATGGAGAAAATATAATATACAAAATGTCAAGCTGTGTTGATAAGTTAATGTCCATAAAACCAAGAAGATATGATTCAGCAAAATACACCAAAGATAATCAGAACAACTTTTAAGCCATATCTTCATACTTACTCAACTTATATATTACAACCTTTTACTTCGCTTCATCCAGGTCCCAATTAAAAGTTTTATCTATGTCTATAACAATGACAAAGTGATATCGACGACAAATTACAATGTGTGTTTGTTGCTTGTTTAGCACTAATGAAAGCATTTCTTTGGCTTTATCGTGGCGGCCAGGAGGAAGCTAGAGTACCAGGAGAAACGCCCGAACTTCGTAAGGAAAAATGGCAATCATTGTCAGTTGAGACTAGAGCCGAACACAGATTGCCTGCAGTGAGTTTTGAAACCGCTTCTACAGCTTTGACTGGCACTAGATCAATAATAGATGACTTGCCATAGACTACAATACTAACATAATTTTTATTATTTCCCAAATGTTAGATGGATTTGATTTACCTAACAAATCTATGTAGCAAATATTTAATTGACTAATTTTCGCCATTTTCAAAATTGGGGTTGGTGGGGCTTTATGGCCGGGTGGTTGAGGTATTTTGTCTACTATTGATCACGTGGTCTATCAACACGGAGGTTGCAGATTCGAGTCCAACTGCGGGAAGAGTGTACTCGACTCCATTAAGTTGGTGCCTATGCTGTTGAAACCTTCACAAAATCTGTGTCAAATAATGCCACTATTTTTATAGGAATATTATTTATGATTTCTCCATAACCAAACATGGATTTTTTTCTTTTATATGGCAAAGGGAATGGGTTACAACTATTTAACATTGCTAATTTAATTTTTCTGCTTCCTGATTGCAAAAATGTTTAAAAATTCTATGTTGTTTTTATTTATAAGGTTAAACACTGTCGAATGAGATTTTGTTATGAAATGTCTTGAGGTTGTGTTTATTTTTGGTATTGTACTATTTTAGATGAGCCCTACTTTTGAGTGTTCATTAGACGAAAGGCGGGTCAGACAAAACTAATATGTTATCTTTGTATCGATGGTTGGCGGCAGTGATATCAAAACCTTCACTACTATTTTCCAGGATGTTGAACAGCCATTTGAAGGATATGTGGATAAATATAAACATTAAACGAATAATGATGATATTATTTCCGAAAAATAATATTTATAGTCATTAGCCGTCAAGAATTAGGAGTGGAGAATACTCGGATATATTCTGATATCGAATTAAAATGTTACGAAAAATACAAAGGTTATCAAATTTACCTCGTCATACACATGTTTCGTCTAATCACGACTGATCAGTTGCGCTCAACCCAAAAATGTTTCAAACCCCAATTATTAAAATGCTTCGAGCTTTTATCATCACAATTCTCCATAGCTAATAACAAACTGAAGAATTTTAATCATCATCGAAATTTCATGCCTTAAATTTTAGTACTGAATATTTTGCTGAAAGAATCAATGATATTCTTGTCAGCACTGACGTCTGCTAAGTGCGATGATACCCAAAGGGACTAACAGTTATGAAGGTAAAACATTATGCCAAACTTTAGTAGGGTCATCTACACATGTAATTAAATATATATTAAATCAAATAATTGTCAATATAAATATTCGTTTTCTATTAAGTATTACCGAATAAGTGTTTTTTTCGCGGTGATTAAATTTTCGCTATATTTGCGGTACAAGTTGTAACGCGAAAATAAAATAGCGCGAAATATAAAGACAAATGATAGAGTCATTCATTATGAATACGGACCGCAAAAATTTCATTACGCCGAAATAAACTAACATCAATTTTTAACAAAACGCTTAATTTTCCCCACGCGAAAAAAACACGTATACGGTAATTATTTTCACCATATTATTCAATAACATTTATCTTGGTCAATAGAACGGCGACCTATAGCCCGATTGCGATATGTTATCAATTGACTTTTTGTCCTCACGTTGTAGCTCGACGGGTGTCTAATTAGAGGCAGGCACTGCTTACTCGTGCAGAGCACCTGAGTGCACCCATGGTTTTTGGGGTTTGGGTTACTATCCGTGTTTCTGTTTTTGGTTTTTGTGTTGTGTTTGTCTAAATTCGGATGTGTAACTGTCCCTTGGCTTTTGGCCCCTGTTGTTCGGTCGGTTTTCTTTGCTATTTTTTTATTGGACAAATAAAAACATTAATATTAATGAGATAATATGCGTCATTCGCGTATTCATTCCACTCGCCTTTCTGTAAAACGCATCGAGGACTAAGATACTTAAATAACCAAACAACAAGTAACATGGTTGGCACGGAAAGGTTTTTAAACGTTGGAGACGACGATTTGGAGCAACTGTTGGAAAATAAAAACACCAACGCTTCAATCAGAGCTTCTGTCAATATATTTCAAGAGTGCTGTTCAGCGACTGAGGCCGATTTCATTGAGGTAGAACAACTGCCAATGGGTGATAAGTGTACAAAAATGAAAAAAAATTTACGCGTCCGTTCGTAATAAAACTAGAGGACTTCCTTTTTTTTGAAAAATCTGTAGTGTATTGTGGTAGTATTTATCATTTGATGCATTTGTAAATTGTGAGTTGTTTCTTTTAAGTAAATATTGTTGCTTTGAACCGGTATTTGGTAATAAGACAGTTATTGAATGTGTAACCAGGTAATTGGTCAGAAATATTTTCCGTTGGTAACCAGATCAGCTGAATGTTCTATTGCCCTAAGACGTTGGCTTTATATACGTCTACAAATTAAGCCCAACACTGTTAGAATTATAATTTTTACACTGTCAATTTTTGTTTACCCTCAGCAGTATTCGAACTCACACCATTGTGACACTGTGGCACCAAATCGCCTGCACTATGTGCAGCGGTCTAGAACCCTCGGCCAAATCCGCTGTAAAAAATAGCTTAATTAAGCGGTGGTGATTAGTAGACATAGTACATGTGTAATAGCGTGTGACGATAGAACGGACGTGGAAGCAATATGTATAAAGTTGTTGAAGTGAGAAAGTTTAAGATCCATATGTTACGTTATTTATTTATATTGACACTCAATGACAAAGGCCATTCGTTGGTCAGTCTGTGTCTATAGTCTTGGCAAGAAACACCGTCATTTGTATAGGTGCATAATCTTCTAGACTTGTATATTATTTTTTTGTTTATGCTGTATCGTCATGTTTGTGGATCCGAATCTTAATAAGTTTACTGGTTTGGTACTTTCTTTAGATTTTTATATAATATTTTGAACTACCCGTATTGTGTATTTGCACGATCCCAGTGGACTTATATTATTCCATCTCCAAATGAAAAAATACTTTGAGCATTTAGAGTTAAACCTTTCTTTAAGTTGTCGCCTTTAGATTTTTTTAAAAACAAGCCAGCAAGATACAAGTAATGTATTATTTATCTTATCATGACGTTATTAAGACACCTTTCGATGAGATAAGAACGAGAAAATGCATCTCGTTTCAGAAAACGAAAATAGTCTATATATATCACGATGGTAGTGTGATATGGATTTTCGCAGCTTGTTTGATCAAAGGAGAATTGAACAAAATAGTGATAAACATTTAATTATTTCCATTATCTAGGTTTCTAAAATTTATTCATATTTTTATATACTCTGATCTAGCAAATATAAATGTCGATGTAAACTTGACATGTTTTATTGCTTTAGTTCGTAGATCATAGCAGATGGTTGACACTACATGATTTCAGTGCGGAAAGCACAACTATTACCTTTCAACATATTCAGGACTGAAAAATGCATAGCGACAAATCCATACAACACGATGAACGCACAAACAAATATTTTGATCTCTGATTCTGATCTCTGATTCTAAGTATAAGTTCTATAGACAGGAAATGCATAAGTTAATAAACAGGAACATGTCTTAACATTGTGAATATTGTTTGTTTTGTCTAAGAGACAATAAATACCTTAATTTGGTTGACATTTCAAGGATTTTAGATGCCTCATGGTTTTTCCTGCAAGTTTGCGACTGTGTGTCTATTTCACTTATATTGTTCTGTCTCTTTACTTTATTTACTTTATTTAAGGATTAACTATAAAAATACTTTCTCCATCGAGGGATAACACAATTTCTGTTTTACACGTTGTATGTAGCGGATTATATTAAAATATAAAAAATTTGCACATTGTATAATCTTCGTACCGGATTATATTAAATGTGCACAACGGAAATTTTGTTATCCCTCGATGGAGAAAATATTTTGTGTAGTTAATACTTATAAATAAATTCAAACAATAGAATACACTCAACAATTTCATTTTTGTAACTGGACATTTTTGAAAAAAAAAACTGTTAGTTTCCCGTGGAGTAATATATGACGTCAAATGGCGCGTGTCCCCATGACGATCAAATGTTTTCTATCCTATTATAGAACATTTTTTTCAGCCAATCAAAAGTCAGTATCGTCGCAAAATTTATGTATAAGGTAAATGATTGACTAGTGAATTGTTTTAAAATGCTGCTGGGTTTATATTTTATTTTGGATTCTACTCGTTTAGTTTTATCTAGGTGTACTTATGCACAAGCATTTGTCCTTTCTGTAATATGAGTATGAACTTTGAAGTATTTTCCAAGTTGCTGATTTAAAATTACTCGTGTAATAATTTACCTTTTCAAATGATGTAAATGCACTAAACTCCGGAGGGCAGTCGTGTTTGTAATGAGAGTTTTCAAATATCTACATAATGATCGTTTACGAGGTAACGTAAAACTATTCTTATGTTGTTTGTGATACAGACTCTGCTTATCGACCAACTAATTTTAGAACACGGAATGTAGAACCTCCGAATTTCAGTCAAACTGAAAGTAATTGTTGTTTGAGCATTTTTCGCCAAGACTAATTTTTATACAGACATTCTAGTTATAATGCACACGCTCAGAAGTATAAACCTAAATTTATACAGTCAAGGCTGAAATGTTTTTACAAATGATTTGCAAATTCAAAATGTCTAGGTTTCGTTAGCATCAATCATTTTGTATAACATTTCTGAGTTCAAAATTTGATCTCGGCTATTGTCAAATTTTAGTCGTAGGTTCAAATATTAAGAGGATTTTAGTGTCTTCATAGTATCTTATATCTTCAATTCATTGCGTACAAAACAAATAATGAAAATTACTACACGAATTATAAATAGAGCTTTAGCTTTCATGTAAAAGACTCTGATAGCAAATAGACAAGTGTGTAGACGCTAACAGCTGCACTTCACTTTTCTGCAGAAGCCAGAAAGGTCTCCATCGAAGGTTTTACTATGTAATATCTATTCACAAACTATAGGTGTAAACCAGACTGTGTTACATAACCAGATATATAACCACCATTAAGGTAGAATTGACATTATTTAGTCTTTATGCTATTTATGATAAGCATGCAAATTTAAAAAAAAACCTTTTATTTGGTTTCAGCAAATGTGTTACCAGTTGGGAAGTAATACAAGACATTACAATCTGATATATTGCTGTTTCATATTATGCCTTCTTACGCCTCATCTAGCATGTTGTCAGCTTAATATGGCGTCCAGTTTACAAAACGTATTTACCTTTTAAGACCCGACCTTGTAAAAAACTCTGCGGCAAATTTTTAAATTGGCAGAAAGAGGCAAAAACTACTAAGGAAGCCAACAAACAACAATACTAACTACAATTATACCTAACCTCGCATGCCCTAAGGTAACACATAATCATAGAAAATTGCGCTAAAACATGAAAGGTGTGGGAGAAAAGTAAATAAACAAACATATTCAAATTTGATTTAGCAATATGATTGTTAGCTTAAATTATGTCATATTAAAACAAATTTCAGATTAATTAGTATATTCACAATAAGGCTGCTTATTTTTCTGTTTTGTTATAGTTATGGTTATTTGCCGACATCAGATCTTTAGAAGTGCACTTAAGATACATAGTTAAGATAAATGATATTTATAAGTGTCTAATGAATTAACCAAACACAGTCGTTGTAATTTTCACTCTGAAAATCATCTGTACACACAGATTTGATTTTTGAGCCGTCCCACCTCTGGAATCGAACTCTCAGTTTATTACATCTATGGCTACTGCGCCTAGCATGTAATGACAGAGGTGTAACTTCTAGACCAGATCCGTCCGCTAAAAAACGAAGTTTCACTGTCCTAGTGTTACTTTTGGTTGAACATGTCATTTACATACACAATGTTTTTGTTCGACCTGAGTTTTAATTACAACGATTTTCCTTAAAGTACAATGTCTCTATGTTAAGTTTCCCCCTCCTTTTGGTTTTAATCAACTTCATTGAGCTGAATTTGACTCATTTTTCACAGACGTTGGTGGTAAGGCAAGGATAAGTTCAATTCAGTTAAGTGCAGTATCCACATCTCTCCCTTTCATTAACTGGAAGATATCAGGCCATGTGACTTCTAATGTAGCATACCTTTAAAATAAATTTAGTTATTTTATACAGACATTACATTTTAGAATGTAAATAACAGCAACACATTTGTTTGTTTGTTTAAATGGTGTTTAACGCCCCTTTCAGCAATTTTTCAGCTATATCATGGCGTCCAGTATTTATTGGAAGAGGAAGCCAGAGTACCCGGAGAAAACCCCTGACCTTGTGGTAACAACACATTTGTAGTAAGCACTAAATGCTGAGAATTTGAATTTCCAAAGCCTTCAACAAAGGATAGGCACAAGAAATCCTTTGTACATAGTAACATAACTTAATAATTATTGCTTTGAACACACTACTAGTGACTAGGTGACCCCTAAAAAACTGCATTGATTAGATTCACATGAAAAAACCTACTTCTCGTATACACAATCCCTTAGCATCTGCCACTCTGTCAACACTAAGCTTTCATCTTCTATCCCCATAACTGTTCGGAAATGACTGTAAGAACTGTAACTTCTTTATTTCTAAACGCTAAATATAAAGAGCAAAAGATAAGTTGAAAATGATTAATTGAGGAAACTGAATATATAAGCCTGCTGTACAACAACATTAAATGTAAGTTGTTTTTTTTTAAATCTGACAGCTTTACATTAGCAGTAAAAACTACAAGGCTTTGGAAATAAGAATTTTGGCTACTAAAATTTTTCTTAATTGGCACACAATTTGTATTAAACAAATACTTCCCTCCATGATTACAAAATGGTTTGCTTATAGAAAATCTTATTAGCTTTATGAAAAAATAAGGATACAATAACTTTAATAAATACAACAAAGTTTAGGCCATATAAAAAAATTGTAGATTTTCATACCATTCTGTCCTCATTTTTAGCCGCTAAAAATTATTTTGTCAATGAACTATTTTCAGTTAATTTCCTTAAAATATATACAGCTCTGATCTATAGCAATTTTCATTACAAATATAAAAATGCTAAATATCTCCTGGATGCTGTATGAGAACCTACATCTAGGTTTTTTGTTATGGCCCAACTGCAACTAAATGATATGCACTTAATTTAAAGAGGGTCACACAGTCAGTATAAAAACGCCCTCATTCAAACAAGTACAGAACAATGTAACAAAAAGTTTATATATAAATCACAACTTATACGAAGTAAATTTGTTTCAACAAAAAATTTTAAAAAAGCTTATACATGATCCATCCTTTGCTTCTGGCCAGTTGTTAAATCCAACATTTTTAGTTGCACCAATAACTGGATCTGCCATTGGGAACATTTCGTCTATTATCTCACACAAAGTATCTATTAATTTTACTCTAAAAGATGCAGGTTTTGCTCCTCGGAAAGAAAGTTTAAACCCTTGATACTCGGAGGTCTCTAGTACAGTTTCATAAACCTCATTGCTTTCCCTGAAAATTTTATTTTTAAATAATATAGAACATAAAATTTTACCAACATACGAGTAGATGAAACTGGAGTTAGGATATGGATCATAAAGGTGACAACGAGTGATGAGGTTCAATTCAGAGTGTGCAAAATATGTTACAAGGTAGCACATTGTTAAGTTTGGGTACATGAAATTATTTGGATCTTGTATTGTACTTACTGCTTCAGATTATTCAAGTATTTTTTGTGTGACAAAGACTCTGGCGTAGGCATCAGCCAGGGATATTTCAGATTTCTGTAAATACTTCGACAGTCTCATTAATACGTAAACAACATCCTGAAAATAGTATTTAAACTTTGATAAAAAACACAGATTAAGCTACCTCTGCTAGTAGGCTGCTATTAAAGCATAGGTCAGTCTGTTATACTTGGGCTTGGGCGACATCATTTTATACAGTATAGAGGGTAATTTTATCAAAATCTTTTGCCTTGATTCAGATTGTTGCTACATATTATATCTCATACAGTACCATGTCAATATTAAAGCAAAAACAATCAAGGAAAGTAAAAATGTACTTTCAAATTTACCTTGAGTTGTAATAGGTAAGCAATTACATTCCCATCTGTGGCTAGCCTGGCTAGACCTTCTGCCTTGGCATTCTCATGTGAAGCAGACTGCAGTTGAGTTACAAATGCTTGGTAGCCTCTGAAAAATATTGAGTGACCTTTCCAGATGTGGGAGCCACCTTATACCTCCAATCCTTGTAGGAACAAGGACTTTCAGGTGGAGAACAGAAAATGTTCTGATTAGCAATTTTTTCATCTTGGATGATTTTCGATACAGATAGTAGATACCAATTAGTAAAGTCATGGCCTTCTCGTAGTTAATAGGGTTTACCGCTTTGGTAGCATCCTTGAATGGCAGCTCTAGCCTGTGTGCTAAACAGTGTGTGACAATAATATGTGGCCAATCTAACTTTATTAATGCTGCTAGTCCACTCCTTTTCCCTGAAATGGGAACAAGTATAAGTGAATTAAATTATTCTGGTGAGTGGTCTATATTTATTTTTATTTAAAAATAAGCTAAAACATCTATATAATGTGAGTGAATCAGTGTACAGTCAAAGACAAACACTGGTACAATTAGAAAGATTATTCATATAATTGGAATGTAAAGATGACAAGTATGCATGCTATTTTTTTTTAAATATTCCTTTAGAAAGGAAGAAAATGTCTTAGAATTTAAAACGTATAAATAGGTGATTTTTCAAGGAGATGTCTATAAAAATAAACCAGGAATTTTGAAGTTTTATTGATTGATTGATTGATTGATTAATTGATTGATTGATTGATTGATTGGATGTCTGCTTTACGTCCAGCGTGCAGTATTTCAGCTATATTCAGAACGGGATTTTGAAGTTTGACAAAAAATATATAGAAACATCTCTAGATCAAGTATGCAACAAATGTGTATCTAGGAAACGCAAAAAAAAATATTTCACAAATATTAACCTGCATATTTGAAGCGCCATCAGCAGTAAATCCTACAAGCTTCACTTTCATCAATTCAGGGATTTATAAATCAGTTCTAAATTTTATTTCCAAACTTTCATACTGACTTTTATGCAGCTGCTTTAAACATTGGACAGTTGCTCTGAGAAACTGGTTTGGAGCTTGCAGTACTGAATGAATGGGATTTTACTTTCGTTGAGTTGAACTAGAGCCTCGTGTTTGAAATTGTTTGTCCCCTTTATAAAGGTCGATTCCTTTGAGAAGACAGAGTTTGGTGCAACTGGCCCTTTTTAGCGACAACACTCACAAAACATGAAGCGAAGCCACGAAAATTCTGAGAGCCATTTTTGCAGAAATACACGTTTTCTTTTTTTTCCATATTCTTTTGAACAGTTGGGCGCCTTAACCCTTTTAGATGCTTTCCCCGGTAATGCCCCAGCAGTATATTTCAACAGATCCATTGACGCTGACTAATTGACATCATTTCCGGTGGGTGTGCATAATTTTCATACTTGACTCCGATATCGGTCTGGTGAAACGCTAATATTAAAACTTAAAGCCTTCCGAATCTCCTTGGGTTCAGACCATGAAAAGAAAAGGAACATGAGGATGTCTAATAAACTAAATCGAAAGAAAAATAAATTACCAACTATAATCTTCTTACCTAAAAGCACGTTTCCTTCCACGTGGCTTTTCCTCGGCACTTTTCGAATGGCTTGGACTGAGGCATGCTAATTAGCTGAGAATTTCCGATTGTACAAAATGCGCGCACATCGAAAAGTAATTACAAATTAGGGATTTTCCAATGTTATGCATTTATTTATAGAAAACATCGATTGATTTATTACACAACACTACTCGGGCCTCCTTAACGTTGGTAGGCCCAAGTGGGTAATTATAAATAAGACGCCACTCGGGCGTTTTTTCTTGTTTATTTTTACAGGCCCAAATCGGTTTTACACGCCTCGGGCGTCGGGCGTATGGCTTATTTCGCACACTGATATTATTCATTAGACACTTATATCTATATATGTTTTCTTATACTTCAATAGAAACACCACAGCTGCTATTTTGAACATGAATAATGACGTTTTAGACGAAATAAAACACAAGTGTCTCAAATCACAAAGAAAGCGACTATCTATGAAAGTTCTTACTAGTACTAGTACTTTTCGGGTACTATTATTCGGAAGTTAATAGCAAATATTAGTGTACTAGAAAGTAAGTGTCTACATTGTTAAAGATCATATTGCAATAATACGTTTACTTGAAACGTTGTTAATTTAGGTTAGACAAACAATTGGACAATTAGAGCAAACACCATTCGGCCCATCATCCATGGGCCCTATAACGATTTTGATTTTGAAGGTTATGATCTTAAAACAAATAAAAGGTTTCTGCTTTTATTATAGGCGCTGATGTATTTCTTTAATATTATGTACCTTTCCAGATGCATGCATGCTGTTTTTGGAACTTTTTTTCAGTCGACCTTCAGTAACTTAAACTTTAGTCCTGTTGAAACATTTCTTTAAAAAAAAGAATAGCGGATTATTTTGTACTATACACAATTTTGGTTTCAATCCTAGGCAAAGTTCTAGAGTTGTAATCTGTATACTCCTTTATAGCACTGATCTAATTATATGTAAGTAAAGATTACCTTGACATTAGACACATATATACCAACGAAGAGATTTTATTTGCATAGATAAAGTAGAAAGCATACAAGTATTTCGATTGTTTTGGAAGAAAATTAAATGGCATAAAAGATATACAGTTCTACCAATTTTAAGCATGGCAAGACCAATTGTTTATCACCAAAATTGTAATACATTTTTCTAGACATGACAATAAGTAACTTGACTGGTGACACTCCTTACTCGTCTAGACCACCTGCGTGCAACCAAGGTTTTTATTAGGTTCAGGCTACTCTCTTTCTGTTTTTTTTTTGTGTTTTTGGTTTTTGGGTTGCGATATGTATGTTTGTCTATATCCAAGTATGTAATTGTCCCTTGACTTTTGGATCTTGTTGTTGATCGATTTTCGTTGCTATTTTTTGTATCAAATCCAGCTGAGGACTTATGCAGTCAGAACAACGTTACAAATTAAACAGTCTTAATTTTTAAAAAATCAGTATAGGGAATAACTTTATAACTTTAATTAACAAGTTAACATGTTATTATATTCGTGCCAGATCTAAAGTTTTGCTACACGTCTCGCTAATACGTACGACTAGGTACACAATGTTATTAAAACAGCAAAAGTATCAAATTTACTACGCCAGATTCACAGGACGTCTCATCCACTCATTCAAAGTTACAAAGTTACAGTAAATTAATGAAAATATACCAGAAAATGTTTTTTCAGAATATGGCGGATTAATACTTTTAACAACTTAAACACTGTGGAAAATTTAGGTCGTGGAGAGTACGGCAAATTCTTGTCCGTTTTCATGCGTGTCGAAGGATATGCAATTGTTTTAGACGTTGATTTCATTCAATTTTTGCTTAACAAAGACCAATATCAATATCAGACAAATGGTTATTTTAATGGAAGTGTCGATTATGGAAGAAACACACAGCTTAAATCAGGCTATTACCTTAGGCACGTGCCAAAGTTGTAACCTAGAAATGGCTAGATAGTACATATAGTTTTTAACTGTGTTGCTAAATATATATCTAAGAGATCGCTGGTGATTTCACGGTACTCTGTCTGCCTATACCGGAAGAAAATAGTCGTAATGAAATAAATAAAAAGTGGCTGAAAGAATTTTTTTGTCTAATATGCTCAAATGCTATTTTAATTTCTTGTGCAGTTCAAACTGATACAGTAAAGTAACAAAGTAGTGAAAAATGTTAAGCTAGAAATATCACTTGCTATTTTAATTTCTTGTGCAGTTCAAACTAATACAGTAAAGTAACAAAGTAGTGAAAAATGTTAAGCTAGAAATATCACTTGTCGATTATGGGACATTCCTACTGTTATTAAAGATTAACACGTCCTTGTAATTGTAGTATACTTCACTATCAAGTGCATGCGTACAAGACAGATAACATTAGTTCACTTAGTACACAAACGGACTTAGCTAACAACTTAAAAGTGCTGGTATGTGCATTTTAATATAGTTTGGAGGGTTTTAACTTTTTATTTTGTTTTAAGTTTTGGTTTAGCTTTAAATACAAATAAAACATTGATTTCATGTTCTCGTTCTTATCAACAAATTCCACGTAAGGACTCGCTGCGTGATTTTACAATAATATGTATATAAACATAATTTTCAATTTATTTGTTTAAATATGGTATTTCTAGTATCCAACCAACTTTTTTCTACTTGGATTATTATCAAGAATAAATTTCAATGCATTAATCTAATATTCAGATCTCTATACCGTACTTCAAACACTGAAATGAATGATCAAGTTTGCGATATGAAGGTAGAACATGTGTCCAAGAGTGATTAAATAGTCTACATCATGATATATTTGTATTTTGTATAACAATTTTATTAAAATTAAAATATAATTTCCACGTAACACCGTATGTCAATCCTCTCTGCTTGATATTTTAATACATATATTGACAAGAATATTTTTCAGGCCAATGTTTAAAACACGTCTTGAGTATAAACTTGTCATTGAAAATATCAAATAAACTTTACTAGGTTTTTTATTAAATACGAACTAACTTTGTGTGGATCATTTTCAAATTTGCCATATCGGATTCAAATATCTTATACTAGGTCAGATTATTTTAAAACTGATCTCTGGTCGAAATATAAATTTAGATTATATCATAGATTTACAAATTTAAGTTCGAATTGCATGTACATAATATAATTCATAAATAACGTATGCTTTTACAAAAATGTGTTATATGCGTATAAAGATATACATAGTTCTATCTATGAAAAAATGTTTAATTTATTAATTGGATGTTTGCCTTAGTCCAGCGAGCATTCTCTCAGCTGCATTCAGGACAATAATAAGAACTCAAACTATTAATCACCGTAAAAGGGGTTAGGATGGGCCAAAGGGAACACAATTTAGACTGACGCTGAAAAATATGAGTTTTGTGCATGGGTGAAGAATTTAGCCTTTTTAGCGGCTACAATGGGTTTCTCTTTTTCAAAATCTGAAAAAGGGTCTTTATTGTGCAAGGAGCGTAGCACTCTACAAACACGTTACCTACTACTGTCCGCGGAAGGGTTTCCATATTATGACCTGACAACCCCCCCCCCCACCCCCCACGTCCACCGCTCGGGAAAACATGATAAGCGCGGATTAACTTTGTTGATAATATTGAATTTAGATAGATATTATTTTGCCAAGTCGTTTTTAGATAACGTCTTTTGATGGTTTAACTCTATTCTCTCTTTTTTCTAGCCGGGACCAAATATATATGTATGTAACAAATCATAATTTATAGTAATAAATTTATAAATGAACTAGAATGTATATATTTATATGATGAATTTGTAACAAAAATGGAGTCAAATAAATCTCCCCTTGATCGCAAGACCAGTACTGAGACGATGATGATTAGTAGTAGACAAACAACAAGATGCAAGCAGTTCCTTTATAATAAAATAATATAAAATAAAACTTTCTCTGTACGAAATACTGTACATAAAAATTCACAGGCCACTCTTTAACACAAACGATGGATCGGAAATACCATCTGAAAACATTTAAGGACGAAAAATATATTACATATTCCCGACATTTATGCGCGTATATACGAGAGAATGTTTTGATTCTCCTAATTTAATCTATTAAGTTTACACTCTGAATGTTATCTATACAGTCAATTGCAGGCGAACGGTTTGCACAAATATAGGTAAGAATTATTAAAACGTTACACAGCACAATCGTACCTTTTGATTAAATCATATAAGGAATATTGAAACTTTACAATTTAATTTATACAGTATATTAATATTGAGTTGTTAAGGAACTAAATAGTCTTCTACCATCTACGTTGTCAAATTACTTGGCGAAGATATGAAGTAAAGACATGCTGATTAAGATAACAATACTACCTTTGAATTTGTCCAGACTTCTTTATATATTTTCATATTTGCCTTATATTTATCTGGATTATGTCCAGTGTATTTACAAATAGTCGTTTTATTATTGCTAATATCATATCATCTATTTTGTTTAAATATTGAACAGATAATAAACACTTTAGATAACTGGATTTCAAGGAAACCCTCGAGACAATTTTGAGATTATGATATTTTTCTCTATTGGGCATATTATCTAACTTATTATTGCTTTACGCTGATATTAACATTTATAAATTAGTAGTAATTTAGTATTTTTGTATTAATGTTGCCTCATTGCACATATTCTTCCATTTATGTTTTGGATTTTTTTACCATTATTTATTCATTACGATTTGGTTCCTCGATGATGCTTGTCTAATTGTTTTTCTATAGATTAAATTTTTTTTAAACGAATGTTTTTCTGTTATACAACTTTCGATATCTAGTGTAAAGCTCGTACATATTCTAATTTGGAATTATATTTCCTCTCTGATATCAATATACACAATCAACTGTTCATTTAACTGTGTTAAATGTTTGCACTTTTGTTATTGGTCCTTCATGATAATTTTTTTTTCGTTTCACTCTTACTTATTTTTCTTATTGCAAGTTGTTTTTTTTTTCTTTTTTCACTTTGCAGATTCTGTCCTTAAGTTCTTTCGACAAAAGTGCACTAATTTATCTCTAAATCTTTTATAAATCTTAAAATTGAAAATTACGAAGGTCTTAAAATTAAATTAATTGTATATGATAAAATATAATAGCATGATTTATTTCACTGTTACAATTTGTTTTAAAAAATTATTAATTTTATTTAGAACTTGTGCTTGAATAAATTAAAATTTATTTATATAAGATCTGTCATACCTTCACTTCGGTACTGACCAAAATATCATTGATCTATATCAGTGATATAGTAAATGTCTAGCTTTGTTTTGCTCCGAAATTTTAAAAATGATTTAAATATAAGTTTTGTTTTCAATTTGCAAGAAAGGTGTAGGGGGTCTTTCAGATTTGGAATATTTTCTTTAGAATTTGATTATAAAACCTCTTTATGATCTGAATTCTTTGGATTACAAATATTTTTGGAGGTTTGAGCGTCACTGTGGAGTCTTCATTAGACAAAACATTTGTATGATCAAATACCGTAAATTATGAACTTTTTCGCATAATAACGGACAGGGTGTGCTCGACCCAATGTCAAATGACAATTAATGCCTGTTATGTTATCGGATGTTTTCTCCAGCTCCCACCCCAATAAAAGCTGGACACCGTTATGATGCTGGAAAACTACTACACCTTAACTCTTAACACCATTCAAACAAACAAAAACAGATATTCAAGAATAATTTTTGTAAATGTATGAAGGGACAATTTTTGCTGATATACATACTAAGAACAAGTCAAAAATTGAACAATGAATAACACCAAATCCATCCCCATACGTTTCGAAGGGGTGCTTTTGCACAAATAAGTGATTAAGACATTACTACTATTCGTTACTATATTATCAAGTTTGAGATTATTACAAGGTTCTTTTCTTCTACTAGTCTTTAATTTTATTCGATATGTGATTGTGAAAAAATATGTCGCATAGTACGGAGAAATCATTAGGACAGATATTCGTAAAGTGTTTCGGACAAAAAAACCAGTTAATATAAGTTTGAAAATGATATATATTTTGAAGTATTAATTTAAGAGAGTACATTAATATTGTATGGGGTTTTTAATTGCCATTTGGTCAATAAAACACTTTGACTGATTGATTGATTGATTTGATGTTTGCATTACGTCTAGCATTATTGCAGCTATACACAAATCGAGGACACGTGAACAAACATTAAATCAAATCAGAGAAGTCTTTTCTTTACCTGTTATAACAACCCCAACGCGATTGCATCCCTATCCGCCGCACGGGACGTGTTGGGCAGGTCTGTAGAACGAGCGCTGTGAACCCTCACAGTACGAAACCAGATAAAGTGTCAGATAACCACTCCTTTATCTTTATTACCCAAAACTATTAGCACAAATATCACGATTTTCTCGTACTAGTTCTTTTAAAGATCATTTGCTGACAAAAGAATGTGTTTCCCCGACCGACCAAAATTTTGTGTCGCCATCATTTTGTTGTTGACAGTTGTGCTTCGTAGTACATATTCACTAATAATGTAAAGTTATACTTATCTGTACTTTATCACTAAGATAACATTATTTCTGATTTATCTAGCAGTTAATATGATTCTATCATCAGAAAGTCTATATTTAAGTCGTAGCTTAGGTTTAAGGACGTTCTGACACTTTGTTCAATCCATACATTTGATTCAGAGAGGATTTGTTCTGTCTAAAGGTCGAGCCACAAAACATTTTTCACTATTGCTAGACATGGCTTCAGCGAAACAATAGTAGTTCTTACGAAAAGATTTGTTAACAAACCATGAGATACTTATTAGACGAAACTGATATAGCACATTCCATTATTGAATGAATTTTTTTCTGATTGGCTTATACATTTTTGGAAATAATTTTAACTTTGTCTTTGAAATGTAGTGGTTGTATCTATAATAATTATTTGTGGTAACAATTTATTTATACCTTAATAGAAAAAATAGGAAATACTAGTACAGTATTTTATATAAAATTTTTAAAATGTGAAAAAGCACTCTCCATGGACGTAGTGGTTTAGGAGACGCAAGCAACAACCGTCATTAAAATAATAATAGGTAAATTGTTTTTATTTTAATTTTTTTATTTTTGTTGCTACGCAAATATGTGCATGTGTATTCTGTATATGATCATACAAGTCTTTTACCATTAATATAAGTCAGGGGAAATTACATAAAAACAGTTGATCCTTTTATGACATGCAATTCAACTTCACATTTATGTGACACAATTAAATCTAATAAAATTTAATTATGTATCTGTTGCACAGATTTAATGCACATAGAATAAAGTGAACAACATATACAATACACACAACTAATTACGATATGTAATGACTTGATTTTTTGTTATTATTCACCCTGTTTTTCCTGTTAGAGTCTGATGTTTCTTTTACATAATTTTAGAAATGTTCCTGTTTGTTGTTGTTTTATTCTGTTTGCTGACAGTCACTGGAGGTAAGTTTTAAGTGTTTTGCAATATGACTAAAAATTTTTAAAATATTGCTAGTTTCTTATCAGGAAGAATATGTTGAGGACAATGAACATCAATTACAAAACATCCGTACACAGATGTCTTTAAGCAAATGGATTTAACAACGGCCGTTTTGTTAAATATAGATGAAACTTTTTTAAAGATAAACAAATCGATGCATGAACACAAATATCACATCAATATTCAACTATTTACTAAACAGACAACAATTAATTACCAAAGATGAACACAGACATATAACAAAGAGTAAACATGTAACAACTACTGGCTTTGAATAGTCATATTAAACATCATTCAGCGTGGAAGAAGTATTTTGTTTTGCTTTTCAATTTCTATATTAAGTAGATATAATTAATTTTTAAAATAGGTCAATATGTAATAATTAAAGTACTGTAATGTCTCTTTGTTTCATACCAGACTGGCTTTATTGACCGATTAGTTAAGGTAGTAATATACTATTGATCACGAGTCTCTTAACAACGAAGTGGGTTCAACTCCAACTCGATTAGTCATGGATTGCAAGTTTTTCCTGTAGAGCATCACAAGTTTTCGTAGGGTAGTGCAACCTCCTTCCCCAATAAAAACTCGACGCCACGATATAGCTGAGGGCTCACTTTAAGTAGTTTTAAACTATGTTACAACACACATTAACAGTGAGATCATATTTTATTCTGTACATTTATGTGGTGTTATATGTGTCTAGTTATTTCAGCATAATACTAAAATGTTTTATTATTATTTATAATCATTGTCGGCATTTTTTTTAATTGTGTTATTGCTGTTTGGTATTTTTTGTATGTAGTACTAATTTATGTGACGAGTTTTTGTGTTTGTCCAACTGTACATACATGTAATTTTGTATGTGATGTTCCATGCGTTCAGGGTTTTATTTCATGAACAGTGTCATTGCATGTCTATATGATAACTTGTTCTAACAAGTAGTGACCACATAGGTTGCGTCGTATGTTGTTTTATTGTATTCTTGTGTGATTGATTTTATTATAATGCGATTTCCCTTTTACAGGAATGCAGTGCATGGGTTGTGAGGACGTTTTAAACCCTAACGATTGCACAAATATAATATCCTGTAGCTCGAATCAAGTAAGATTTATTTTAGGGGAGAAATACCAATGGAACAATTTTCTCTAAAATCGGTAAATTAGATTTAACATTTGAGGAACTTTACAATGCCATCTCATTTTTATTCCTACTGTGGATTTACTATTATCGTATGATTTCGCGTGCTCGCAAACAAGGACTCTTGGTTTTCAAGAAAATAATTTTACCATTCACCCTTATGCCATTAATATGTGTAAATGATAAATTAACTAACTTAATATCCTTGAAACTGCAAATATTTTGCAGTTAGTGAAATTGGTTCTCCTGAAATTTAATTTATCCGCTGTATGAATTTTTTTTATTAAATTGCAACAATAAATGTGTGCAAACATATTGAATATGAATGTTATACCCTTCAGAGTATTCATTTCCTGTCACATTTCAAAGATTTACTTACTAGTACATGTATATATCTATCATGGATAACCAGAGTAATTGTGTTTCTTGTTTCTGTAATTTTTTGTTAAGTTTAAACTCTGCAGTGTATAAAGAAAAACCTGCTTTTATTAAACATAACAATAGATCTTAGTAGACATTTCAAGGGTTATTTCAATTTTTGGTAAGTTTATTGCATATAGACGACGTTAATAAACCGCGAAGCGTTTTATATGCAGAGCAAACCTATCAAAAGTCCTCTATATCCAATTATCTTACCAACAATTAAAAAACAATCCTTATATTTTAAATTCAATATTAAGAAAAGAAAAACAATACAGTCAATGTCGCAATAAGGTCGTGGCTATAAAACCAAATATATCCAACGTCAACAATCAGTCAAGCGCTAGCGTCGTGAATAAAATACAAAGTTAGATTATACAAAATGCACTAAGTTGTTCCGTTATTGAGTATTTAAAAGAAATTTAAATTTTTAATACATATTTAGTACTAATAGACCACGGAAAAACGTACTGAGTACTGGTGACTACAGAAACTCAACCCGGAGAGCAGCTCATTGCGTCCCAAGGTGATGGATTGGGGAGGTCATCTCGTTGGTGGGTTGTCAGAATAATAATACCAAGATACCATACACCATACAAAAGATCACTAGTTTTTTAGACTCTTTGAAATAATATTAATAAATACAAAAAAAAAACAAATGTGTTTACATCTTTTCAATTGTCTAAAACATTCATTTTAGATGTGTATAACACAGGAGTTTACAGGAATGACAAATGAAAGAAGATATAGACTTGGATGTTATAACCAGCGGGTAATATATTTAACGCTATTTTGCAGTATTTTCCTTTCATCTTTATATGGGGTAATATATGGTCTCACTGTAGTAACGTTAGATGGACGCATCTCACCTAGATGTAAAGAGGGCGTTAAGTAAAAGCGTGACTTTATTATGTTACAAAACCGCGATACACAGATTTCTTACATTTTTCATTAAATTTGATGCATTTTCTTACCATCTCATATCAGGGCTGATTGATTTGTTGATGATAAGTTTGAAATTTCAATAATTAAAGTTATAGTAAGGACAAGAAAAAGGAAAAAAGGCTAGAATCAAGGAATCATGAATCTGTTTTTTAAGTGTTGTATCATATGAAAGTGATTGGTCATTGTTGCGCAAGACGACTCAATATGATTACATATTTAAACACAGAAACGAGCAATCATTGTTTGGTCCATCTTCTAAATGTTAACAGATATGTGATTAATACGATATTGCAAAAATCAATTATTTACGTATTTGCGTATAATCCTAACAAACTTTTTTCCTTGATTAGTAATTGAATTGTCAAAGTAAGAGTAATGTAGATGTTATCAACATAGTCACCTAATTTGAAAGATCAATTATAAAATGAATATACGGCATAGAGAAACATGAAACTGAATGAAGATAACCTTTTATCCGTGTTTGCAAGAAGTCCTTGTATAATTCTATTCATGCTGTAATTTATTTATATTAATTGCTTTGATTGGATAAAAACACTTAAATGGCGTCTTCTCAGATAATTTATATATCGATATTTCCTCTGAGCGGACTACTTTCAGTATCCAATGTAAACAAGATGGCGTCCTCCTAGCGTATCGTCAGGGAGAGGGAACAATATTTTCTCTGCCCCAATGATTTCCAATTAAATCGATTGAGATTTCAAATAAAAAATAATATAAATACAATTTAGTGTTTCATTTTGTTTTTTCCTATCAATATCTATGTAACCGCGATTCCTTTAGTACTATGTTTTGCATATCCCTACGCTTTCCGTCTAAGTACGTTTTGAGATCTAGATGGGTTTCTGTAACTGTTTTTACTGTTTTAAAAATCGCAACGATTATTTCACAGAATTATAAGGATTAAACACTGTGTTTTAGGAAATTATCAATGTGTAATCTCCAGCGACTCCCTCACTTTCTATAAGTGAAGCACATAATTACTTAACGAGAAAGATAATGAATGCACGTTGAATAACAGAAAAGTAAGCAATTATTTAACAGCTTTAACGACACTTTTGTATTTTGATATATCTTCTGTATACTATCTACACCTTGCAGCCACAGATGCTCATGTTATAATAATACAGTAATGTATTTCTAATTAGAAATAAGTCACTAAACATTAAGCACAGTCCGAGTAAATTGATTTTTGTCTTACAGGGATGTTCTATATTGATGCAACATTCGACTGAAACAAATATGTGCATACATTGCTGTGACTCAGATAACTGCAACAAGCTTTTGTGTGCTTCCGGTAAGGGACACTGTTAATATAGTTTTTCCAGGTATAGTCTTATTATGAACAAACGCACAAGCAAAAAATGAAAAGCTGAGTCATCCAAAGATGTTGTTATATATATATATATATCTTTGTAATCCAAATGGAATTAAAATCATGAGATATTTTTAGTTTACATACACGGTCAAGTAAATTGAATAATATTCAAAAGTTTCCATCAGCTTTTCATAGAAAACAAGTGTTGGCATTTAGTGAATAGTTTTTAATTGTGTGAAAACAGGATAAAGTAAAGAAACAGGTAAGTTTAATGAAACTTATGTTTGCTGCAAGCAAAGTCTTTCTTTTATACCCAGCCTCGTCTTTTATGGTTTCATTTTGCTGGCTTATTCCAAAGACAAGAGATGAAACTCCTAACCTTCATATTTATAGGAAATCGGTTAATTAATTATCGGGTATTTCATCAACATTTTGGATCGATAAGGTTAGATAATCACTCAATATTGAAATTTGATTAATGAACCAGTATTTTTATTTGTTTTTCAATAGTAATTTAAAGGGGATACACTGGGTTTCAGCAAAATAATGACGTCCAGGTTTTATTTTGGGACGACGCTGGTGTTTTGGTTGTTTTGATTTCATACAAGATGATATCTCTTCATCACCAAAGTCACGACTTGAACTGTATATGTCACGATTACTTCACCTCGACAAACAAATGGAATTTGCATCGCATCTCGAAGTTAATGCTTGCTTTGAGACATTGATGTTATATTCAACAACAACAGTCAAATTAATCAGCATGCATAACGCACAATCTTTCTATTTTGAATTGCAGATATTTCAACCATAATTACTTCACCGCCAATCACGACAATCAAACCGACACAAGACACTCATCCATACGTTACGACCAATCAACCCCAAGTGACGTCAAAATGGGGAATGCCTGTTGTCCTCTCGTGCGCAGGTCATAACTTGGATTATGTTAAGTTTGTAGATCAAGGCGTACGTAATATGTGCAATATGTAGGTTTAAAAAAAAACACTTTTGTCATTTGTGCATACAGTACTTGCACCCGTAAACGCAACACTTTGACTGATTGATAACTGATTGGTGACGGATTTTGGAACGCTGACGGATCGCTGACTGATTGATGATGAATACATCCGTCCAAATTATGAATCCGTCATTACCTTGGTAACCGTCAGCGATCAGTTCAATCAGTGCGATCCATAATCCGTCATTTAATTATATGCATAAATCGGTCAGTTTATTGACGGATACGTATACATTAATAATTTAAAGATAAAACGAATTCTGCGTGATTTGTATATTATATATGCATTTATAATAAAATTTATAATAAAATGAACGCAAGTATTCAAAAGAATAGTTAATACAATGTCTCGTTCTTAAAAATAACATAAGTAAACATATTTGAAGAAAAAATATTTTCTTTATATTATATATTATAGCACATTTCTTTAAAACAGGACATATTTGCGGGTTGAACCCTGTAAACCTTAAAAAACTTCGATTTAAGGCACATCAGTAGCGACGAGATAAATGTTTTATTTTCGTAATCCTTTATTGATTCTCTTTTTTTTTATTTTCGCGACTCGTGATTTCGGCGTATTTTATTTTCTGCGGCTTGTTACATGTGTATTTTTTGTCGTATATTAAGCCGACTCGACCCCCCAATCAGTAACAAATTTATTTTCATTTAGGAAAGGACGTGGCCTCTTTTTGACATCATTACTGGTTACTTAAATGGATGCCTATGTGTTTTTATTTAGTCTATAACATTTTTAAATACAATTATAAAACTGTTGTGTATAAACAAATGTTGATCTGTTGAACAAGCATTGTCAATCAAAACAAATTGTTTACTAAACAATAAGTTGTATTGTAAAATATACAGCGATTCTGGTCACAAGTTTATTTGACAGGCAATACAAGAAATTAAAACGTATAATTACAATTACGCTGGATTGTTTCATTTATTTCATGGCGTTCATTTTTATTGGGGTGGAGTGGGAGGAAGCCGGAGTACACGGGTTAAAACGGACAAGTCAATACAGTTGGAGTCGGGCACACCGTATCTGCAGCCGTTCGAAAATCCGCATGTAATAACTAGTAGATGACTAACCAATCAGCCACTGAGGCCCTAATAACGCCGGTGAGACTTGTCTGTGAATACTGCAGTTAAGCGTAAAAATGTGTTACAGATAGACACGTGTTATAGTACAACATTTGTTTAACAAAACGTCATTAATTCCCTAGGTCTATGAAGATCGGTTTGAACATTGTCATTACAGTCATATCGATAAAACAGAACCTTTTCAAAACGTACCCTTTAAAAGATTGTCATTCAATTTGAATAACTTATTTCATTGATTGATTGATTGATTGGATGCTTGCTTTTCTTTCAGCGAGGGTGTTCATGACGAGAATAAGTTAAATATCAGTTAGATTTGTTTGTTTGTTTGTTTGTTTGTTTGTTTAGATATTGTTTAACGCCACTTTTAGCAATTTTTGCAGACATATCATAGCGTCCAGTTTTTATTGGAGGAGGAAGCCGGAGTACCCGGAGAAAACCCCGGTCCATCGGTCGGAAAGCAATCTTTGTCAATTAAGTCGAGTGTACCCTGTCCGCTTTGAGACTCGAACCCGCAACCTCGGTGTTGACAGACAACGTGATCAATAGTAGACTACCATAACCACTCGGCCACCAAGGCCCCCTCAATCAATTAGAGAAAGATGGAAAAAAGGGCAAACATTTTGAATTCAACTGGAAAAATAAGTGGTATGGGTAAGCCTTCTCCTTTTCGAAATCTACAAAAGAGATCCTTAGCGTGCAAGTACTCTCTAAACACGTCACTATGGTTCGCGGCAATTCTATTTTGTCCTGAACCACCCCCCCCCCTTCCCACAAAACGTGATACCTAGTAACTAATTTCAAACACTTCCAAATTTAAAGGAAACTATTTATACTTATATATCATTAAATATCGAATGACTTTAACAGACATCGTAAAATAAACAAATTGTGACGGCTAAAATGCGAAAGCAGAATTGATTTTAAAATTATGCTTACATGTTTTCGTCTTTAACTCGTAAGCTTCTATATACAAACGCGTTTATTCTTTATTTGACATTTAATTCTGTGTAAATTCATGTGACACAATTAGATAGTGAATAAAATATATAAATAGATGTATTCACTTTTGTCGGAAATCTTTATCAGTATTATACACCGGAATTCTTAGGAATTGTGGCACAAAAAGAAATCTGTTCGACCCTTACAGTGAGAGGGTGTGCTGGACTCATCCCTAAATTTGCAAAGAGAACCAGTTTTCCTGTCGAAGGTCTGCTGTTTCGTTGGGTACTGCAGCTCTTCCTTATAAACACTCGACGCCATATTAAATAGACTAATATAATATTTGAAAATAATGTTAAACTAACTTCAATCATACATACAAATAATGCTAACGCGAAAGCGCAAAGTGAATAAAATGTTACTATTCCGCCTTCGTCATTCTCGCTTTTTCCGCTTGAAAAAATTTCGAAGTCAAATACGAGATGTACGCCTCGTTACGCGAGGTCTCTATTTTTTTAATTCATTGTGGGTGCTTTTTTTCCATTTCTTTTTTTAAAATAAAATTGCACTATGTTTATATTCCGTTACAGATGCATTATTTATATATTGGGGGAATTTCCATGTATGATTTTTAACTTTAGACTCGACTTTTTCCGCTTTAAAAAATTCGAAGACAAATACGAGACGTACGCCTTGGCACGAGAGGTCAATTTGTTTTAAGTCGTTGTGTGTGTTTTTTTTTTTAAATTATTTTGTTAATAAAATGACACTTATGAGAGTGTTTATATTTCGTCACAGATGCATATATAACGGGGGTATTTCGTATTATTTATAACTTTAGACCAGTTTTAGCCTTATTATAAGGTTAAACGAGCCATAAATGAGGACATAACAGTTTGACATTTGTATACTAATATTTGCGAGTGAAACGAATTTTCACATTTCGAAATATTGATTTCACTAACCGGAAGTTGAATGGACGGATTGGAGCGATCAGTCCAAATCGATCCGTCAGATCAGTCAAATCGTTCCAAATCCGTCAATTGACGGATGGACGGATTGGGAACGATCTGACGGATTGGGAACGATTTGACTGATCTGACTGATTGATAACTGATTGCTGACGGATTTTGGAACGCTGACGGATCGCTGACGGATTGATAAAAGTGTTGCGTTTTCGATCTCAAGTACTGTACAACGCCACATTCCTATTGTTTTTTTATTGCAGATTTGAAGCTATATTTATTTTAATCTTAATTCGGATTGTATCTTTTTATATTCAAAGGATGTTTGAATGTTTTTACGCAAGCACAAATGTCATATATTGTTTTCAAAACGTTTATAATTAAAATGAAGCTGCACAAAAAACGCTGATGCATTTAGAACAATTTCGTTTGTGATATAAAATTCACAGAAATCATCGACACTCATTACGTAACAAATTTACTTAAAAGTATAGCGATTTGTAAATGTACACATGAAACACTATGCAGTTGTTTGAACAATACTAGCTGATGGTATATATTTTAGGGTAGAACCCTGATGACAAATAATGAGCAAAGCATGGATGCCACGATTCAAATACGCCCACAAAGTAACATGCAAATCACTTGTATGGGTGTAAAAGGAAACCATGTTGTGGCTTCAACCAATATAGAGGTGACCGTCACAGGGGGTAAATAAGTTTTATTAATGCAGGGCATATATGTAAAATTACTTTGGGATAATTTGATGTTGAATAAGTCAATTAAATAAGAAATGACAAAAATGACAAATAGTTTTTCTTGCAGTTGTTAAACATAACGATCTTAACTAAAATGAAGAAAATAACATCACATTCAGTCACTAGTTTAATCGTTACCCATACACCTTTAACCTTTCTACTGTTGGTATTGGTTTCCCAGTAGTCGTCATTTATTAATCATCGGCATGTCAACAATACGTTTGTTATTCCGAAATTAACTTCAGGCTGGGTGTGCTACACTTTACTTTTACATAAATATGGATCGTTGGGGTTAAAAACAATGACTTTCTCCCAAAAAAGAGTTCGTCGCCAGGTTATAGTTTTAAAAAGTTGATAGTGCCGTAAATGGCCATTTAAACTAGCCGAAAAAAGGAACCTTGACTTATTAAATATTATAGACGTCCTTTGCATTTTTATTCCACATAAGGTTTTTATTTAAATTCAGTTACTGCATATTTTAATACATAGCTGGTATACGACTGGCGTTTCCTATCTTATCTCATAGATCAGTACAAATAGCTGTATTGTATTTCAAGACAAGACATTGAACTTGTATATTATATGTTGTGATGCTTAATACTACAGTTATAGCACATGTAACAAGTTTAGCAGGTTTGACACAAGTTTGTCTTATTTTCAGACAAACCTTATTTCCCACAAGGTGACCACAAGCTAATTGTATTGCGTGAAGGTCAAAATTACATACTAAACTGCACTGCACAAGGATTTCCCGAACCCGCCGCATCGTGGCATTTCGTCCGGGTAAATTAATATTAACGTTGTCTAGAATTAACAGTACTTGAGAGCTCTGATAAACTAGTAATTTTTTTTCCATTATTTATATTTGTTTAAAACCTTTAAGACCTTTACTAGTAGGAAAACATGAATGCACAACGTGAATGGGAATTACGTCAGAACCCATTTATGTTGTTAAACGTTAAATTTACAAGCATTGCATATTATGCGGTTATTAAAACCAAGGAGGTTAATAAGAACACGATAAGTCGAGGACAGACAAAACCAAGATTGAACAACAAAACAAACCCACACTTACAACCCACTAGCGGCTCTTGTGTTCTGGAATAGCAACAACTATATGTACTGCTTCAGGCGTAGCAGCCGTCATACTACCCAGGTTTAAATGCTTAAAATAGTAATTTCTATATAATGGGCAAAATTACATGAATTTCTTACGACCGTACGATTTTTATTATTTGAAGGAGATGTATTTTATCTTCTAAAATTCCATTTTTGCTTATTGAAATATTTTTCTTTCTACTGTTTTTACTTAAACCTGAAGTAGTTTTTGATTTAAAACATATGTTAGCTTCCAGGTCATTATCAGATAAATGGAGATACATTACAGTTAATAGATATGACCTCAATTATGGCAGGAATGTATACATGCTATGCCCACAACTACTTCGGAACAGCACCACTTATTTACGAAGTTCAATACATACCATCGCGTAAGTCATTATTGCTTTATTAAGTTTACTTTCTTACGGTTTATGTATACGTCAGAAAGCTTTACAACGTTTAGCGTGCTTTAGGAAGTCTAGTATATAGGTTTTACTTTTTCAGGAAATCTTCAGTAACAATATATCTGTAAGATATATGACATGAAATTCATTTGAATACATAATATAGATACAAATACAGCCTTATTTATTACTTTTGCACAACATAATTTATCTAGTCTACGAGGTTAATGTGTGGACATAAACCTTCTATGACATGAATTAAATATTTTACTGTTTTCGTTAAATTTATCGAATATTTTTTTCCCAAACAAATCACTTTTAAAACTTTTCAGCTATATCATAGCGTCTATATTAATAAGAGTTCTCGATGAAACCACAGGACATTCGCTGTTCTTAAATAATAATATATTTACAAACAGCAACAACTGTTCTAATGACCACGACGGCATCAACTGTTGCCACAACAACTAATGAACTGTTGATCCGACCTACCATTACCCTACAGACTGAGTTGATCATTCCAGAGGGTCAGGCTACAACTGTTATTCTTTGCCAGGCTCAAGGTACTCCCACTCCAACTGTTACTTGGGATACTATTGATGTGAGTCGATATTTATTTCAAAATAAAATAAAAGTATGTTTTGATTGAGTTGGCTTTAAGCATATATAATGGCGTCCAGTTTTTATTGGTTAGGAAGACGAAAATGCCAATGAAAAAAAACGAACACTGGCAGAAAAACAGACTCTTTGCCAATTAGGATTTGAGCCAAGAAAACCAGCGTGGTGATGAATAAAGAGTTTACTCTTCTTCGTTTATGGGCAAATGTCATCCTCTAGAAACCTGTTATAGTTTTCGTTATTTCTATTAAAGATTGATTCCATTTAGCTGTTAGCGTCAGGTGGTTTTCAATCATTCGCGATTCCTCACGCCTAGTAATATGCATCTAAGTCTGTCTTTGGATCCATTCTAAGCTCAATTCCTTGCCAGCTACCGTAAATCGGGTTATTTCGGTTGTAGTTTAATTTTGGCTAATTTGGCGCTTTTGGTGAAAGAGCCAAAAATAAACACACCAAAATAAAGCATGCACCAATATTTGACACGCCAAAATAGCTGACCGGTTAGACAATATCGTAAAGTCTATGGCTTAAAATAGCGGTAATACACAAGTGTGTATAAAGGCAACTTACAAGTATACATTTGTATGCATATTTCCTTATTTTCTTATAAAACTGTTAAGAAAACACAATGTGTGAATTTCTATTCATACATAATTACGTCAGGCTTATCATTTACTAATTAGACTCTGTTATTGATTGATTGATTGATTATGGTGTTTAACGCCCGAGCAGCAATATTTCAGATATATTCAGGCGATGAACATGAAATGGATGATAAAATGAACATGAAATGATGATGAATGAAAATGGGATGGGACACAAGGAAAAATAGGGGTAACGGATTTTAGATTGCCACTGGCAAATGGGAGGATGGATAGGGTCGGGCAATTTAGCCTCCTGTAGCGGGATCAAAATCCCTACTCATATCGAATACTACAGCAGCGTTCTTTAACGTGCGAGGAACGTGGCATTTTTCCCAACACGGTGCACTAATATGGTTTGCGGTCAGGTTTTCCGTATTATGGCCTGACAACCCCAGCTTGCCAGGGGTACCCCATTCAACCACCTGGGGCACACATCCCAGTCGGTCTTTAGGCAAACCGACCTGACACGCCGGTCAAGGTACTGGGCGCTATTTAGTTGCCTTTTACGACAAGCTAGCGCGACTGCGGTCTATTCTTTTAGCCACCCGGATCCCGCACGGGACCTCTGTTATTGATAAAAAAAAATTAACACCTTTATCGTCATTCAATCAAGATATACTGCTGAAATACGAAAGGATTAAAATTTAAATCTGTGATCGTTAATTACTGACAAAAGGACAATAATTAACATTTGGTCTTAAATGATATGTGTGGTAATTAATTAATGACATAAATTTAATGAACACAGTTTAGTCGTTATGGTTGGATCTCAAAGTGGATAGACACCGTCCCCGCAAATTATATACTTTACCAATATATATTATACAAATCATATATATTAACCTTGCTCACTACTGCGATTTAAAGAGCAATTATCGAAGGTGCCAAAATTTAACACATCAGTTCGATGAAACACCAAAATTAAACACACCAAAATAAAACACACTGCTTTTGAGAGAAAACCCCCAAAATAACCCGATTTACGGTAATGTGGCGATGCTTAGCACTACGCAATACACCTGCAATACTGGGTTTTGCACACAGATTAAAAATATAACACATATGAATTTCTCTAAGCGAATAGTAACTAAACGATTTGTATAATATATTTGTCTTAATTAATCGACCAGTGCTGCATTTCTTATAGTTTTTTCTACAGTGATTTCAATAATAAGCATCATGTGTCTAGTGAAAATGAAACCTATTTCGAACTAAGCAATTATGAGACTAAAGGGTTTACTATTTTACTAATGAATTCCAGCTTTCGCTAATTAATATAAAATCTTACTTGCAGCATCATTTCCCTGCGAACGTTAAACCTTTTGGTAACTATCTGATCATCAGCAACGCCGGAGTATATGACAGTAAATTCTATCTTTGTTTGGCCCAGAATAAAGCTGGAGCTGATGTCAAGATAATTAACGTGATAATAAATCATATAGGTAACAAATAAACAAGTATCAAATTCAACTTCACATTGTCTCCACAAAAACAGGACATTAATAGCCACGTATAAAATGAAGTAATGCATCTTTTATTGCCTGACAGTGTGTACTCACAGGGACTTTGTATTTGAGCTCGAACATATACCGAAACTGAAACATGCCTAAAAAGGGATTTCCAGTTTTTTTTTCAAAGTCGGGGTTTTTCATCCAAACAAAACTGGAGCACCTATATAGGTAAACACATGCTGCATGTAAAGCCATATAAAACGAGCAAACCAAAACATAGTGATTTTTGTCCTTACGAAAACAAACATCTAGGGAAGTGAGATTTTACTTATTTCCTAATTTATTTATCTCGGTGTTTTTCTTAAATGCTTATAGTTTTTCTTTCGTATTACAAATTTTATATAAAAACACAATTCTTATTGAATGAATTTAATGTCTAAAATTGATTTCCGTACAATCGTCCCGCACAGCACATATTGAAATTAAGTCCAAGTTTGAGGCATAAAAACGTCACGTTGTTAGTTTACCATATGTTGACTGCGACACAGGCGAAAACAATGTGCCTGATTCGTTGTCAGTGTTTTATAATCTGACCACAACTTGAGGACGAAGCAAAAAATCTTCCACAACCATGCATGAACAATTTATGCAGACAGACGAATTATATTTCATCTACGTGTGTTATATTTCTGTAACTGTTTTTTAATAGTTAAGCCTACAACTGATAGGCCACATACTCGACCCGCAATCACCTTGCAACCATTGGTCCAAGCTAGATATGGATCGTCTGTTAACTTGAACTGTACAGCAACCGGATATCCGGAACCCACCATTACTTGGCATGCAAATTCTGTAAGTATGCGATTAAATATTATGGTTTGTTATATTAATACAACATCAATCAGAATGAAACAATATATTAAATAATACAAGCAATTGGATTCATGTCCATTCTTAAAGAAGATAAGAAGATATAACAAGATGTTCATCCTTAACAAATCATTTCAAGATGATTTTAGAGGGAGTAAAATGTATATCTCCGTTGAATAAGGGAAATAAACGTGTAATTCTTTATATTTCATATTTTATTGTGTTATTTGTATACATTATGTTTTATATTGTGTTTCATGCAAAAAAATAAAACAATTTTTATTATGACCCAGATCAATCCATTAATGAACAGAGTTTTGCGTTCTGAAATTTTTAACTTGAACTTACAGTGTACTGGTCTGCCATCGGCCGTTCAAATTTAAGGATTATCATTTCTGTTAAATCATTTACTTTCATATTTTCGGTATTATTGCTGGCAAGTAAGGAGAAAATTATAATTGTAATTCGTTCAGATGTTATCGTTTGGTGCATAAAAAAAAGTAGTATGACTGAACGTTGCGTGAGACACGATGTACGATTCCGAGTTAACACGCAGCGATTGGGGGACACGAAGATTTGTTAGATGTCATGTGACAATTTCTATATAAATCAAATTGCTCTATTACTACAATTAAACTATTATAGTATAATAATATTTACTGTCTTTCTAATCAATCGTGTTAAAGTCTTTAAGATGGGACCACAACGCCTTTTTCCAAGCTGTCAAAACTAACGAAATAATTATAGTATTCTCAAAGTTCAATATTTTATTCAGTGCACTGGATTCCGGGGTTAATATGCGATTTTATTGTTTACGGCCTTTGATTTTCTCAGGGTACAATAAAGAAAACAATGCTTTTCAGTTATCTTAAAGTTAGTTTATAGATACATATCAAAAATTATTTTATGTCACAACATTTATCTCTTTATCTTGTAGAGAACGTATAAAACTAATATGATCAATATAAATGAAGCAAAACTTGAAGACGATGGATTTTACACGTGTATAGCAACAAATGATGCAGGACACACGCAAGCAAACACCATACTTACAGTAACTGGAGGTTAGTCTATCTGACCAAACAAGAACCATTTTACTTAGCAGACAAAACACTCCTCCGCCAGTGTTATCAACGTCTCTATCAGCCTCAACAATACCAAAGTGAACAAACTTGTTTGTCATAGCTCTTTATACATAGAAACGGGAAATGATCTGTGTCATATTTAATATACTTGCACCTGAAACCTCATTTTTACTTTATTGCACTGTTTCATATATGTGTAGAATGATATACCGTATTTGTTTGTGCAAGGTACGCACTGTTATACACCGTATAATTCGCACAATATAATGTTTATACAAATTGAGTTAAAGCTTTTAAGTAAAACCCATTTTACTTACTGCATATGCTAAACATCTCAAATTCAAAAATTTGTTATACAACAAATGGATTTAATATTCCTGAAAGCGTAGAAAGTGAAACCAAACAAATGTACAGATCAAAATTTCAGTTGTGAAATTTGAGTTGAATCCATGTTGACCCGTTTTCATCCAAAATCAAGAAAGGACATTTCTAGAGTTATACGGAACCTTCCGTCTGCAGATATAGTTGAATATAGCAGCTAATTACCAGAAATTGGCAGGTCCTTAGAAAATTTAATAATCGAGGGCTATACGATGTAACCGCTAAAATCTATATGTTGATGAAAAACCGGGAATTCCTATAATTTGCTTTAATGGCATTTAGAATATTTTCGGCAATTTTCAGCTATATAACGAGTAACCAATGAGGGTGATGACCTTGGAAATACCTGGCAAAATGTTATTTTCATTTTCAGAGAAATATTTTTTTTAGATTCTCCGCATATATCCCAACGCCCTTCTTCAGCAATAAAGTCATCTGGTGAAACAGAAAGTTTCACTTGCACAGCTACAGGTCTTCCTTTGCCAATTATAACATGGACATACACTTCAGTAAGTAACATGATTCACTGTAGTTTCTATTGACAGTTCACTAATGTTTATTTAAGAAACCGATACAGAAGATTAATAAACAAAAATAATGATAATTGTTTGATTAATTTATTGTTTAGACAGGACCAAAGTTTTCTTTTAATAATTATTACAAATGGGACTACCATATAAACTATTTTGAATTGCTTTAGGGTTGCAAATTTATTCAGAAAGGTTTGTCTCTGATTGCTATAAAAGGGGGCAAACAGGAAACAGGCTGGGATTTTCATTTGAATGGTTACAACTAGGATAGGCCTGATAGTATTACATAAATGATGCCAAAATATTGCCTTTTTCAATTATATTTTGTTTTTTATTTCCTTTATTGAAACACTTAGGACAGACCTGCAATTTAGATTTTAGCCTTTACTAAAATATTACAATATATTGATTAGATTTGATTGCATCTGGAAGATTATTTTCCATGTTTGAATGTATAAGAAATGAAACGCTAATCATAAGAGAGTGAAATTTGCAAATTACACTCTAAAACAGTATTTCTAGATTGTAGTTGTGAATAATTCATGTAAAATGTTGAGTTGTACCAAGTAAATATTAATACGCTTTTATAAACCTTGTAGAATGAAATTGACCGACGATAAGAAAAATCATTCATTTATTTTACAGGCCCATATACAGCGTATTGACCAATTTAAAAGTCCTAAATTGTCATATTACATATAGTAACAATTACTGTTATATTTCTTCTTGACATGTTGACTCATTCGTAGTTACAAATAATGCATATTCAAATTAGTTGTTATATGGATATTTTCGATACAAAAGACTGTGATAGCAAATACTGTTATAATTTTACAATTAAACATCATACAATTAAGAAACAATAACTAATCACCTATTAGTGGTAGTCTCCTGTACATCTGGAAATCCAGATCCTAATTTTAGTACACATGCATTCTTTAAGAATAATAGCATGCCTCAAATTTTCTTAAAATAAAGTAACAAGCGTCCCATATTCTTTAAAAATAAAAGATATGATTTATATCTTTGGTGACGGAAGTGAAAAAAATTTCCCATTCAAATTTCAAGATTTAATCATATGTAATATCATATAATAAAAAGTTTTTCTCGCCTGTAAGAAAGTGTATCATAATCCAAGTTCCTAGTTAAGTTTCGTGTGACATGAATTGATCACTAAACCAGTTATAGTTCTGCATGACTTCCATAACACATTGTCCAATTTTTCTCAAATAACATTCGCATATCCTAAAATTGGACGAAAAAGACATAAATGGTTATTAACACTTTTCTGTTCATTTATTTTATTTGTAAATTGGTTACATATCAAATGAACAGAAAAGTGATAATAACCTTTTAAGTCTTCTAACCGATCACATGCTTTGTTATGTATTTTATTTTTGTGATTATCACATTTAAAATCACTTTGGAATTCCAGACCTAAATTATGATATATATTATGATTATTTAAATAATTTAAAATATAGTCTGTATCCCAGTGGGTTGGAAAATCGTTACCTGTCTTCCTGGTAAAAGAAGATATTCTGTTTTATGAGTATTAAACTTTCAGACAAATTTCTTACACCATTGATGTATACAGGTTAAGTCAGCATTAAATTTAACTGCTGCTCCATTCAACAATTAATATTACACAATTAAGACAAAACAAGCATCTTATAATTTTATATAAACGATTTATAAATCAGATTATATAGTTTTCGACTTTCGTCAGTCGAAATTAGTAATGTTTGTACATTTGTTTATAAACCATCTCATAAGAATTGTTGAAATGTTCTTGTCATATGACAAAGAGTTCCTGATAAAACGGACACCACGTATAAAGGTCAGTATTCAAATAATTCCACAGTTCGCTCGGTTTATTTTTTATACAAATGATAAAACTTCAAAATCTACAAAAGTATATGAATTTAAAGTCAATTCATTGCGCTTACGTTCAGAAACTTAGAGAAATGTTTTTGGTTATAAATGGTAGGTATTTTTTTATTTATAAAGGAAACTAACAAGTTCATTAACTACCGAGGATAGACGTGAAAGCTTTTTTAAACATTGTTAGGGTAGTTTGCGACCAGGAATGTAATAATAAGATCTTTCATCTTAGAAAAATAAATTAATTTCAAATTCAATTCAAAAACAGTATATTTGAATTCAAGCCTCAGTCAGAATTCATTTGTAGTTGACTACAGAAGTATTTCCTGTCAGAAAATTCATATTCTACATTATGTCACTTGGGTTAAACTAATAAAAATTTAAACAGGTCAATAATTGTAACGTTGTTCAAGCAAGTTAATATGAAATCGATGTGATTTAATGTTTCATTTTAGTTTGTGGATCATAGCAGTTCGCTGCCACCACATTCGCTAAGTTCGGACAGTACAACAATAACCCTCACACGAATTCAGGACTCTGGCACTTTGAAATGCATAGCAACAAATCCATATGGCACAGCAAACGCACAAGCAAACGTTTTGATGTCTGATTGTAAGTACTAGCTCTTGCAAAAAAAGGGAAAGGCGCTGACATGCCTTCACGTTTCGCATGATGTTTCTGATATAGTCTTCAGGAATTAAAAACGCCTCGTGTTTTCGACTTTCTATTTTTCTACTTTTTTTCAGTGGTTAATATGTAGTTTCCCCTTTCTTTTCATTTTTAGTTTGTTCTTCGTTTTCAGCGTTTAATAATTAAGGGCTGTACGGCTGTTCTAAGCCAATAGACTTCACCACTGTATTTAGGTTTTCTGGTATTGGATAATCGCTGATATCGGTGATGTTATTGATTGTTTTTTTATCTGATCCAAAAATGTTCACGTATGCATTCATTATTTATTTGATATCTTGAATAATATCTTTTTACATGTCAATTGTTGTTTTGGTCATACTCGTGGTTTATCATTGGTTCATTTCAACGCAACTTGGTATTTGAATGTTGTGGAATGTAAACCTGTAAATTTTCTGCATGATAAGCAGTCGTGTTACTTGTGCTGAGTGTCAAAGCACTCTAAAAGTATAGTTAAAGAATAAAAAACAAAGTCAAGCAATTCTGAAGCATGATGTGAAACCTAGACTGCGTACTGAACAACTAAATTTCAGTCAAAATAGCATTATTATGTTTTACGATCAATGTTTAATCGAATTTTGTATTATCTTTGGTATCCATAAGTTCATGCCAATTCCACGAGATCATCAAACCGTAAATTAGTTAAAGATATAACTTCGTTCATGGGTATGTTGTCATTAATTTTTTTAAATGTAAATATGTCTTCTTTCCCAAGATATCCCTTGTATGACCTTATCATTTATTCAATTATGAGAAAATTATGCTTTATATGGAGCTTGTAGAATGATATTAACTGACGACGAAGTCGTATTACATAAGAAAACTCAACTTAATTTGCCATATGTACACCGCCAATATTGCCGCTTGAATAATAAAATAAAATCGGAACGAATGTAAGGACCAAATTTAGTAACATGCCTTTCATATACGGTACTACTTTAGTAAACACAATCTTTGAATAGACGTAAAAATAGAAACATAGCGTCAATATTGTTTTAAAAATATATACGCAATATATCCGGAACACCATTGGTTTTGAAAATATGCAGAATATTCTGTAAAACACACGGTTGGCCTCGCCAGTAAGAATCAAATCATACCATATGTAATATTAAACAACATATTAACTGAGAGATTAATATTGAATAACGGTCAATAAATTTGAAAGTCAATAGAAAATAAATGCCACTGAATGATAACTGGGAACATCTTTAATGAATTATTTATCTTTACGAGAGGTCATTTGTGCAAGTAGGTTGATCATTAAGTAAGACGTTAAGAACTGTGACCTTTGGAAAAACAATGTATTACCACCAGATAACCTGCAATAAGCCACCTTACCCCAGTTTGACATGGTATAGCTTTTCTGTCATTAGCATAAATCAAAAACTTAAAAATTCATAGAATTTTTTTGTTTTTATTTCAGCAAATGCGTTATCAGTAGGAAAGTAAATCAACATAATAATAATAAAATATTGCAAATTTTAACATTTTATTTGTTTCTTTTCAAAAGTTCATTTGTTGCATATGGTTTTTGCATATTTGTCAGCTTTATTTGCCTTTGACGCAAACTTGAGAACCTAATGAGAATCCGACCTTTGGAAAGACAACTGAAAATCGTTGTGGAAAGTGGAAGCTTGAATCAAAGTGAAAGTGAGATCAATTATGTATATAAATTTCCTCCACTGCAAAACCGAAATAGCAAGCGCTCATTTACCAAACAACCGAAAAGAACCAATAAGACCACACTACTTAGTTAAATTTTACATTGAGTTCATTCCATCTTGGTTACAGATAATCATATGAATTAAGGTTGCATAATATATAATTTTATTTAATATAATTACCAGATATACCTTGCTGATAAAAGTATTAATTTTGTCTTAATCTATTCAAACGAGGAATGTTGATGGAAGTAACAAATACAAAGCGTTTTTCATGAAAACATCAAAACTTTAATAAGAGTTTGATTTTTAGCAGCATGTGATATACATGTATGAACAGTCGTATCATCGTTACATATGCAAAGCAATAATAAGCAATATGTCAAGGTCCGTGTTGATAAGGAGAATGTCAATAAGGTTAGATACGTAAAATTAAAAGTCTGTTATTTTGTTACATTTTATTAAATTGGAATCAATATTCTGACTGAACCAGCAACTTGCACAAAGCAAACAAGGAATTTTCTTAACCAAAATATACTAACGATATTCAGAATAACCTTTAAACCACATCTGCATACTTACCCAACTTATACATTACAAACATTTACTTCGCATCTACCAGGTCCCACCTGATAGTTTTATCTATGTCTATGTTAACAATTTCATAGTTATATTGATGAAAAATTACAAACTTTGTTCGTGGTTTCGTTAAAACCAATAACAGTAATTTTTTAGCTTTATTGTTGCATCCAGAAGGAGGCCAGATTGAATGTACCAGGAGAAAATGCAAGACCTTTGAAAAAAGTGTCAATCCTTGTCAGTTAAGATTGGAATCGAGCACACCATACCCGTATTGAGTTTTGAAACCGCTTACTCAGCTTAGACTAGAACGAGATCAATATTAGATGACTACATGTACCTTAACCATACACCACCGAGAACCAATTACATAGCAGAACGGCAGTGATATTTTCTCACAGGCTTTACCAACAGTTACGACACTTTCATTTTCCTAAAAATATATGCCATATACTAGCATATTTAATTAACTATTTAATTTACAAGGATTGATAGCTTTTCTACCCATTTTTTCGAATTCCCTAAATAAAACCTGGACGCCATGATATAGCTGCAAAATTGCTGCAAGTGACGTTAAATATCATTCAAACAAACAAATCAAAAGTGTGTAAGTCTTAAATCCTAATATAATTCTTACAGTTTCATCGCGTTTTTGTAATAATCTTTATATCTATGCAACTTTAAAAAGAACAGTTTACCATTAACAATTTGCTAATTGCAGCCCCATTCTACTGCTTAAAGATGTCTGCTGGAAAGTATTTTACATACAAGTCACGACACAATAGTTTTCTGACAAATAATCAGCTATTAAGTAAAAAATATCTATAAACCTTCAACACCTCGCATTGACAACACATAACTAGGAAAACGCGACACCATGTCAATCTTGAGAGCGAATATCTACTAAACAGTGCTCTAAAGCATTCTTTGCGTATACGCTAAAACGAGAGCGCATGTTTTAGCTTGTGCTATGAGATCACCATACTACTAATGTCTTATGAGAGATTAATGTATTATTGTTCAATGTATTCTGTCAGTTAATTACAATTCAGCAATCCAGGATATACGGTTTAACTTCCATTGGTCACATGATCCATTCTAATGCAGTTCATGATGTAACGTCAATTCTGATTGGATAACGTGAATAATTTCATGGCATCAATTCCACGATTGATGCTGTCAGATTTTAACGCAAGCGCAGACGTTATTTCCGGCAAATAACAAATTCCAATTCTAATCAGTTAATTTAGTTTTTTACTGCCGTATCACTAAAATGGAGATAACTGTATTGTATTTGAAGATTTGCCGGCATCAATTGGTGATTTGATGGTCGGAAATATCCGTTTACTGGCTTCGCTTACGCGTCGCCAATAAACTCAATTTCCGACCTTCAAATCACCAATTAATGCCGGCAAATCTTCAAATACAATACAGTTATCTCCTAATTCTTATTACATTACAATCTAATTGTTGCATGACATCAATTTTAAAACTTTTGAAATTCGAATAATAACGATTGTTATTAGTGCAAGCCATCACCTGTACAATTGCAATGTTCCATGAATAGCGATGTTACAGCCTTCTGATATGACATGTGTTGTTAGTTATCAGTGCGTTCGATGTTGCTAGATTCAAATTCTATATGGCAGTATCTCAGTTACATTCCGGATTAGAACAAACAGAAGTATAGATTTGGAATCAAACTTTTCGAATGTTTTATCATTATCATGTATAAATAATTTATTGTTTGTGTTTTTGGTGGTTTGTTATGTTGGGTTTGTGATAGCCAAGAATGGGTAAAGACTTTGTTCTTATCATAAGTTTTCAATATCTTTGATTTGCCTGAAACAATAAACTATATTCATTTTAGTGCAATTAAGATAACTATCATCATTGTCTACACGTAAAACATGAGACACAATTTACATTTTCCATTCGTGTTTCTAATGCCTCCAACATAGATAACTTTTCCAGCACCCACACCAACAAGACCTTGGCCCCATTGTCCGCACACATATCCCAACCAGCTTGATTCCTTTCTTTTTCCCGCTATATAGTCTTTCCCAATTTTGGATAATGGTTTCTGGGATTAAAATTTTTTTAAAAACTATTTGTTATACTCTTGGTTGTTATTGTTTTTGTCATATTTGCGAGTCAACTTATATAAACAACATTTTTTTTAAACTTTGAACTATATCTTTCCTTTTATCATATAAATACGAATATTACAAAATGATAACAGACAAAATATAATAAACTCTTTATATAACAAAATCAACGAATCTACGAGACAAAAAGTAAGGTTTTGCCGCTTTTCAAATGTCATATTTGTATACATTCATCTTTTAAAATTTTTGAAAAAAACAGTGCTAATTACCTCCTCGGCAACCTTGTCCGAATCTTCCATCAACTACAAATAGACAGAAGTATTTTTCCGCCTTCAAAGAAACTAAACCCGCATTCTTAAGATGTTCAAGTAATTAGCCAAGTCAAATAAGTCACATATGTTTTGTGTGTATCAATAATTTGTTTACTTGCTTATCGGATATTTAATAACGATATTCAATAAATAAAATGTAAAAAAGTGTTAAAAGTCATAAAAAACGTTACAAGAGTCTCTCAATATCCTTTATCGCTTCACCTGAATCATGATAATAAATGTCATTTCCCTAATGATAGACATAAGTTCTGTAATTTTAAAAATTATAAACAACATTATCTTTGTTGAGACCATCCATGAATCCTTCTGTTTGGTATCAATTGGTTCAATCCTTTTAGGTAGAGGGCTTTTTTAACATTTTCATATAGGATTCTATGTTAAATTAATTACTACAATAACATCGTGATGGATATTCTACCAAATAAGCAAACATAAACTTTTATCAGAGAACAATCCAATAAACATACAATATGGGTTAAATCAGCTTTGCAATTTCAGAAATAATGGCATTTGCAATCTATTCATATTCATATGTTAAAGGCATTATTGGTAATTGTAGCCATATTTACTGTCTTATTGGCATAATAAAAATTATATAGACTAGTTAACCGGTTTCAGAAAAGAAACCTTTCAAAAATTTTCGCTTATGGTCCTATGTTAAATTAAGTCTTGTTTTGGCAGCCATTTGGAACATCAAATTGGAACACAAAAACTAAACATTATTGAGGTCCATCCAAACAATATAGCTAGTACGATTTATTTTGATTGCTTACTCTGTTTCAGAGAAAAATCCTTAAAGTTTTACTTTTTTCCCTGAGCGTCCCATGTTAAATTATGTCCAGTCGTGACCATTTTTTATTATTTGATTAGTATACATAATAAACTTTATGAAGGACCATCCTATCAATATTGATAGCAAGGCGCAAGATGTGTTTTGATTGGTAAACCGATTTCCGAGAAAAGGCCATTTAAAACTTTTTCCCCTAAGGACCTGTGGTAAACTAAGTTCTACGGTGGCAGTCATTACAAGCTATTTTTTGGCAATTTATATAGGACCACACCAAGAACATTGGTAGTTTATTTGGTTTGATTGATTAACCGTTTTAGAAAAGAATTCTTCTTACTTTTTTTCTATAGGGTCTTATGTTAAACTTAGTCATGCAGTAGCGGTCATATTGGTTTTCCAATCAGACGAAAACACAGAAGCTTTGTAAAGGTTTATTTAGTGAACATTTTGGCAAAGTTTTGATTCAAACGGCCCAGTGATTTAAGAGAAAAAATTGAAATGTTAAAAGTTTACAGACGCCTACGACGATGATGCTGACGACGCAGTTGAACACAAAATGAGAATAGCTAACGTCGGGTCAGATGACCAAAAACATATAATGCTATTGGCACAGTATATATATGTTGCAAATATTTTTAAAATCATTAAACAAAATTTCAATTCCAGCACTCGGTTTTGAGGAAAGACCACTGGTAAAAAACATTCGTATAGAATACGTTTGAACGATTGCCACTATTCATCCTTTAAAAAAATGAATTATGGGTAATTTATTTGGTTAACACCAAAACGGAATACTTTTTTGCCGTAATCCAGATATTGATTGGTTTTTCGTTTTCAAATTATAAATACAGAATTTGACGGTCAAAAAGTTATTTTCATAAACGAACGTTAATAAATCTGGTATTGTCTAAAATTGGCAAATTAAAACATCCTTTTGAAGTAAATATTACTAATTTATTAACGGAATATGGTTACTCTTGTTTTTAAATCAATACTTTTTACCGCCATAAAGGAAAAGTAAAGATTTGAAGAAATAAAAAGCGTGCAGCATTTTACTTTATCGGCACCGTCTGATAATGTTTCCTTTGAAATAACATGCACCATAGTCAAATACAGCGACAAAAAAATAATAAAAACGAAATACCTCTTTTATTATATACAAGCAATTCTTCTGGGTGTAAAGCCAACTACAGCTATGTTCAGAAAATACATCTCCTAAATTAATCCAATCTTTATCTCGTTTTTGTATAGTAACAGTCAAAGTACATATGTTTTAATATAAATATTTTTTCTAACATTAAAACGATCTATGACTACTTGCTATGATATAACCGTAAAAATGTTAAAATACTTACACTTATGACTTATGAGTTCTGCTTATTTACATTCTGTTTTTGGCTTTTTGGTATTTGTTTTGTGTTGTATATGTTATTGTCTTAGACTTTCGGCTCTCTTTGTTTGGTCGGTTTCCTTGCTATTTGTCTTACGAAGGAAAAGATCTCGAGGTCCAAATCTGTCAATGTCCTAGTTAATTGTAATGCTAAATTTAATTGCAAATATTAGAATTTCGTTTTATTTACGTTTCCTGCTAAACGTACACTAAAAAATAGCTTCAATACCGACTTGTTACCTTTATGTAGTTATTTTAAAATTTCATATATTTTTTAAATAATTTTTGGCAGTAGTGTATATATAACCTCTAATTCGTGTTTTTTTCTTTTATTTTCTTTCTTTTTTTGTAGTGATTTGAACGAAAAAAACACAAGAACATTGCAATATATAAATGACACACAAAGAAATTAACGTATAGATATAAAAAGCGACATAAAGCTCAATTATTCATAACCATACACTTGACAAAATATTTTATAATTGTTACAAAAATTATAATTTTCAAAAACACCGAGACAACGACATAAGTATGCGCATTATAAAACTTATTATATTTATCATTATTGTTATTATTACTTTGACGTGAAATGCAGAATATCCCGGCAGTTATATCATTTAATTATTTACAAAAATAAAGAATTAACATTAATCAAAGTTTTTACACAAATAGCTCGATACAAATGTTTTAAAACATCAAATTTTAAAAATTTACAAACATTAAGTTAAGTTACTTACATAGAACAATAAAGGGTTCTTTTTGTAAATAAGAAATGCAAATATTAGTATGATGAAATCTACATTTGTGTAAAAAACAGTAATAAACAAAAGGTATTTACGTAGATATTGTTGCAATGTAAGAAAAATTAGTCATAAGTGCACAAATCGGACTATGGTACGTTACAATATTCACGACAAAACACGAATTTTAACCATTATTTAGTATTAATGGTAGGGATAATAAGGATAAGGCATTTTTGGACATATTCTAAATAAATATTTTAGTATCATTTACTGTCTATATTACAGCGAGTACAAACGGTTTATTTTTTTGAAGTTGATTTATTGTCTGTTACTGACAAGAAAGTATGTTATCTAATTCCGAGCCAAACCCAAATTTGTGTTGTGACCTTTATTTTGTGGTGACGTTTGTCCCAATGTCAATAGCCCATAATATATTTATGTACATGTAATGTAATATTTATCAGTATTGCATAACTCTTACGACTATTTCGGATTTTTCAGGCAGTAAGTATGAAGTTTTCATATTTAAGTCGTACTAATAGGCGTTCTTAAGCGTTGCTCGATCGATACCTTCAAGACAGTGGGTATTTGTTATGACTAAAGATCAAGCCGTCATGTATAATCCACTATTCATCTTCGTGCCTTAAGCAGTTTAAATATAAGTTCAAATTTACAATGGTCTATCCCTAAAGCCGTTAATTTCTGGTTTGTTTATTTGTTCTAGTGCTTATTTTAGCCGATATTGTGCTGGCTAAACCTTTGGCAAACATTTAATCAATTTATCTTGGCCTTTCTTTATAGTACATATACTTCAACCTGAACAAATTTAATTAATATAAGTAGGATATCTAAAAGCCAGTCTTACAAATAAATTACAAAATGTAGAATGCATTGCAGGAACTCCATGGGAAGTGCAAGTTTCGGAACGTCGAGTTTGTGGCTTGCAATGCCATAATTATATAATAATGTAATTGTTTTTGTGGGAGGAAGATAAAATTGTGTATCGTGTATATTTTATAAAAAAATAATGAATGCGCGTGTTGCCATTATCTTCATAATTTAAATCAGGATGGTTTTCAGACTGGTGCTTTTCACGAGATATAATTCACACAACATGAACAGGAAAAAAGATTGAAGTAATTAATAATTACATGTTTTCAGGTTTCCATGAACACACATTTGACGTGTTTCCTAATGCTGCATTGGTCTCTCTAAAAGCAAATTCTATATTAATAAATATGCTACAATGTCATCTATGCAAACCGTTTGCTTTGTTCAAATCAATAGTATGTAATGTTTTGAGTACACGCTCATCTGATCAGTGTGAATGTATATTGTACAGAGGTCGGAATAGGTTAGTTTAAACATTACGATATGCAATAACTTGAATTTTATTTCTATTCAATATGGTCCTTTTAAAGTCTAATGATTTTATAATTTTAGAAATGTTCCTGTTTGTTTTTGTTGTATTCAGTTTACTGAGAGTCACTAAGGGTAAGTTGCAAGTGGTTGTTACGTTGTATATTCTGGGAGTATCTTGAGAGAGCAGCTTTGTAGGGACCTCGGTGGCCGAGTGGTCAAGGTAGTTCGTCTACTATTGACCACGTGGTCTGTCAACACTGAGATTGCGGGTTCGATTCTCAGACAGGCAGGCAGGGTGTACTCGACTCCAATCTTAATTGACAAGGATTGCCAGTTTTCCTACCGCAGGTCGGGGGTTCTCTCCGGGTACTCCGGCTTCCTCCCCCAATAAAAACTGGACGCCATGACATAGCTGAAAAATTGCTGAAAGTGGCGTTAAAACACCATTCAAACAAAATAAAACAAAACCAACCTTTGTACATATTCATTATGCACGCTTCTGCCATTGACTGTAAAAGTGGTTTGTTAGAAACAATATCAAAACGTTACCAAAAAAGCTTTCCGAGAATCTATTGTCTTGTAGCGCTGTTAAGACTTTAAAATAAGGGTGCCACGCCAGAGAGTTCTCAATAAGAAAGAAAAAAACGACTCGGAACTTTTTACTGTCTCCCAATGTTATAACAATTTTCCCGCTGTAACTTTTAACACCACACTTCTTTAGGTTTTTTCCTTCTACAAATTAATTATATAAACATATAGCAACCTAATTTAAATTCAGTCTAAGCTTTTTCCGACAACATTCAAAGTGAATTGTTGGAAAGTAAGGGTAGCAATCACTTTATAGTAGAAAGGGAAATAAATTGTTTTAATTGACGGCAAAATGATGCTGCTAAAGTTTTAATTTTTCGTTTCACCCCAATTTGTATACCTTTGCAGTGTCTCTTGTTGATTTGCGTTATAGTTTATGTGCCACTTGCAAGGTTTGTCACACTGAGAATGAATTTAAATGTATATATATATATAATGTTCCATGGTTACTGGTATTGAATTCAAGGATGTGTATTTCTCGGTTAAAAGAGTTGAGTTGGTAGACTATAATTTAATATTTATATTGTATTTCTCGGCAACAGGTCCTCAGTTTATGGGTTTTTTTGTTTATTAATATTAGAGTTCTTGCGTTGTCTTAGTGCATCATATTCTTGTGCTATGGTTCTTGGTTACTCGTTTTATGTGCTGTGTTCTTTTGTAATTACTTGATTTCCTTTTACAGGACTTCAGTGCATGGGTTGTGAAGACGTTTTGAACCCACAGCATTGTACAAATATAATATCGTGTAGCTCGAGTCAAGTAAGACTTATAATTGGAATGTATGTGTCGATTGTTTGTGTAATATTATGGCTTATTTTTATATTCAACATAATAGATTGCAAACCAGAAGATAATGACTACGGTTAAGTTATGGATTTGTGAGGTCCTATCTTTGGTGGTTTTTTCCTAATAATAATACAGAAAGCCTGACCACGGACGATAATGCAAACTTTTTTGGCCATTAAAATGCTCCGCTTATGATAAAAACACTCTTTTTTTAGATTGCATGATAGTAGCATTCTTCATAGTTGTTAAGAGCAGTCCCAATCAATTCATCCTTGTCTAATCCGAATTTTCGTTTGTAAACAAGTTTTCTGGTTAAATATTTCTCTCTTACCGTCAGGCAATCAATGAATTATTTAAAAATATTATTTTACTGGGAAACATTTCTTTCAGCCTTGTTCAGACATATCAATTTTAAATCATTGCATTTTTTGAAGATTACTCCTTTGTTTGATCCAAAAGTAGATAGATCGCTTGGGCTACATGTCTACCTGGTACAGAACAATTATTTATAGAATTATATCATGTAATAACGAAATGAAATTAACAAATTTCATTTTAACTTTTAAAACCGCACTAGTTTAATAGACTTTTTAATAATAATTTTAACAAATACTAACAATACAAAATGTGTTCACAATTTTTTAATTATCATAAACATTCATTTTAGATGTGTATAACAGAGGAAGTAAAAGGGATAACAAATGAAAGAAGATATAAACTTGGATGTTTTACACACGTGGTATATTTTGATTACTGGTTGTTTATTGTTTAGTTAATACTTTACATCTAGCAACAACAATAATTAAGTTATAGTCATGTCAAGAAAAATGAGAGAATAAAAGAATCGTGCGATCAATGTTTAATTATATGATTTTATTATCAGTTTTAAAGTGGCCTTTTTAGAGTCACAGAAACTGGTTTTATTTTTTTTTTCACTGCGAAAGTGATTCGTGGCATTTATATGACACGCCTCACTCAGGCAACAAATTTTAAACCAGAATCGTTTTTGTCCATCTCCTAAATGTTAAATGTTTGATTCAGTAGATATCGTCAAAATCATTTCTTTGTATATTTCCGTATAAATCAATACCCTCTATTTTTAACATTGCACTTCGCAATTGTCGAAGAAAGAGTAATATATATGTTATTAAATAAGTCACCGAATTTTGATTTTTTATTGACACCACGTCATCTTATTTGCGGAACGTAAATTTATTAAACGGGCTAATCTTTTATCCTTGTTAGTAAGAAGGCTTTGTTTTAAATTCGCCTCATTTATATAGAGGAGCCAGTCAGCAAGACGTAACCACATTATTGTCATTGTAGGCCGACTATTGAAAAGCACAACTACTCTACTGTTTTAGTAAGAGAGAATTTCTTATTTTGTTTATAGAATCAGACTAGTTCTTTCCAAAAATATTATTTGGTCAGACCTTAAACTAGAAATGTGTATCCGGGTTTGGCATTCGTTAAGCGAAGGACAGTTAAATCAATTCTAGTTTATTTCTTTAGCTTAATACCGAGGATACTGGTATAAAGGGTTTGATAGTATAGCGTTCTAACGCTTCAGCATTAAAGTTCTTCAGAATTCTTAGTAACCACTTCTGATTTACGCTACGTTTTGAATAGGTTGTTTCACAATTTCTAAGAAAAACATAAAACGGATTTTTTGGTATCTGGACAATGACTTTTATCAAATCAAAATGTCATGTGTATATTGCTACCCAGAAATACTTAAGAGAAAAAAGAGAATAAAACTATTGTACTTTGATTTCGTGTATACCTAACACTTATTGAAGTGACATGTCTCGATACTCGTGCATCTTATGCAGAGTTAATCAGTCTTTACTTTACAAGATACTGAGTGCTAAACACATAACGGTAAATGTCACCAGGGTGGTACTACAGCAATATACTATATGGCCATCTAGTATGAATCGGTTGTCGATCTTTTTTCAAAGTTCAATAATGCCCCTCATTTCTTAAAATATTTGTGTGTTAAAGACTGCAAAAATATTTGACTATCCTTTCTCTTTCTTGTCATAATGTTAAGTTCCTAATGTATGACGCATAGTATTATGCGATCAACATATTTCTTTCTAAATTTGTCATTTTAAAATTGTGTTGATACATTGCAAGATGACCAGAAATCATCGAACAAATAAACAACCAATAACTCTTGAAGAATACAGTGTGATGTTCCGTTGCTGTTTTTATGTAATATTAATTTGTGGTTATACATCAGTCCCACAAATACATAAGACATTTCATGGGACCCAGTGTAAAATTAGGGAAAAATCGCGAGTGCTCGAAAACACATGGACTACGGAAATAAAACTAGTAATTTTGTTTAAAAAAGGCTAAAGCTATTTCAGGTTCTTACCACACCGCCAGTGTCGACGATCGATTACTCACTATCTATACCATAAAGACACAAATGTCTCTGTTATATTAATACAGTAACTATTATTTTTTTTTTCAACATGAATATTTACTAATTGGAAAATGGTCACTGAATGTTACAGCATACATATTAGGGTTTTTTGTTTGATGGTGTTTCAGCAATGTTTCAACAACATCATGGCGTCCAGTTTTTATTGGGGCAGGAAGCCGGAGTACCTGGAAAAAACTCCCGATCTTCGGTAGGAAAACTGGCAATTATTGTCAATCAAGATTGAAGTCGAGTACGACCTTGCTGCAGTGAGAATCAAACACGCAATCTCGGCGTTGACATACCTTAACCACTCGGCCACCGAGGTCCCTTAAATCATGTTCACAAACTGAGTAAATTGATTTATAACATTTATCTTAAAGGGATGTTCTGTATTGATGAAACTTGCGACTTCATCAAATATGTGCATACATTGCTGCGACTCAGATTTCTGCAACGGGCTTTTGTGTGCTACCGGTAAGAGACTATTTTAATGAATCTAGTTTTTTAGTTATCATTTTGTTATGCGCAAACGCACTAGAAAAAAGTTTAGACAGAGAGTCATCCGCCGATAATCTTTTAGGTCATTATCGAATAAATGAGGGTGAGGTGAATTCCATTTAATAAATATTACTTCAATTATGTCAGGAATGTATATATGTTATGCCCAAAATAGCTTCTGAACTGCACCATCTATTAATGATGTTCATTTATACCATCTAGTAAGTAGTTATTTATTCCTGTAGACTATTTATCTTCCTCTTTTTATTGTATACGTCACAAAGCCAGATATGATTTGTGTGTGTTCGCTCACGGTTAAAATATAGATTTAAAGGCTTTCAATAAATCTCTAAAGTTTAAAGTAATGAATCTGTAAGATCTATTACACGAGCCTCTATACTATACATACTGTAGATAAAACTATGTTCTTTTTCATAATTTTTTTATACCACATCGATATATTAACAGTCTATTATTAAATACCCTCGTGTCAATACCGATGTTAAGGTGCAAAGACAACAACCGACACTGACAAGCACATACTGTTTTCCTGTAGAAGTTGGAACTTTTCACTAAATTTTCACAGCTTTCTTTTCTCCACAAGCAACCTGTAAAAATTACTGCGTTCTAATTTATTGAGGGAGGTAGCCATAGTTTCCGATGAAAACACCGGACCTTCGATTTTCTTAAATGATTTTAATACTTGTACAACAGCAACAACTACTCCAATGACCACAACGACATCGACTGTTGCAACGACAACTAATGAACTGTTGATCCGACCTACCATTACACTACAGACTGAATTGGTCATTCCAGAGGGTCAGGCTACGACCGTAATACAATGCCAGGCTCAAGGTACTCCAGCTCCAACAATTACTTGGGATACTATTGATGTAAGTTGATATGTATTTTGCAAGCAACATGTTTTTTTTCAGTTGTCTTTAATGCCGCCTTCAGCAAGTATATAGGTATATCATGGCGTGCATTTTTTGTATGAAGGAACCGAAATCCAAGAATACCGGGTAAAAACTCCAACTTTAGCAAAAAGGGGAGTACTTATAAATTATGAAATAGGCCTAAAACACCCGCATGATGAGAAATAAGAAAGTTACTTCGCCTTAAAATAAGCAAACAACCCGATCCTTTTCGATGGCGGTACTGTCATCATCTAGACATTGTTTTAACTGTCAAATTTTCATTCTTTCTATGGCAGAATTATTCTTTTATCTAAGTAATTACTTTCCAGCGTCAGGTATTTTTCTTTCTTATAGTATAGTAGTACGCATCACAGGGCGGGTTTTGTATCATGACCGCATCCATTATAAGCACAATTCCTCACCACTTACTGTGGAGATACTCAATCCCAGATGTAATGCTGTCCTTAATATACCTGCACACAAATCAATCACAAATATTCAACATGAGATTTTCTCTATCACCAATAGTAGCATACAGTTTGTTAATATTTTCATTCTTATGATTTTAATTGGCTATGATTTAACATGACATTTTTTCTCAATCGAATTCCTGTTTACGTGTTTTTGACTCAAAATTTGTCACAATGAAAACTATTGATCCTAAGTTACATATATTACATTAAAAAATGTCTAGGTCAAAGGTCACCATTGGTCTTGTAAGCACTATTTCTCAAAATCTAAAAAGATAGAAGCAGAAAATAAATTGGAAAAATACTCCTCTTATCGAGACCTTCATATGGTACATTGATCCAAAATTGTGCAATGAACCGTTTTCGAGAAACAGCCCTTGAAGCCTTTCGGTTTATCGGTTTTTGGCTTAAAACTTAAAAATGGTTATAAACGGAGATAATAAAGTAAACATATAGGTTTAAAGTGATCAGTAAGGAAGGAGCTTCTATTGAAGCCAAGGTCAAAGGTCATGAGTCAAGGTCATACCATGGCAACAAAGTAACCGTTGTAAAACGTCCTTAGCAACCATATATTTTCAGATTCAGAATGATGTACTTTAACAACAGACACAAAAGTCATAACATCACATATCTTTTCTGACTTTTCTGAGTATTGTGAGAAAGACCTCCAAATTGGTTCTTAGAACAAATCTCGGTTTATTTAATCATTAATTTTTGTCTTTGGTTTTACTTCAACGTGATTTGTATAGCCTCGTGTTTGTAGCATTCATTTTTTATTAATTTCTAACACTACGCAACTGTGGGACTATTAGGGAACGGACATGTTCCTTGTGGATTCCAGCCTTTGATAATTACTGTAATTTACTTTTGCAGCATATTTTTCCAGCGAACGTAAAACCTTTTGGTAACTACCTGATCATCAACAATGCCGGGGTATATGACAGTAAATACTACCTTTGTTTGGCACAGAATAAAGCTGGAGCTGATGTTAAGATAATTAACGTTATAATCAATCATATAGGTAACCACTATACCAGTATTAAATTCAACTTTACATTGTTTACAAAAACAAGGCTTCAGTGACCAAGGGGTGTTTCAACACTGTAAAGTTGTATTTGAGCTCTGACATGTGCTTGACTGTAATATATTAAAACAAATTGCCAGTATTCATGTGAATCTCGAGGCTTTCTTCCCAAACGAACACATCATAAATGACATGATATAGCTTAACACTTGCTGACAGTGGCTTTAAGCATATTCAAAGAAACAATTCATAGTCTGTCAACACAACCACACGTTTTATACGTGACTTGATTTAGTTTGCAACAATAATTATTTCACAAGATAGTTTTTCCCAATTGCCTTCAAGTATTGCTCTCGTATTAACAGTTACAAAGTCGTATTTGAAAAACTCTTTCAAATACATATTGAACGAATTTTCTGATTGATTTCTGTACAAAATTGCTATGCTTATTGAACAAAAACTCTAATTTCAAGGTTAAACAATGAGACAAAAGCTTCATTGTTAGCTGTAAAGAAGCACGCCACTATGCTAAATGATGGATTATAATTGTTTTCAATATTTCTCAAACAGTATATGAAACAGTATATTAAAACATTTGTATGTTGTTTGTTAATTGTAATTTACGAAACTAAAAACAAATGATATAAACAAAACTGATGCATTATTACAAATTTAATAAATAAAAATATATCTCACGATACAGAGGTATCGATGTTTGCGTGTACAAAGCTGTAGCAGTAGAATGCTGGTAATTCATAGATACTGTGTTGTAAATTTGTGCGTGACTAGACTTGATACATTATCATCTAACGCGTAAAATTCCATATTTGTTACCACAGGACGAACCATGAAATACATAAGGAAAATTATATTTCATCTACGCGTATTATGTATATCTTTGTGTTTATTCTTTACAAGTGAAACCTACAACAGATACACCACACATTCTACCCGTAATCACCATACTACCTATGGTCCAAGCTATATATGGATCGTCGGTTACCTTGAACTGTACAGCAACCGGATATCCAGCACCCACCATTATTTGGCATGCAAATTCTGTAAGTATGTGATTTAATTTTACAATCAAGCAGAACAAAGCAATATGTTATGCAATACTAAAATGGAAACAATTTATTATCTTTCTATATATATATATATATATCATGTTTTTACATCTGGAATTGTTCATGGTTTTACCAACGGTGTATGAAAATATGGAAATAATACACATTTATCAATATTTAACTAAACTTACCTATATGATTGATTATAACGTTAATAATCTTAACATCAGCTCCAGCTTTATTCTGGGCCAAACAAAGGTAATATTTACTGTCATATACTGCAGAATTGCTGATGATGAGGTAGTTATCAAAAGGTTTTACGTCGCTGGAAAAATATGCTGTAAAAGTAAATTACTGTAATTATCAAAGGCTGTAAATATAAGCAACACCAATTTCATTAATTATGGAACTATTAGTTTTGTATAAAAAAGCAATAAAAAACAATTCGCTAAAAATATAATATTATAAAATTGATTATTATATGGAAATATATATCCATCTGTATGTAATGTGTATTTTTCTCTTATAGAGAACGTATAAAACTAATATAATCCACATAAATGAAGCAAACCTTGACGACGATGGATTTTACACGTGTATAGCAACAAATGATGCAGGACACACGCAAGCGAACACTATAGTTACAGTAACTGGAGGTTAGTCTGACAAAACAAAACACAATTTGATTGCTGACCCAAAATGGAGCAAAACAATCTTTCGCCTGTGTTAGATCCATCTTTCTCAGATTTAGCATTTTTAGACGCAACAAACTCACTTTTTCTCATAGGATTATGAATTTATATTGAAACGAGAATAGAATTGTTTTATATTCAATAAACAAACACATGACACCTCATTACTACGTTCATACACTATCGTGTTTTGTAGTATAATATACCGTAATTGCCTGTAAATACTACACAATGATGTTTTATCCACACATAATATAATGTTCTTGTAACAAGCACTGAAAATAATTTAATTATAACCAATTGACTTTTTGTATACACTTCTGACCAATCTGACAAGATTATCTTTCAAACAAAAAGTATGTAGTATACAGAACCGATTACAATATGTAAAACGTATGGTATACATTGAGGCCAGAAAGCGAAAATACACAGAACACACCGATATAACAAAGAAATCTAAATTTGGGATCTGAAATATCCATTGAAACATATTTCGATCGTTTTGTTTATGATCGAGAAAGTACATTTCACAATATATACTGAAACAGCACAGAGCTCCGATGTGACCTCCAACAACCACCTATTGATAAAAAGCATTAATTTATCACGTGCAGAATTTCTAATAATGCATTTTTAAATAAAACTTTATTGTTTTGTTTTTAAAGGCTGTTTACGCCATTTTTGGAATTTTCAGCTATTTCGTGGCGTTCAGTCTTTACCGAGCTTCTACCGCCTGTATCCAGAGAGTACGGACGAAATCTGGGAATACTTTGCAAAGTGGATTGTATTATTTTTAGCGTAATAATATTTGTAGATTCTCCGCAAATATCCCAACGCCCATCTTCAGTTATAAAGTCATCTGGTCAAACAGAAAGTTTCACTTGTACAGCGACCGGACTTCCTTTGCCAATTATCACATGGGCATACAGTTCAGTAAGTGAATTGATTTTACTTTAGCTGCTATCGAAGCTGCGCTTATCAGTTCTAAAATGACATTGTTTAAAATGATTTGATACAGGAAGTTCTTATTTAACTTTGAGAAACTCGAAGGGTGTCTAATTTTAAGCAGCCACTGTTTGCTTGTCCAAACGACTGGGCGTACCATGATTTATTAGGTTCGGGTTACTCCCGTGATGGTTTTGCGTTTTGGTTTGTGTTTCGTATTGTAAATGTTTGTCCAAATCCACAATTATAATCATCGTTTAACATTCGACTCATGTCTTATGTCCTTGCCTTATTTTCGTTTCCGGACAATTTTTCAAATGCTATTTTATGAGTTATTACTGTTTCCTTTTTCCAATTTTAAGTTATACAAAATTTAGTGGCAACTTACACTAATTATTCTAAATTTTTCAATATAGGTAAAAAAATGCATGAATCAGTTCACATAGTTCTAGAACGTCATTAGTCTAAATTAGTAATGATGGTAAATTTGTTTATCGACCATGTCATAAGAATTGTTAGTTTTTGTCATATTACATAGAGCTCCTAACTTTCACCTAACATGTGAATCGATAACTTTGTGATGGACAATTTCAGTATTCCAAGTATAATAGTACTGCGTATTGAAGAAACCAGTCCCCTAACAGTATTTTTTACTGTAACATCAAAACTGATATGATTGTTTGCGCCCAGGACTGTAATAATAAGCTTCAACATCTGAAAAGGTATACATTAGATTTAAAATCCTTTGACAAAATTGACTTCTTAAAGACTACAGAAGCCCCTATCCGTGCATGACAAGGTTTTGATAACGGTGATTTTGTTTTCTTTTAGTTCTTGGATCATAACATTTCCATGTCACATTATTAATTGAGTTCATTGTTGCTTATTGTAATGTGATGTGTTTTTTTACGTTATTTGGTTTCATATCATTACTCTGCAGACATTGTTTAAAGAAGGAGCAACTTAACATAAGATAAAACGACATAACTGTTCACCCTTCCATCCCGCGGAAGGACTTTAGTGTATGCGTCTGTAATGAAGAAAAACATTTATTTTATCTTCTGGATCTACTCATGTGGTACATTTATCCAAACTTACAAATATAAAAATCTATAACATTAATCCAGTGGTTTGAAACGCTATCTTGGTGACAATACACCAGATTCCCATAGCGGAAGTATATAGTGTTTTTGGTCTATGTGCTAGTTAGTATGTATGTGATTGTATGTATCTGTTCATAACAAATTTTGACACGTTTTTCTGAACATTTAAATGATACAACAATGAAATTTTTGTCTGTAGCTTTGCATGAACATGTCATATTGGGAGGATTCATTTTCAGACATTTCCGACTTCTCCTTCGTGTTTACCAAATAAGTCTATTTCCAGACCTCCGTAACCATTTGTCAGTAACCATTTATCCTCACCCTTTTCTCAGCTATGATAAATATTACAATATTGAAGTTTTGTCAGTAGCTTTGTATGGTCAGGCTATATTGTTGGATTTATATTCAGACCTCCCCGACTACTATTCTTTTTTGTACCGATTTATTAATTTTAGGCCTTTTGCATCATTTTTGCCACATTTGTCTTTGCAACAATAAATGATACAACGATAAAACTGTATTCACTATCTTTGTGTGATCATGACATATGGTGGGATTCATTTAGACCTCTCAAACTATTACTTACTATTTACCGACTGTTTACCTTTAGGTAGTTCGTTTTCTATGGATCACGTGGTCTGTCAAGATTGAGATTGCGGTTCGATTCTCATTGCAGGCATGGTGTACTCGACTCGCATCTTAATTGACAAGGATTGCCAGTTTTCCTATCGCAGGTCGGGGGTTCTCTCCGGGTACTCCGGCTTCCTCCCAAATAAAAACTGGACGCCATGATATAGCTGAAAAATTGCTAAAGTGGAATTAAAACACCATTCAAACAAACAAAGGCAATAATATTCAGCCGTCATTGTATGAAGTTATGGAGCTGTTATATCGACATAGAGCATTAGCTAAAAGCAATACTTACTTGTTTAACCTATTTTGTTTTAGTTCGAGGATCATAGTAATTCAATGCCACCACACTCGTTGAGTTCGGACAGTACAACAATAACTCTTACAAGTATTCAGAACTCTGGCACTTTGAAATGCATAGCAACGAATCCATATGGCACAGCAAATGCACAAGCAAACATTTTGGTGTCTGATTGTAAGTATAGGTTCTTTAAAACAAAAGTACAAAAACACGTGACACACCTTCATTTTGTGCACACTGTGTTTATAAGAGACTTGGGGTTTGTAAAGACTGTAGGGCCAGACATCAAGACTTTAAGACGCCTCATATCTTGACCTTTATATTTTTCTACTGTTTTTCTCTCCGTGGTTTCTTTTTATTCGCACTCTTGTTATTATTGGTGTTTTGTTGTTTTAATATGGTTATAAGTTTATAAAACTTAAGTTCTTTTGTCTGTTCTTAACTAGTTTTCAATGCCCCGTATTAGTCCTTTCTGTTACCTGGTATTCGATGATATGGTGATGTTTTTGATATGTTCTTTTATGTTAATTGAATTTAGAGGTTATTTCCTGGCTTCTTGTTTTGTAAAACACTCCGTTATTGAATTTATTGAATTTAGTTTAATGTAATCTTGTAAATAATATGACACTGTAATACTCGTGGCAATTGCCTGAAATTGAGCACTCTCCGGCACAGAGAACATAACTGGTTCCCAGATATAACCTCTGCCACACGTCATCCTCCATTTACTGCGGGACTACATTTGTCGTCTGCCGGTGACGTTTGTAAACAAAGAACTATGTTTGTAAAATAACACACGAGATCTTATTTATTTCCATTTAGTCTATTTATATACTTGTTATACAGTTTTACTTTGAACTTACTGCGTTTGTACGCGAAGCTTATTCGCCATGAGAGATATCTCTCATAATGTCAACCAACAGTATTGCAGAGGTGATTGTGGTCGACGCAGGATACCCAGAATCCTTTGCGTGGAGATTGGAAAATGAGTAGTTTATGTAGAAACGAAAAGGCAAACAAATGCGAGGACATTTGTGAGACAAACACTGCGTATTGATTTCAGTTAAGTAACATAACGATAAAATCTTTGTCGCCCCCACTTTGACATGCGCAATAGGTATGTTATTGCTTTTCTGTCTTTTCTGATAAGCACAAAATATAAACTTATAAAACTTGTTTCTTCCATTTCAGCAAATTCGCTATCAGTTGGAAAGTAAATCAAAATAAAATAAAATGTTGCAAATTTTAACATATTGTTTGTTTCTTTTTATGAGTCAATAAGACCAGCAATTTTGCCACCTAAATTTATTTACCTGACGTTTGGCAAGAAAACTGATATCGTGTTTGGAAGCGACTTGTTAGTGTAGGTAAAAGGATGTTCGAATTCATATTTCTTTAAATTTTAAATTGATATTACTTCCAATTTTTCAGCGGTTACGTCCTTTGCAAAACCGGAAATCGTAATTGCCAGAGAGAAGTTATTATTACCAAACAACCGAAAGGAACCAAAACGACCACACTGCTAAGGTCAATAATAGATTATATCTAGTTGGTTCGCTACCATCTAGGTTACGAATCATCGTATTAATTAAAGTTAGTAGTTGAAAGGAAGAGCCAAAAATCAGGCTCAAACTCATTACAAAAGTAACAAATCATTTATGTCAATTCATCAAACAGATCGCCGTAGATATTGAATGCCGCTGTCTTTTACACTGGATACAGCAAATGCAGGTCAACATAAAACAATTAATTACATTGAAAACTGTTACCGGGCGTAATCTTGACGAACCAAATAAACGTATTTCTAAATATGCAAATCATATAAGAATTTTTGGTAAAGCAGGAAATAATGAACATCCTGACCCACCCCCTCACAGTAACCTAAATTCCAGGTCCATTATTCCTGCTATTGACGGCACCAATTATCATGCGGTTATTTTTGCTATGTTCATGCTAGTTCGGCGATTTACTCGTTAAGTCGACAGTTAAGCAAACAGCCAGAAAGAACCAAACACAGGCCACATCTAAACACCTACTTCAATTGTACATAATTACCATTTCTGCTTTGATCCATCTACGTTTACATTGCATCTTTATAACGCTGAACCAGCAGAACGTAAGGGATTGTTCCCCATAATTGATAATACTAACATATTTTCAAACACTTAACAGCATTTATCTGACTATGATATTTATGAACTTTTGGAGATTTCCAAGTGGTCGACCTACAGATTTGCTCATCGCGTAATCAGACTGCGGATAGGGGAGAGCCTGTCGTTGAGGGTTAGTCATGTTGTTATACGGAACCGCTGACCGGGGATCATAATGAATAATGGATAAGTATTTAGAGAGTGCAAACCACCTTGCACGCAAAAGACCCTTCTATAGATATCAACAAAGAGTAGGTTGATTGTATAACTACAAAAGGATGAAAACTCTCTGCCTTCCACTTCATATTTTGCAAGTAGCAGCGAAAATTTTGAAGATTTTCATGTTTGTTAACTTGTTTTATTCCAGACTTAAACTAACATATTGCTCGCTGGAGGTGATGTAAACATTCAAGCAATGCATTCATTATATTTATTAACAGTGTGATTGATTATTTGTATCATTGTATATTCTACCAAGTATTTACCGAGTTCCTAGACGGCCTGCTGAGGAAAAACAAACAAAAGACATTAGCCCAGACCTTTTATTTACCTTCCGCTGTATTGATGTTTTGTCCCTGAACAAGGCTTAATTTATTCTGGTACCCTGACGATGATATCCTCATTTGCCTAAGCGGCCTTCGGATATAACGTCAGGTCAGGAGCATTGAAATTCAACTGTGACAGCGTTAAAATTTGACGTTCGGGTATTATTATCAACCAATTGAAATGCTTATATCGGAGGTCCTGACCTGGTGTTATATTAGAAGTGAAGCTTGCGTCAATGAAAAATATTGCACCAGGAGACCAGGTTAGGCTTAATTTGACTATTTGCATTCAATCCACCAAAACGAGCATGCACTTAAAGACACAGCTAATACACTTAGGTGGCCATTTAATTAGACTTATTTCTAGAAATAGACTTAGATAAACTACAACCTAGACTCTACGACAAACTTCCGTTCACTGATAGAAAGCTCCTCCGTATGATGTCACAACTCATACATTATGCTAGATCTTGCGATCTTTATTCCGATTTTCTAGCCCGATCTCTGCTGTTGCCATTTGAGCTACTTAAACAAAAGTTTGTTGTACCTAGGATAATGTTATCCCTTTAGTTCTATGGTCGTCACCATGACTTAAATTGGTCGTTTTGGTAAATTCATTTCTCAAATACGATCTAACATCATTTCTGGATCATATGTAGTCTTTCTTATCCCTGGATTAGAATTTTCACTAGACGTCACATGACAATGAGTAACTCGAAGGGTGTCTAATTAGAGGCAAGCACCTGAGTGCACCTTTGTGGATTTTTATTGGGATCGGGTTACTTTCTTTATTTTGGGTTTTTTGCTCAGTTTTGCGTTGCATTTGTTTGTATATATCCTAATTTGTAATTGTTCCTGTACTTTGTGTATTGTTATTCAGTCGGATCCCTTGCTATTTGTCTTGCACCTATTGCACTACATGACATCAGGTTACCAAAAACCTACGACGTCTAGAAATTCATAACAATATTTATTTTGTCAGTTATGGTTGTTATGGCATTTGGTTACGCTAAATGTTTATAATATGTTGATTGTTGTGTTTTGAGGTTTCTGTTAGCAATACATGGCTTTGTAGTTTTGTTCTTTGATATTGTACTTTTTAGAAATAATCAGCACATTAACATCTGCTTTTCCTTTTAGAATCTGAATATATTTTCCAATGGATATAACTGTCGTCTTTATTATTTACACACATCACTTGCAAAGATTCCAAACATAATCGTCATCAATAAAGACAAACAAAGAGATATGTAGAAAAAATAACCTTTATTAAGACACCATTTATTTGTTAAACATATACACAAAAAAATGAATTAAACATAAATTAAGATGATAAATGGTTGAATTGATGGTCACCTGGTGACATGGATTCATCTGTTCTTCTAGCGAATAACTGAAATGAACAATAAATTAGTATTATTAGTAGTAGTAGTAGTAGTTGTATTATTATTATTATTATTTTAAGTATTATTATTATGTTATTATTATTATTATTATTATTATTATTATTATTATTATTATTAAACATAGAAAGCAAATTATCACGTGTGGGCTTAAATGCATCACACTAGTCTTAACGGAAACAGAAACTATCAAATGTTGACTTATATCTCCGCGTTTTCATTGCAATATACAAAACTAACTGTCATGTATTATTTCGTTTTGATCTGTCCTCGGGCATAACATAGAAACGATGACAGTTTTACACATATACTGTCGGCTTGATTAATAAAATCAGAACATCTAACGACAGATGACCTTTTCATGTAGACACGTGACCAAACACATGTGACATGATTTCGCTCTGCTACACGGTCATCAGATTACTTATTTTTATGGTCACGTGTAAATCCACACATCTTACTTAATATTTCGAGTTTAAATATCGTTTTGAATATTTTTGCAAGATTATTTCACAGGATATTTGGCATTACGGGATACCACGCGAGTAGAAAATCGAACAAAGAGCTATAGTTACTACCAATCCGCGACAGATTTTTTAAAGTTCAATTAATTAAAATAGTAAATAGCCAAATATCCCGTTATATACAAGAAATGAAAGTCGACAGCTTGACACATGACTGTATAATGACCGTGGCTATAGGTATTATATACTTACATTTACCACCAGCGTTTCCAATGGGTCCAACATCGATAGCTTGTCCAGCAGGAAGTGCAGCATCAACACCAACCATACCTTGGTCCCACTGTCCGGCACCCATATCCCATGCAGCCTGATCCCATCCTGCTTGTCCTGCTTGTCCTCCATTTTTGTCAATTCCAATTATGGCTACTGGGTTCTGGGCTGCATCAACTTTAAACAAACATTTTTAGTTTACATTAAATATCATGCTAATTGTGGTCATAATGTTATATTATGGGTTTTGTAATTATTTATTTTTTGTTTGTTTCGTCAAACTTTAGAACTCATCGGGTTTTATACGCATTCAAGTATTTCCTTTATAATTTATTTGCGAACCGACAAAATGTAACGAAACTCATTATATTTCAATGATTTTATCACAAAAGACAACGAGTCTAATAAAAAATAAGATTAACGTTGTAATATCATATTTGTATACAATAATTTTAAATATTTTTTATGTTAAATATGGAAAAAACGTCAATAATTACCTCCGTGTCCACCATGTCCGAAACCAGCATCAACTAAAATTCAAAACACATAATTATTTTAGGCCTTACAATACAATTACAGATGTTAAATAAAGCTTTACTTCTTCTTTATTAATTTGTAAGATATTCAAGTTATAACTAAAACTAAAATTACTAACTTTAAGTTTATACAGGAAAAAACAAAGAAATAGAATACATCTTGTAAAGTATAAATATCTTTCGAATAGTTTTTCCATCATTGAAAATTGCTCAATCATATTACTCAATTTTGAAAAAAACCAACACCGTTGAAAAAAGTCAGTTAGAATCTGTTTGATCAATTGCCACTATTCAGCCTTTCAAGTATAATGCATTATGGGTATTTTCATTTAGCTTACACAAAACAGACTGATTTTCCTGGTGGATACTTTTCACAAGAATGCTTATTAACCAATAAAAAAATTCATTGTGTAAGCGTTTGAAATTTTTCCCATGATCCATTCTGAAATATTGAATGTTGACAGTTTTTGTTTCCTTTAAGATTTCCAATAACCTAGTTAGAAGGAATTTGACGGTCAAAAATGTATTTTTTTAATGGACGCTAATCAATTTTGTAACGCCAATGCTAAATGTGTCACAGCTTCGAATAACAAAATGTTAATTATCAATTAACAATATATACTATTACTTTTTGACCGCCATAGGGATAGATTAAGAACGTATTGACAAATAGAAGTTGAACAAGAAAATTGCAAGATTTGCAAAGAAATCGCGCGCATCGCTAGCAGCGCGCGCATCATTTCTACTTTACCATTGTCGGCACCGTCTGAAAGCAAATAAATAAAGCAATATTAGAAGTTTGCAAAATATTTATTACTAAAGCACTAGCTATGTTTAATTACGTTAATTATTCAATTTGAAGGAACGGACATAACATTTTATCACAGCGATCATCAAAGAAAACAGATGACATAATTTTACTTTTACATAAAAACATTCCTTGCTGTAAAAACCACATCAATGCTAGAAATGTAGATATTCAATCTAAAATAATGCCGATCATAATCTCGTTCTTTACAGCTTTGTAAAAAGCTAAGTATACATGTACTTACTACGAATATAAATGTATTTCTAAAATTAGAACGATAGATTATAGATATAGTCTCTATTAAAAAAATTGTAAAAACGTTTTGATACTTACGAATGAAAACATCTCCGGCTCCCAATCCGCCATTGCCCATGTGTACTGCAATGCATAAAACAGCGCCAAATTTATTTCAGTGCAAATAGAACGTACTTTTTCGTGGATCGTTTAAAAAAGGATATCAGTGTTCAATTCAGAAGGAGAAAGCATTAGATTAATTTTTGGCACTTAAATAAAATAAGTAGATTTCAGCTTTATATTAAGTTGTTATTTTTATGCTTGCATGAAAAATTACATTAAAAATGTATGCATTCAAAACACAGCTGTACAAATACATGTTACATTTAAATTTATCTTGGCATATATAATTTACGCTCGTGTGTTTTAAAATGGTTTACACTAGATTTTGTTTCCTTTTTTTTCTATTGATTTGAATGACATGTCCTATTTATAGAAACTCACCATTGTCTACGTCAGCTGCGCACAGCGAAAAAAGATAAACAGAAACATTAGTATGCATAAAACACATATCATCAAACATGCAACAAGACAGTACATTTTACAGAGCTTGTATTAATATTTTAAAAATTATTATTTAAAAACACACACAGACAAAGACACAAGCATGCTCATTTTAACTTATCATTATTGTACTTTTATTAAAAATTATTAAAAATTTATCTAATTTATTAAAAATAGAAAAAAAATATACAAAAATTAATTTACAAAAAGAACAAAATTAAACGATTTAAATGTTCAGTTTACTTCCAACAAATATTTTTACAAATAACTCGACATTGAAATAAATAAAACGCTTTAAAGTATCAAAAATAAAAAATCAATATCCCTTTGGATAGGTACTTACATAAAACAATAGTAGGGTTATTTTCTGTAAATAAGAAGTAAGTACGTGTATTAGTACTTGTTTATCTACATTACATGTAAAACAGACAGATATAAACTAAGGCAGGTACGTATAAATTGTTAGTATTAGCAAGAAAAAGCAGTCAAAATTTCTTAACTCCGACTTTGGTACGTATTAGTATTTAAGAAAAAATATGACCTTTAACCCTTGATTATTATTAATAAACGCAGGATCAATAAAGGTAAGGTCATATTTTTCTCAGACATTTAACATAGATGTTTTACCTCCTTTACTCAAACCCATTCCCATTCCATCACCACCGGAAAATCCGACTCCAAATTGACCCTCCGAATGTCCCATGGCAGCGCCACCTCCTCCTTGTGATCCTCCGCCTATTCCAGCAGAACCATGTGTCATTCCTAATCCTGCACCACCGTCTGGCCCTGAAAGGCCTGTTCCTATACTTCCTGGACCGATTCCTACTCCAAGAGCTATATCTGAATTTCCAAAGCCCAATCCAATGTCTTGCATTAAAAACCCATGGTCTGCGTTTCCATGCCCACCCCCATTGCCTCCTTCTTGACCACCCCCATGGCCTCCTGCTTGACCACCCCCATGTCCTCCTGCTTGGCCAGCCCCATGTCCTCCCCCTTGAGCTCCACCATGCCCTCCCCCTTGACCACCGCCATGTCCTCCCCCTTGACTACCCCCATGTCCTCCGCTTTGACCATGTCCTCCGTTTCCGCCACCGTGAGCTCCACCATGACCACCTTGACCGCCTCCATGACCACCCCCTTGAGCACCTCCCATCCCAATGCCAACAGCTTTTCCTCCTCCAGCTATGCCTTGTCCCATTCCGCCTCCGGAGCCAAGACCTATACCGATGTTGATGTCTCCCTTTCCGCCTCCACCTGTTTGTCCACCCCCTTGTACATTTCCACCTCCATGACCAGCATCGATGGGACCGCCATGTCCAGCATCAACAAACTGACCGCCATGTCCAGCATCAACGAAATGACCGCCATGTCCAGCATCAACTCCAAGACCAAGTGCCTGCCCAACACTACCGAGGTCAACGAACACTTCATTGCCACCTCCAAGAAAGTCAAGCCCGTGACCACCAGCTCCACTGCCGGCTCCACCGTTGCCGCCATGTCCACCACCGATTCCACCACGACCACCTGCTCCACCACCAAGTCCTCCGCCACGACCACCAGCTCCACCATCACGTCCTCCGCCACGACCTCCAGCTCCACCACCAATACCACCGCCATCTCCGCCTGGACTACCAGCAGCTCCACCAAGACCACCAGCTCCACCATGGCCACCACCGCCATGCCCATCAAGGAGTCCATGTATTCCTCCACTTAGAGCTTGTTGAATTATTTTATCAGCCAGCAATTGTTCGATGTCTGCCCCAAGGCCTACTATTTGAGCAGCACCACCAATAGAATGTATGATGTCTGCAGGTCCGCCTGAGATGTCAATAATACTTGCACCATCTCCGCCACCACCAAAAGGAGAGAAAAAACAACTTAATAAACTTCATGTTTTTCCTCAGCTTAATTCGTTTACATGAAAGAAGAACACAATTTGATGGCAATTTATCGGCGACATTTTAAAAATTCGCAAATGATTAATTTTCCCTGCCGCAAAAAGAACCGGTTTTTCCAAAGCCCAGAATGCAATCAAAAGTCGGAGCAAAATCACGTGAAAAGAGAATAAGCATGCGCTTGATAAATGTATTAGTACAAAAGACAGAATAAATCGAAAGGAAGATAGAAATGAAATGACAACAATAAAGTACTCTGCCGATTAAATATTAAATATGAATGAAAAATGCGAATTAAAATGGCGTGATGATTTCTATTTAGTTGTTAAACATGTATTAATATTATTGTTAAAAGAGGTATGTCTTGCGATTAAATAAGATGAAGATAATTACGAATTACTTCTTCGTGGAGATGACAGGATTGTCTCCCTTATCGACAAGATACAGTGATAATGTATACATGAAAGTGGTAATTTTAAAATTCGTTTCGACTTGTTAAAATTACCTTTAACCGAGTGTTCAATGACATACAATGAAGTAGTTGTAATTGCGAATGTTTATTAATAAAATCTTATATAGAATATTTACACCAAAATAGATGGGGCCTTGGCGAAAAAACAATGTGTTAGAGTAATGTATAAGACACATGGGGCATACACCGCATGGTTCTAAAGTAAAAAAAATTAACAAGTCAAAACGAATTCAAGAATGATGCATGATTGCGCATTTACGCATATTTTCTTACCGAATCCTGCATTGATGCCAAAGCCTGCAATTAAAACATTTTTTGTTTATTTCGTAGTTAATTCCATTTGTTTTCTTGATTGTTTTCTTGAGATGTTTATCAGATCTGAATACGTAAATAAAGGAAACTTTTTTTCCGATAATTTCATTGATAGATCATGAGAAAAAAAGATATCTTCAAAACTGCGTCAGCACGTAACTTGTTTTTGGTTTGCACACAAACATAATATGGAAATTATAAGCGATATTTTGAAATTTGTTAAGCAAAACATTACATTATCTAAATAATATACACTCATTGCGCAAGCGCATTGACCTAGGCAAAGATTGCTTACCGTTAGCGCCGCCAAAATTGATGTTATCTAAAACCAAACGGTAAACATTGTTAGTATTATAATGATATATAACGAGGAGTTACAAATATTGACAAATCTGTCCATAGCCTAGCTGTAAACGATACCTGCCGAGCGAGCATTTTGCAAACAATTTTAACAGCTTTCCAAGAATTTTCTACAAGCCGGAGTATTAGCTAGTACTTATTAGCTTTTGACCTGATTATTAAATAAAAGATTATTAACATGCAGAATTATCCTACACAATACAAGCGAAAGTGTTACATGTTGCGTGAGCGCTCGGATCGTTTTCGCAAATGTTTGCGTTTATACAGCACAATATAAATCAATACATTGACATTATAAAGATATTTTGTACCTAATTGAAAAGTTTAGCTATTTAAATATTGTACAAAGGAATTTCAAATGATGTGATCAGAATTTAAAACAAACTAACACGTAGAGTTATTTAAGCATTTTGTGTTTCCTATATTCAATCAAGCACATTTTCCATTGATTTATTGTTTGTTAACTTGTTCTCGTCCTAAATATAGCAAAGATATTGTTCGCTGGACGTAAAACAAAAATATAATCAATCAATCAATCAATCAACCAATCAAGCTGTCAATCAACATTTATCTTACATGAACATGTTATAAATACATACCAGCACCAGAAACAATGACTTCCTGTTTTCCGCCTCCCAGAACACCTCCAAAACCTCCTGCAATACCACCTCCTACACCTCCTCCAATACCGCCTCCTACACCTCCTCCAATACCGCCTCCTAAACCTCCGTCGATACCACCTCCTAAACCTCCTATAGGAAAAAATACATAATTTCGATTTAGTTTCGTTACACACGCGAAACATGGGCTGCTGAATAATGTAAATGTATTTGAATGCATTAAAAAGTGTATTTCTATTTTTATAACAAAGTACATGTTTCATGAGATATTTTAAAAAGATGAGATACGTTTTCATTTTAATAAAAAAGTGATTTATTTTTTTTCTCAAAGTATAAATTGATTAACTATCGATTCAGACAAGATAAAAATGTATTATATTGAATAAGACAATTTATTAGCCTATAGCCTTAACATTACATCAATTTAATTAACATAATAATCTCCCGTTTGTATGGACTTGTTATAAAAATTGTGATGAAGTTCTATTTGTATTCGTCTATGAAAATTATTAAAAACGTCTTGAATTTAACGGTTAAAAACATACCGTTGACAAAGACTGGTTTGTTCTGGGCGGGAACTTCAACTGGTACCTCGACTGGAACAGGAACAGGTACTTTCTGGACTTGTTTGACAGGTACCTCAACCTTAATTGGGGTTGGAACTGCAACCTTCTTGATTATTGTTCTGTAGACTGGTACTACAATAATATATATAAATATATTATAATATTGTACGTAAGCAGATTCACGAATTATAGTAATAAATTTCATATCTCAAAGATGAAAAATATCAACATTTAATGAACTGTAATTCTGTCAATATGACGTGACTTGACCCTCGGTACTTTAAAATTTAACATTAGACACAGCGGTACTGTGGCTTAACATTAGACAGGCAGTACCGTCGAATTTAACACTCGTAAATTGGTACTTTGATTAACATAAAACAGGGCGGTACTGGACTTAACCTTAGACAGACAGTACCGTCAACTTTACCACTCGAAAAGTGGTGCTTTGATTAACATAAGACAGGATGGTACTGTAGTTTAACGTTCAAACGGGGCGGTCCTGGACTTATCCTTAGACAGACAGTACCGTCAACTTTACCACTCAAAAAGTAGTACTTTGATTAACATAAGACAGGACGGTACTGTAGTTTAACACTCAAACAAGGCGGTAAATTAACATTAGACAGGCAGTACTGTCGACTTTAACACTCCAAAATGGCTGTACTTTTTATCATAAAATCATCCCGACAGGGTGCATTCGACAAAGAGATACGGTACCTTTTTGTATAATTGGAACTGGTACTTTAATGCGTTGGACAACTGGTACTGAAAAAATAAAAATGTCATATTTAAAATATCCAGCAGTAAATAGTGAAACCAAACAATTTTTATTTTTTTTATTAAAGAAATGAAAGGGGTAAAAATGATTTTCATTGGTTAAAATGAGTTCGGAGCTAATATACAAACACAATGAAAACATGTGAATTCGAAGCTTAAAACATGTTATTTTCCCCATGTAAAATGAACAAAGATCAAACAGTTAAAACAAACATATTTTTTTTATTTTTTATATTTAAAAATGTACAAATTGTCATTAATCTTACCTTTCTGATAAACGGGTACTCCTACTTTCTGGATAACTGGTACCTGTTTATAAACTGGAACGTGTTTCACTTGAACGGGCACTAAAGTATTAAAATAAACATTTTCTTGAATAAAATATAATACAATACTATGTACTTACTTTGTCTTTGTATTTCCATTATCACAAAAGTAAAGTAAATATTAAAATTTAATGAAAAAACATTTAATACACAACCAAAAAGAAAGAAATTTATAGATAGTGAAAAAGAAATAAATATAAAATTTAATAATTGCAATTCTTTATTATATACATGCATGTATTGAATTATTTCTTTTTGAACAAATATATGACAAAATACGTAAAGAAAAAAGGAAAGATATAAACAAAGTTAGAGAAAAAAGATTGATATGAAAGCCTGAACCCGTAATACAAAACACATGGCGTCAACACACAGTAACCATAGAAACCAAAAGTAATATAAAATTGTCTGATCGATAGAATATATATAGGACATGATTCAATGGTCAGAGTGTACCACCGATTCTTTATACTAGTACTCAGAAGCAGTATTATGATGATTTGATCTGGAATGACGCCCCGAGTTCTAAAAATTTGTGAAACCAGTCCACCCATCCCATTTTACCTGCTTCGAATGGCTCTTTATTTCAGTATAAAATACACACAGTCACGATGAAAGAAACATTTGTAGAGATTGTCGATGTCGAAAGGGGAGATAATTAGTTTGCCTTGGTATAGCCATCCTTAAAATAACGCCTATGAATTCTAAACTGATGAATAGACGTAGCTGTTACTAATGGATCTATTATAACTGGTAGGCCCTAAAATATTCCCGTTTATTTGTCTTTACGAAACGAATTTAAAATGTCCTTTTTTCAGGCGGAGGAAAACAGATTTGTAAGAATAAAACAATTAATACAAACTGTAAACGATTTATAAAGCAGTGACAAAACATAAACACAGAATTCTAAACAAATAACAGCTGCATATATAAAATTAATAAGCATCTACACAAGCATTAGTTTTCTCTAGATAATATACACATCCGGGTTACTTACGCCTTTTAGATAACCAATGTTTCGCTATAAGTTTTGCTATATACTGTTTGCGGGCCGCAAGGGAGTCATCTACAGTGCATACAAATCGTCACATAAATTGTTTGATAAAATCAAGCGGGAAAAAATGACAAAAGTGATGAACAAGAAAACTTTCCAATTTCGGCTTTTCATAAAAATCCTATATGCGAAACGTGTTATTTGCAGTAAATTAGTTTAAGATATTTTATAGAAAAAAAATGTAGAAAAAGTTATTGATGTATAAGAATCCCTTTTATACACATTTAGCTTATTTCTGAAAAAATACTGTTTTTATGTTAATAAGTATAATCAATCATAGTTTACGTGCCCTCAAGACATGAAGAAAAATCATATTTAGCGTATGTTTATTTATGTCCGGTCTTACAGTATAACAGTAACAGTAAAACTTGACAAATGATTGACTGGTCCATTGTTTCATTAACGTGTGAAAAAACCGACAAGTTATGCTTCATGGCGTTATTTGTCTTTGTGGTATTTAGATAAACCAATCAAAACAGTTTATTTTATGTCGAAAAATGTAATTTTACTTTATGAAATCATTCTTCTTACTAGATTTATTGTGGGAAAATTAATTAAGACGAAAACAAGTTCAATTATAATTTTGTTTATATGTTATTGCGGCTTTCACCGCATACATAATATTTTCTATTAAACAACGGTTTTTTATCAAATGTACCTACTATTTTTGATACTTATTCTATTTTTAATTGATAATAAGGATTGTTAACATTTCAATGGAATCTGAAATATTAAATCAGAAAATTTTTTTGTTACTATCGGAATTATTTATAACCAAATGTATTCACGGTAACTTGAATTTCTAATTAAATCTAAACGAAACAATGCGCACACAGACACGAAATACTTACATTTGTGACTGGAAACTAAAAGAAGAAAAGAAAATATAGAATAATAGAAGAGATGAGAGAAAACGAGATTCCTGAGAAAAGAAGAGGAATTATGATGTTATTCAATATTTGTACTTACCTTTGAAGGAAGCAGCTGCAAAAATACGTCAAAATATGTTGTTAACGTAAAGTTAATATTAGTTTTTTAAGATACCAAATATACGAAAATAAACTTTTTAACAATTAACAAAATGAAAGGAATCCCTAATTGTCACCTTTCCAGCTGTAGTTTTTCACAGAAATATATGAACGAAAATTGAAAGAAAATTTGCCTGTCGTATTCTTTCAAGAAAATCTGGTAAAAAAGTTATTTTCTCAATACTTTTCCTATTGTAACCTTTAAATATTGAAGGATCAAATATTGCGTCTTGCTAATTGTTATGCCTGAATTATTAATTCATGAACAAAATGTTTTACAATATGCACAAATTCTGATACACATCGCTGTTTTACAATGAATGAAGTCTGAATTTGAATCGTAAAATTAAAAGATCCCAAAAGAGTTCTTGTATTTCTTTTATTACATCGTATTCAGATACACTTTGCATTGACACGAGAATAAAACGATATTTAATAAAGTTTTTTTAATAAAACTGTATTTCATATTTCTATTATGGTATTCACGAAAAATAAATAATAAAGACTTACCACATTCAAGCGCTACGAACAGAAATCCTAAAAATACGAGTTTGTTCATCTTTTTTCGCAGATTTTCGCTGAACTGAGGCGCTATTGAATCTTGTCCTGGCTCTGAGCGATTGTTCATAATTTCGTACGTATATTTATACTGTTTCCAATAAATTTCTTGATTTATTGTCTCTAATGTCATGTTGGCAAAGAAGAGGCCATTTTAGGGAGTATGCACTTTATAAAACTTTAAAACGGTAAATTAATAGATTTATTGTCTGAACTATTATACATTTATATATATTAAGAGACATATTTGGTACATAAATGTCGTATGCAAAAAGATTAAATGCATAAAATTTATTTTAAACTCATAATTGTCCCTATTGAGGCCCCCAAAATAGAATAGGGTGCTGACCATTACATACAATATAATTCATTACGATTGACATGTCAAAGGTTGTCACAAATGACCAAATGCATATGCATGCAACAGAGATTTAATTGTCAAAAATTACAAATAAAATGACAGGGGATAATAATGATGCTTTGTTAAAATACGTAACACATGCACTGATGGCTCTGTTACGTGCGCATTTTCTTATGTCATACGCCTTGGGATGGACTTCAATCAGTTGTCACAAGCGCATTTCAATGTCAACGCAAAGCAACATTATAATAAAATATTTGCTAAAAAACGCTGAAATGTTGGTAAAAAAATTTAATGTTATTTAATTTAATTTTTGATTAAAACTAAATTTATTATAATTCAGAGTGCGCTCAAAACAATAAGTAACTGAAAGAGCAATATTAGTGGTCAAATGTTGTCATAATCGTTCATTTTTGTAAATATTTATCATGATATACATTACATCTCATCAACATACAAAATATTAAATTAAAACATGTCCCAATTTTTGTATTTTATTGTTTAATTGTTTGCGTTTTCGTCCATGATGTCGACACTTATTAATAGTATTAATAGTAAGGCAGTTTTATGTCTTTGAAGCAAACGTACCAAAACATCGTAATCAAACTTGATTTTGGTATATGAAACAATAGATCACAGAAAGGAACTTCGTTTTATATTTTAGGGGCAATTTGAAGCAAAATATTGCCTGTTTTCGAAGCATTAAAAACTATTGATTGATTGATTAGTATATATTTGTAGCTGCATTAATAGGTGCATAACCCCTAGCTCAATTTAGGACGTGAACAGTTAGACCATCAAGTTTGCGTTATATTTTTAGCGCATCTTTAAACAAAATATTGTGTGTATTTCATACAGCAAAGGACCTCAAAAGCTTGTTTTTGGCGAGAAGATTTTAAATTTTGCCTGATGTACACGTGTACAGTACTCAACTAATCAAGCTAAAAGAAATTCCAACTTGTGTTAAAATTGGTTGCCTGTTAGCTAATATGATGTAAAGCATTAATTATAGCATTCAGTAGTGCTAGATCCAGGACTTGATGTTGCCGAGTCAGGATTTGTTGAAACTGAGGTTTATGTCTAACTGCGAACACTTACTCTTATGCGCCGATGCCCAGTGTGTTTTTCTAGTCACACTTAGTTAACCATAATCAAGGTGATTTTTTGCGTTAAACAACATGCTCCTAGTGTAATAGCTATACTGACAGAAGTTCAGGGTATATATATTTTTTTAATATTTCTGTTATTTCATTGTAATTAAACAATTTTATGCTATATGATGGCATTATGATTTTACGGGATGGGCGTTGAGAGGGAGTGTATTCATTGGGAAACTACAATTTTTGAAACTAGGAATGAGAATCCTTCTCAGATGAGTTGAAATCGAGCACACCCTTTAATGATGCGTCACTACTCGTTTAATTAAAACGGCGTGTTTGTTTGTGTGTTTGTTGGGTGTTTAAAACAACTTTCAACAATTAGTTCCATTATATCATGGCGTCTAGCTTTTATTTGTTTGTAGGAAATTAAGTACTCGGTAAATCCCTTTTGAAGGTTTGACTATTTTACAAATAGACATTTTGTGCAAAACAGGACATTGAAATTTTATATTGCAGATAATCTTAAATTAGGATTTGTTTTTCAATATCATATTTTTTCCTACCGCAGGTCGGGGGTTCTCTCCGGGTACTCCGGCTTCCTCCCCCAATACAAACTGGACGCCATGAAATAGCTGAAAAATTGTTAAAACACCATTCAAACAAACAAAAAACAAATCAATATCATATTCATTGTATTTTATTTCATTAACGACAACTAAAATTTTCCATAGACTTTAAAACTATATTCGTTGCGGCAAATGCACATTAAGATTAATCTTCAAAATTGTCTTCAATTACATGCATCGTTAACGATTTCTTACACGGTGCTTCTAGCTAAGATTTCGACAAGTATATGAGAACATGTTGAGTAAGTAATAAGTAATAATTCTACTCAGAGGAACTATCAGACGCAACTAAGTAATATTTCACAGTCATATGGTAAAAAAACGGATCATGTTTTGTCAAGAAATATAATGATACTGTATATTTGATCCCACAAATATAACTCATTAGTTGTCTTTCCCATTCCTAGATTTGGCATTTCCCTGGACATGACAATAAGCAACTCGACAGGTGGTTACTGTGTGGCATTCCCGTCCTGAGCATTATAATATGTAGTCCGACCATATTCAAATGTCTCAATTAAAAAACTGACGTATAGCGTCCAGCAATCCCGATGTCAATTAGGTACAGCTCCGGTGGATTCCTTTGTCAATAATCTATGGTAGGAGCTGGTTTGATTGTACGATGCCACTTTCATCATTTTTAAAACCTACTATGTCGTCCATTTTTTAAGTATACTATGTCGTCCATTTTTAATTGCGGGCGGGGAGGGGGGGGAGTTGAAGAAAGTGCAAAACCCCGTAAAAAGTCTGCCCTACGCCAGGAAACTGTCAATCCTTGTTAATGAAGGTTGGAGTGTAGCATACCCTGCCTGCAGTAAAGCTAGAAAAGCAACTTCAGTTTTGACAGGCCACGTGATCAGATGACTAACTACGACCACTGGGAAACCAAGCCCCTGGAATGAGATGCGGCAGGGATTACAAATCTTATATCTTGTGACGTCATTTGGAGAAGACGGAGTAAACAAACATTTTTTCCTTAATTTTAACATTTTGAGCGTTAACCATTGCAAAGGCAATATCATTTTCAGGCAGGAATAAAATATATCGGGAGTGAAGTAGGGGGACTTTGGGAAAAATTATTTCATCTGAGCTGTACTAAAACCTGTGAAAAACAGGAAAATGATCAATGAATAAATAAGAAACACGCCTGACTGTCAATTAACTAAAAAGTTTAGAATGACCCTAAAAGGATTATACATTAAGTAAAATTGGTAGACCATTTTCTAGTTGTTCAAAGGTTAGTGTTGCAGAACTTGAAAATGAATCACAATACATCACACGAGATCGTCGAGTTAGATCCCGTCCGACTAAGACATAATAATTGATATTATAGAAGTCTTTTATTAATGTTTTTCAATTTTATGGAATTTAACAGTTAATAAGACGGAAATATTTATTTAACTATATATGTGATATATATTGTAAGATTTTGAGAGTAAACATGGCGAATGGTGTTTTGTAGGTACGAAAATTAATTCATGTGGATTTCGATGTCCCCTTATGCAAAATATAGTTCTGTATAAAATATTTATAATAAAGTATTTCTTTGTAATATTTTTTCTTTGTCGTTTCCTTGTTTTGTGGAACTTTTCGGGCCTATTGGAAAAAGGATCATTGACTATTTTTAAGTTAAGGATCTAGTGGGACAAGTGCAAAATTCCTATGTTTAGAGTCTTTGACTTTATTCATGAGGAAAAGAAAAGATTGAGTCGTAATCACTTTAAAATTTGAGTTATCTTTCTTTGATATGGAAGTTTGACGGATCGATTTATTGTCGATTAACGTCAATAACTATAGTAACAAGTTTAGCTTTTCTAGCGTCTCTTAGCTGCATTACAAATTTTTCTTTTCTTTTGCTTCTTTTGACCCATTTATTTATTACCTTCTATTACTCCTGGAGTAACAATTACTAAGACAAATCATTCTACATTACACTGTAAATATTTTAATCGTTATTTTATGTTTTCTAACTCACATTTGTTACAATATTTACTCACATGATGTTTTATTTATGGTTGACAATTATTTTGTTTTAACTGCCAGTGGCAATTCGAGCAGTCCCTTCATTAGCAGTACATTTTGTGCCTGGGACACTAAAGTAACATAATGGTTATCGCTAGCGCAGAGTTTACTGCTAGAATAGGACTGTTCTATTGTAGAGCAAGACGAAACAAGAGCAACGGGCTTTTGAATATATACCACGTTATATTTGTCAATTTATATGCATCTATTGGAACTGAGTGTGTTCCTGTTATGTTGCTATTGACATGTTTGTGTTTTTATGAACATCATGATATTTCTACAAGTAGCAATTGTAAAAAAGAAACAAACTATGATAACAGCCATGCTTTATCTAATTGTATTCAGAAAAAAGGTCATTGTTTTTTTATATGTATCATTATCATATGTATCATATTGCACATAGTTCTGTCGGGCGACGTAGAACCAAATCCTGGCCCTCTTCCCAGTTAACTTCTGAATCGTCCTCAGATGAATATTTTGACGATTTTAGCAGCTGTTTAAATCAATACACATCTTTTATACACTGAAATGTTCAAAGTTTACTGCCAAAAATAGATCTGATAAACGCAGAACTTAGAAATATTCATATTCTCTGTTTTACTGAGACTTGGCTCAATCCTACAATTGTTAACCAAGATATTTTACTCGACAATTTTCAACCCCCACTTAGAAACGATAGAACAAATAGGCAAGGAGGGGGTGTGGCAGTATATGTAAATAATGGCTTATTTGCTGTTCAGAGGAAGGATCTTGAGGTACGAGGTGTTGAATGTGTATGGATAGAATTAAAAAATTGTAGGAACCAACCAGTTTTGTTAGGAACATTCTACAGACCCGCCGACTACAAAGGTCCACGTATATGACCTAATTGAATACTCAATCGATTTAGCGGTTGATTCAGGTATAAATACTATTCTGATTTTATGTGATTTTAACGAAGATCAAGGTAACCGTAATAATATTAAAATGTCAAATATTTGTTCAAAGTACAATATGACCCAATTTGTTAATGACCCAACCCATTTTACGGAAAGTTCAAGTTCTTGCATTGATTTAGTTATATCTAATAATACCAGAGTTGTCGACCTTGTTCATGTTGGTCCACTATTTCTTATCCAAAATGTCAGTTATCAGTGTCCGACATATGGAATACTAAAAATCCAGAAACCTGTACACACTTGCTTCAAGAGAAAAATATGGTTATTCGATCGCGGAAATTTCGACTTGTAGTTATAAAAGATCGAATGGGATGATTTTATTAACTCCAGAGAATGTCTCGACGATCTAGTCGATTCTCTCTCCAATCTCACATTACAGTTTGCAGATGATTGTATCTCTGACAAAATTATAAGAGTTAGAAAATTTGAACCGCCATGGATGAATAATTCTATCCATAAATCAATTCGAAAACGAAACAGATTGCATAAAAAGGCAAAAAGATTGAATTACCCAGAACATTAGGCAGAATTTAGGAGAGCACGGAATAAAACTATTAATAGTATTAGGAATCAAATAGAACGTTATTGTAATAAAGTAGTTGATAAGCTTAAGTCTAACTCAACAAATATAAGGGAATGGTGGGGTATAGCGTCAAAAATTGCTGGCATAAAATCAAAAGATTCTATCAATCCTCCGCTGAATGTACATGGCAATGTTTTGCACAGTAATTTAGAAAGCAGAAGCATTTAATTCGTTTTTTGCGAATCAGTCCAATATAGACGAGAGTAATAAATATATCCCCTCTATCGATCAACCCCCATCTGTCTGTCTGGATCATATTACACTACATAAATATGAAGTAGAAGATGTCTTAAGACTTTTAAATACTAGCAAAGCTTCTGGTCCAGATAACATTAATGCCAAGCTTCTTTAAGTTGCCTGGGACTTCCTTTCAAAACTTCTATGTGCAATTTGTAATTTAAGCTTATCAACAAAAAAAATTTCCACCAAAATGGAAATAAGCGAATGTAACACCAGTTCACAAAAAGACAACCCAAATCTAGTTGAAAATTATCGTCCGATTCTTTACTTCCAATTTTAAGTAAAATATTCGAAAAGTGTATTTTTAAACGAATTTTTAACTTTATTAGGGATTTCATAACAGAACATCAATCTGGGTTCATCTTAATCGATTCCACTATAAATCAACTGCTCTACATAGCTCACACATTCAACAAGGCTCTTGATGAAGGGAAAGAAATCCGATTTGTGTTCTTTGATATTAGTAAAGCCTTCGATCGTGTATGGCACAAATGCCTTGTATATAAACTAAAACAAATGGGCATCACGGGAGATCTCCTTTTATGGTTTAAAGATTATTTGTCTGATAGGAGACAAAGGGTGGTTATAAATGGAACAGAATCATCATGGGTAGATACAAAAATGTATAAAAGCAGGGGTGCCCCAAGGGTCCATCCTTGGCCCTCTACTATTCCGTATTTTTATTAACGACATAGTAAATGAAGTTAACTGTCCTATCAAACATTTTGCAGATGACACGAGTATATATGCTGTTGTAGAAAAACCCCTAGTAACTTCTCTTATTTTAAATTCAAATCTTCAAAATATCCATGAATGGATATATTTCAACCCACAAAAGACTGAATCGATGGTTATAACACGTAAATTAGATTTCCACCTTTAACAATGAACCAAGTTTCTATAAAATCTGTCACCTCTCATAAACCTCTAGGTCTTACATTTTCAAGTGACGGAACCAAGAATACTCATATCGCTGAAATTATTTCGTAAGCATCAAAAAGACTTATTTAATTCGAAAGTTAAAAGTTAAAGTTGACAGGAAATCACTGGCAAAAATGTATTTCAGCTTTTTTCGTCCAGTTTTCGAGTACGCAGATGTAATATGGGACAACTGTCCGGGATATATGAAACTAAAGCTTGAACAAATAAACTACGAGGCTACCCGCATAGTTACTGGTGCTACTAAATTAACTACCATTTCTTTACTTTTACAAGAATGCGGATGGGAAACATTAGAAGATCGCAGGAAAAAACATAAGCTGATACTATTTCATAAAATGGTGCATGGAAATACCCCTGAGTACCTGTCAAACTTGGTTCCGGCTAGCTTTCTCAAACTCACCATTACAGAAGCCGAAATGCTAATAACCTAGCTCCCCCACCCACCCATAGTATGTTGTATTATAACAGCTTCTTACCATCAACAGTTCGACTATGGAATGACCTTCCTGCTAACATAAAAAACAATGATTCTATCAATAACTTAAAATCATTTTTAAACAAGCCAATTACAGTTCCGTCCTATTTTTATACGGGTTGTCGTATCGGTCAGATACTTCGTGCTAGGATAAGGACTGAAAGTAGTGCCCTAAAAGATCACCTTTTTAAAAAGAATCTTGAGTCTGACCCCTATTGTAAATGCAAACAAATAGAAAATTCTGAACATTTTCTGCTTTCATGTCTATTGTTTAATAGACTATGAAATATTCTATTTCCAAACTTATCATGTTACCTATATATTAGAAACCTTCTATATGGTGACCCAAACCTCTCCGATGCGGAAAATACACAAAACTTCTTAATTGTTCCAAAATATATCATCAAATCAAAAAGGTTTAACACATGAGGGTTTAAAATTTGTTAATTTTTTGTATGTAAATCTTGCTCTAAAGTTTCTTATATTGTTTCAAAGTAAAATGTCAACCATAGTAATAGTAACACTAATGTTATGAAAATAACTTTAATATGAAATTGTGATTATGTCACTGTATGTCATGCATTCTACTATGTATTGTCTTATATACTGGGAGAAGAATTTATAAAAGTGCTTGTAGCACTTGTTTTCTAATCCCAACTTGTATTATACCTACATGTATTGTGAACTATGCATTTATCAATAAAATAATGTTTACCTATAATCAATTTTTTGGGCACATGCACTTTTCATTATTTGCATGTGTTGAAGTCCAAAGTTCACATAATTTCATTAAAATATACATTTAACGGAATTTTGAGACTTACAAAATTAACAAAAAACATGCTCAAGGTCTTTTGAGATATATATGTCATTGGTTTTTCTCTTTAAGTTCTGAAATTAAAAGTTACTAAAAAAATTTATAGAGTGTTTGTTTTGTTTCTTTGTTAAAATATTGTTTAACGCCAGTTTCGGCATTTTTTTAGCTGTATCATGGCGCCAAGTTTTTTCTGGGGAGGAAGCCAGAGTACCAGAGAAATCTCCAGACCTTCGTTAGGAAAACTTGCAATCTTTGTCAATTGAGACTGGAGTCGAGTGCATCCTGCCCGCAGTGAGACCAATCTCCGTGTTGACAGACCACGTGATCAATAATAGACGAACCGCCTTAAAAACCGGAGTGAACCTGTCTTGAAATGCATGTTACTATAGAGAGAAGTTGATAAATTTATTATGTGACAAATTATAGAAATTAATTACGGTTCCTGTTCATTTATTTTAGTATGTTTATGATGTGAAATAATTATGCAGTTGGTTGTTGAAACTATTAAATAAACGTAAACCAATCACACATGTTGTATAAATTTGATCGGAAACTTATAAAAAGATCACCTAATACATCAAATAGTCTCATTATGTCAGATAAAATAAACACCATAAAAATCATGAAACATATTACCGGGCATCTTCTTCAAATGACACCTTATTATTGTTAAGGTATCCGACCCATAATTGAAGTCACCGTTTAATTTTATTTTCCTACTAAGAAATACAGCTTTATTAAATCAATCTATTGTCAATTAATGATACAAATTAAATATAGTTTTATACTTTTGAGTCAATGTTAACAGTTTTGAGCAAAGTAATGTATTACCGATGTTTGCCGAACATTACCGAGGACTGCTCCATTGAAAAACAATGGACATATGGGACACCAGATATGATCACGTGGTCAATTGTGGTCCGGATACCTTAAATAAACACTCCCAACAGGTAAGAAAAATACATGTTGGACAAATAGGAATAACTAATTGGTAAAAGTTGGATAGATGGGACGACAATAAGAATCCGGAGATTCTACAATAAGTCAATAAGGGTAAGCAACAGTCTTGTCAGTCGATAATAAGTCATATTATATACTCATATAGAAATCTTTATTTTGATTCGCTTAGACGCAGTCACATGATTTTGCGCTCAAGGGTGACCTTACCATGCGACCCAACGGTTACCGGTTGACCCAGAGAAATATCACATGTCACGTGACGGCGTCTAAGCGAATCAATATAAAGAAGGATCTTTCCCGTGGAAAAAGGTTAAAATGTCTAAAATATGTTGCAAATATTGAATTGTTTTCATTTAAATATTTGATATAATATAACAGTTATCACCCTAGATGATATGTGACCCGGCATTTCTTTCCCCTCGAAAAGTAAGGTCACCCTCGGGGCAAGCCATCGGTTGACCTAACTTTATCAGGGAAAGAAATCACCGGGTCACACACCAACTAGGGGGATAATTGTATAATATCTGGGGGTAGTCATAATCCAGGAAGAAGCGAGTGTGGAAACAACAAATGAAGCAAATTAATAGTCATTTGTGACACAGATATGAAACGAGAAAGACATTTCTCTGTAATTCTCACATCGATTGGATCATGCACGTGTTTTTTAAGACGTATATACGTTTCTTCGGAGCCGAGTACATAGCCGCTCTGTTTCATTCTCCGTAACACTACGCTCAGAATATCACATGAGCTTTCCTCGCCCAACAAGAGGGCCTCCTTAACGAGTAAGTTAGGTGATATTTTGAATTTATAACTTTAAACAGCACATTCCCATTGTCACATTAGTAATGATTTATTAATAACGATTTCCAAATGGTCTCATTAGATGATGAAAATGAGATGTAGATTAACCTTAAATTATGTATAATAAATTTAATTAAAAATTACTTGCATTGACATAAATATAATAAGGATATAATTCCATGCGGTAGTGACTATGCAACTGTTCAATATAATGTCATAAGACTGATTGTATTTCAGAAGTAAATGGGATTATCAACAAAAGTAACATTTAAATTCATAGTATGTTAAACTTTATGAAATTTTATTGATTTCGTTTCAAACGGCATCAGTTTCAGTTGGTTGTAGAAACCTGAAAATGATTAATAGTGACAAGTTTGTTGCGTTCGCATCGTCACATATAAACCACATTTATCAAGTTTTTTATTTATAATGTTAAACATTAAAAACTGAGTCACATTAAAGCTAGCAAAATACACAAAAGACATGGAATTAAAAACGTATAGAATAATTAACAGAGGAATGTCATTCGAGTTATCAGAAGAGAAATTTAATCGAATTCGAAAGTCTGATTGCGAAGCGGCAGAGCAACTAAAAGAAACCATTAACGGAAATAATACGGACATACAAATAAGCCGAAATGTGTCATGCACGACCAGTGTTCTGGAATATATAAATGGCGATAAATTACATATGCCACCAGATGTTTGTCCGAAAAAGTTCAAAGAGGAACTAGATTACTGGGGTGTAACAGAAGACAAAATAGAAGCGTGCTGTTACACAAAATATGTGTCATTCATTGGGGACATAGAAATTATAAAAAGTTTGGAAAGAGACATTGAAAAAGGAAAGACAATCAAAGCAGAGGTTGACAGCCTATCTAGAGGAATGAGTTGTTGGAGGTCTTTGCAGGCCAGGATCTGGACCTTTTTTGATTATCCTAATTCGTCATTTTTAGCTAAGGTAGTACATATATTACACTCTTTGAACAAACTCTGCATTTTTTGGGGGGCGGTTGGGGGGGGGGGAAGACGGGGCGATAGGTTAAGGCAAATCCAATACCCATGAATTTGCATTGCTGTATTTAGATAACATAGTGAGTTCTTGTGGTATCTATAGATTTTCCCAATAATAATTATGGACTACTTTTTGGTTCTAAATCCAGTATTAAGCTAATTAAACTTTTAATAAGAACGAGCGCTTTTAATCTTGATTATTTCATATCAATAATTTAACAAACCATTCCATTGGATAATTTGCAGTCTGTATTTTCAGCTACAGTTAATGTGTTTAAGAATAAAAGACTCAGCAGGGCTGTATCAGCAAACGGGCTGTATCCAATCTACTGTTACAGCCCTAAGTTTGATACAGCCCTGGCTGTAACGGTGATACAGCCCGATCAAAAAAGGGTTATTGGAATTTTCAATTGTCATGTGCCACAAACAAATGTAAATAGATTGCTAATTACTAAACAAAATTTAAAACTTGTAAAATATCAACAGAACATATTATTTAGCACAAATGCTAAACAATTACAGGTAAACAAAGTTCATTTTGTCTTGTATACTATTGAACTTGTTTGTTTTCTAATGTTTTCAATGAAATAAAAGTAATAGTAACTTGTGTGTATGGCTGTATCAGAATTACGGACTTCTGAAGGACCCGATACGGACCGTTTGTTACAGCCCGAGCCTTTGGCTCGGGCTGTAACAAGATAAACGGTCCGTATCGGGTCCTTCATCAGTCCGTAATTCTGGATACAGCCATACACACAAGTTACTATTACATAAATACTATACGGAAATAAAATTTAACATTTGTGAAATTGACATCTAAAAACAATATAAACAAACATGCATATAGGAAATCTGCGAATGAAAAATAAGCAAATAAGAAATATGCCATAAAAATATGCAAATAACACGAATACCAAATTTACCTATCGATTAGTCAGGATCTAAAAATCCAATACACAGACAAATCCATCAATAAAAAAAAACACGCAAAAATTGTGAGAGTATTAGGGTTTACTGTATAATTAACGACGCCTGCCTTGTTTTCGTGTATGAGTAATTTAATTCTGTACAAGGAAAAACTTTCTAAATTGATTAACTCTGTTATTTTTTTTGTACCTATAAAAAGAAATTAATGTGGACCATGAAATTTATTTAACGTAATTCTTGATTGTTTGTTTGTTTTTGTTTTGTTTGAATTTTGTTTAACGCCACTTTCAGCTTTTTTTCAGCTATATCATGGCGTCCAGTTTTATTGGGGGAGGAAGCCGGAGTACCCGGAAAAAACCTCCGAACTTCGGTAGGAAAACTGGCAATCCTTGTCAATTGAGATTGGATTCGAACGCATCCTGGCCGCAGTGAGGCTCGAACCCGCAATCTCATTGTTGACCGACCACGTGATCAATAGTAGACGAACTACCTTAACCACTCGGCCACCGAGGCCCCTACTCTTGATTGTAATATTGCCTTAAAAGTACGAGTGATAGGCGAATCCTTTCTTCAAGAAAGCCCCCGTAATTTAGAGAAGCTCCGAAGTTACTTTTCAATTGAAACTATAACGCATCATCTGGAAATAACGGAATATTGCTGTTAATGATAGGAAAATAAATACATTACATGTTGTACGGAGTTTGTAACTTTCTACTTCCAATTGTTGTCAAATAAAAAAGAAAGTAAGCATTTCACTTATTATCGTAGTGCTAATTTTAAATTCCAACTCTGCAGTACTAATTAAATATACTACATGTATTACCGTTCATGGACAGAAAAAAAATAAAATAAGTCTTTATTAGGTTTGAGTTTGAAATTTAAAATCATACCCGGGCCCCAGAATTCGATAATAATCTAACACAATATAGACGATAATAATAGACATCGACCTTAAATTTTAAAGGGTTCCCCAGGGACACAGAAATCGATAATAATTTAACACAATATAGAAGATACTTGAATAGTTTGTATCGACCGTAAAATTAAAGAGTTCCCCCGGGAAACAGAAATCAATGAATAACTGAACAATACAAGAAACTGGAGTATATCTTAATATGCACTGAGCTTGAAACTGGTTCACCCGGGAATATTAAATTATTAACTTCAAAATTAAAAGCAAGATACTACAGTATATGTTTATTTGCTCCTAACTAGAATTTGAAGCAACCCTTCTCTTTGGTGCACAAAAAATGTAAGCAACTACAAATAATGTTGAGGAAGCAACAATATATTTTTAAGTTGTTCCTAACATGAGATATTAAGGGAACCTCTCTTTATAATTTTTAAATAATGTTCGCAGATACTAAAAACATGGGACACATAAATCGTTAATAACGTTAAACTACTTAGTATAAACTGCATTAGACATATTTATTTGTTTAAGGCATGAAATTGGATAGGTTTCCAACAGAGCACAAAAATTGTTAAGAACTAGCAATACAGAAGATATTAGTATACATTTTTATTGCTTTTTGTTTGAAATCTATATATAAACAGGTTATAAAATTTAAGCGCTCAAGATTTATAGATCATTTAAGGATTAACTACAAAAAATATTTTCTCCATCGAGGGATAACAAAATTTCCGTTTTGCACATTGTATAGCGGATTATACAATGTGCAAAACGGAAATTTTGTTATCCCTCGATGGAGAAAATATTTTTTGTAGTTAATACTTATAAATTAATTCAAATAATAGAATAAATTCAACAATTTTATTTTTTTTAACTTGAAATTTTTGAAGAAAAAAAGATCAACACAAAAACTGTTAGTTTCCCGTGGAGTAATATATGACGTCAAAGGGCGCGTATCTCCATGACAATCAAATTTTTTTTCCATCCTCTGATAGAAAATATTTTTCAGCCAATCAAAAGTCAGTATTCTTGCAAAATTTATTTATTCACAATTATGTAGAGTGCTGAAAATGAATTATAGCTATCCATCACGTATTGGGTGGGGATAGGGATTTAAGCGTTCGGCTTCCTCCTCAATAAAAATGGACGCCGTGATATAACTGAAAAATTGCTGAAAGTGGCGTTAAACACCATATAGAGAAAGCTTGAGAATTCGACGCACACTTACACATGCTGCAATCAATCAATCAACCAGATCTTTCTATATTTTAAATTTAATCAAAGAAAACCACGTAGAGAATTGTTAAATTTCTATTTTAAAATTTCTTCCTATATTTAACTACCAAATATACATTCAATAATTACAAAATAATTCATGAAAAAACAAAACAAGAAAATGATGACAAAAAAGACCGTCGGTTGGATATTATGACGATCAATTTACACGAGACGCTTTGAAATGAATACTTAAACAGACTATTTAATTTCATTTGGGTTACTTTTTAAAATATTTTTTCAAGTTTTGACCTTGAATTTGAGTGTGTCACTTAGTAATTTTAGTAAGCAAATAAAATTTACAATTACAATCTAAGTCAGATACCCTGTTCATATTTTGGACTTAACATTAGAAACCCAGTTTATCTGTATTCTTATCATCAGATACCCAGTTAATCTTTAAACATAACACCAGATACCCAGTCAATCTAGCCAAAAGTCAAGGAACAATTAAAATCCGGATATAGACAAATGTATACAACGCAAAGCAGAACCAAAAACACTAAAACAGAAAGTGAGTAACAGGAACCCAATATAAACCACAGGTGCACTCAGATGACAGTAACGAGTGATTGCGATCCTTGTTTCGACAGGAACCCAATATAAACCATAGGTGCACTCAAATGACAGTAACGAGTGATTGCTATGCTTGTTTCGACAGGAACCGAATATAAACCATAGGTGCACTCAAATGACAGTGACGAGTGATTGCGATCCTTGTTTCGATAGTCGTCTACAATATATTTATCATCATGATAATGATTAAATGATTGATTGAATGCTTGGATTACGCCCAGCAAGCAGCATTTCAGCTATATTCAGAACGAGAACAATTTAACAACACATAATATATCAACGGAATTAGGGGATTAGGACACAATGATCAAAATTTTAACTGCCACTAGAAAAGTATGGAATATTGTGTAGAGACTAAAAATTTAGCCTTTTGTATCTGCTGAAATGAGTAACTATATATAAAAGGGGTATTGTGCATGAAGCCTGGCACTCTCCAAACACGTCACCAACTATACCGTCTGCGGACAGGCGTTCCGTATTATGACCTGAAAAACCCATTGGTCTGCTCTGTGGGCCGAGCACTGAAAACCCTTCCAGTATTATCCCAGCATTACGATAACGACCTAAAACACTATCAAAACAAAAGAAAATTGGACTCGTTTATAATATCGATGTAATTTACGCTGTGGCTTACATAATAATAGAGGTTATATTATATATGTTATGACATCAATTGGCTTTTAATAACCTCGATAATAAGTTTTGTTTGTTATTTCCCTGTATCCGTGTTTTATCAGAACTTTTTACAAATATTTAACTTCAACATGAGTGGTTTTGTTAAAAGGGGTTATATTTTATTTAAAAACATAATTTCCGTACCAACATTCCATTAGAAAAATGAACAGAAATCAGGTCTGCCGCTATAAATATCATGACAAGGAAAACTTAATAGATTTTGCATTTAAAATAATAAAAAAATAAATTTAAGCGTTAATGTAAAATAAAAATAAATTGTTTTTCATCAGAGAGACGTAAATGTTTTAGAAAGATGTATAATTTAAATATCGTTGTATTTTAATTGTCACGTGATCAGTCAGTATAGCTAAATAATACAAACAGATGTCGTACATTTTGCTACAATATTCAATAGTCCAACCATATCTAATTGATGTTTTGTTTGTTTGAACCTGGCTCATATCTCTTTTCAGCATTTACGTGTGTTATATCATGGCGTCCCGTTTTAATGGGTGGGGGTGGGGAAGTACCGGTATAACAGCACCCGACCTCGGACAGGTACACTGGCAATTAATGTTGAAGTCGAGCACACGATGTACATACACATTATTCAAGCAAATGGATGAAACCTAATTATTAATAAGACGATTTTAAATATTCATATAACACATTATGTTATTAATATTGACCCATTACAAGTTGCAGAATAGATTACACAATCTGGTAACCTGCTATTGGTACCTAACACCGTTTCCAGTAATTAACTAAAAAGGATTCAATTTTCTACGGAAATACAGCTTGCTGTCGGTAAAGTCAGCTTTAATCAATCAATCCATTTATCAATCTACATTAATCATATTAATTTGAAATTAATTAAATGTTGGCTTAACATCTATCAACGCATATTTCAGCTATATTCCGGACGAGAACAAGTTAACAAGCAATAAATAAACACAAAACATGGTACTAAGGGATTGACCAAAGCGAACAAAATTCTGACTGTCACCGCAAAAGTATGGAGTATTGGTTTCCGACGTAAAATTTAGCGTTTTTGATTTCCGTATTATAAGCAGATGGAACCCTCCCAGTGTGGTCCTAGTAAATTAAATATAAATAATGAAGAATCGTTTGTACTAGTGAATGTCTACTGTTTGAGGCAAAAATATTAGTTTAGCTTGATTGCATTTTCACCAAATAATATGTAGCTTTCCGGCACGTCTTAATTAAGCGAAGGAGGATTGGTTTGCACGATTGTAATACTAGACATTTGTGTATAACGCAAAGAAAGCGACGATACATACGGTCAGATAATTAATCATTACAATTATATCTTATTATTCAATGAAAAAATAATTAGGCTACCATATAATATAACCCGACACCCCCTCCTTAAACGAGAGTGCATCTGAGAACGAGCCTAACAAATCTGTTGTTCGGGCACAGGGAATCCTCCTAGCAAAACAAATCATACAACGTTGTTTATTTTTAACTAAAACTTAATTTCTGAAAATTTCATATTTAACAAAGTATTTTTTCTGATGTTGCTGATAGACGTGAAGAGTCTTTCGTATAAATATATATATGCAATATTTGTTCAGTCAGATAATATATAATTTATTGGTACGAGCCTTAGAAACAGGTAGAAATGCGAGGCTCTGTCGAACATTTTTTACACCTGAGCTACCTGATCCGTCACTTATGTATGCCTAAAACTTCATTTGTTCTCATCTGTGTTTTTGGTTTTCAGATTTACCTGTATGTTAGCAACACTTTTGTTCTACTGTCACTGTTTTCATTGGTAGCCACTACACATCCGGTCTTTCAAAGATCATTGACAAAACACGAATGGCGGGATTTCTTCACAGATGAAGAAGAATATATATATAATAACGACGACTACTACATATATGACAACGTTACGAATGACACGATTCCATTTCCCGTCCAGGTGGTAGTTACCGTTGAATTTCTAGTTTATTTGGAATATATTACGATGTTTTATTTCACGCTCGAATTAGTGATCAAACTATTATGTTTTCCGTTGCCATGGAAAGAATTTGTCTCTTTGATAAATGCAATAGATATCCTGTCATTAACTGTCATGTATACTTCACTGATTGCGAATATGGTTAATCAGAAAGAAAAATATACAGAATCCTTCTACGATGCTTTGCATTCGTTGCAAGTCGTTCGGGTTTTCAGACTTTTTCGACTGGTAAAGAACGTAAAAGGTTTCCGAATAATTGTGTCTGCTGTCAGAGCCAGTATGTTTGATTTATTGTTGATTTCACTTTGTCTGTTCTCTGCTGTGTTGATATTTTCTTCGTTGGCATACTTTTCTCGTGATCCTGTATTTTCGAGTGTTCCACAAGCATTTTGGTGGTCAATAATTACCATGACCACTGTTGGGTACGGCGATATTGCACCAGTAACGGTTCAAGGACAGATCATAGGTTCGGCATGCGCAGTCAGCGGAGTGTGTCTTTTGGCAATACTGATTCCTATTTTTGTTAACAACTTTATCTTGTTTTACTCTCATTCTACAGCACTGGCAAGAAAAGAAAAGATTTTAACCGAAAACGCATGGAATCGAGTGTCCCCTGTCCTAACGGGTAAGGAGAAAGATTGAACTGATCATGACAATACACTATTAGAACATATTTGTATATTATCCAATTACAAATTTTCTGATAGTTTAATTATACAGATATTTTTATTCACTATAATCAAAGATTTCTAATGTAACTTTTTTCAAATTCCCCCAAAAGTATGGAAAAAAGGGGTCAATAAAAATGCTTTGGCCAGGCAAAGAATTTTTTTCAAAATATAGGGACACAACCGTTTTTGATTGATCGATAGCGCGTTTTACGGAGTTTCTAAAGTGTAAAACGACCAAATATTTTCCTGACATTTTGCTATATCGGGATTTTGTATCTTTATTTTTGCATTTTTTACAAAATCAACCAAGAGTGAAGGGGGAAAGTGGTTTTTATTTACAGTTTCGTTGTGTATTGCTTATTGGTTTGTATATTTGTTTTATGTTTTTATTTTTAGCTATTATCAGTGTTATGATGCATTTGTTGTTGTAATGTGTAATTAACATTTGTAAGGTCTTATATGTGTTTTTGTATTTGTTTCCAACAAAACTTTACAAAATAATTTCATTTTAATTTTGAACATTGATTGTTATTTGTTTACTTGAGAAAAATATTATTCTATAACTGTTAATTATGCAATAATAATAAACAAGTCAGATACAAAACAATAACATTCCGCGACCTTCTAAATTCTGGAACATTCATGTTGGGCAGCTTCATTAGTACATGTATATTATCTTAATAGTAAATAATATTTGGCTGGATTTCATATTAGATACTTCATTAATATTGGGCTGAATATTTCGTACCAGTGGAATACTATTTTCCGGACTGTTTTAGACATTCAAATTATTTTGGATACAACATTTGGAAGTTCGTTTATGGATTGGACATTTCACTGACGCATCACTTGGAACTTTGGAAGACAGCTAAGTTTGCATTTTACTTTAATATTGTTATTGAGTGTAATTTACTATAATTTATAAAATAAATAAATTGTAAATTGTATATGTTTTTTGTTGGTTAATTTAAAGGTTATTTGTATCTGTAACATTAGGAAATTGTATTTGGTTGTTTTCAGACATTTGAAGTATTGCGGTTCCTACAGAATCCAAAAATAATCAGGATTTCACGAATAATGATGAGTTCACCGAATTTAGGTTTATGCCTTAAACTGGCACAACTGATGCATTTAAAATATTTAAAGTATAATTTGAAAATTGACGTCGAGTTACGGTTAACGTCTAATTTATAACATTTCTACCGTCTCGCACGCGAGACGGGATAAATAATCAAAAGCTAAAATGCGGAAGCCAGTCTTACCTCAAAGATAACAGATGAACAATGCCGTGACGTGATTGGATGCTAAATCGGGGGATAGCTGCCGATTGGCCATCAAATAAGCAGAGCTAAGTTAGATATGCAAGTCCCGCATGATTACGGGACGGTAGCAATCATAAGGCCTACCGCCGTTCGTAGCCAAGCGATCACGAATAGGTTACGATGAAAAACAAGTACTATCTTTAAAAAAGATAGTCGAAGCATTTAAATCTTAGAGGTGTATGTAAAGTGAAACGTAAACGGAACAAACATAAAAATAAGAAAAAAAAACCTTAAAAAATTTCAAACGAAAGAAATATAAAAAACAGTAACATTTTCTCCCAATAAAAATGTGTAGGGGAGGTAAATAATTAACGTGCTAAGAACTGTTTCCAATCAAAATAAGGCTAAGAAGGTTGTTACATTGATGTATTAATCATTAACTTTCTAAACATGTTATTAAACAATAGGGTATTAACAAAAAGAGGCTTTGCAATTAGAGCTTTATCTCCTGTCTGCAGGTGAATGAAGACGGAAGATAGGCATAAATGGCTCTTTAAAAATCATAGAGCTAACAATAAACATATTAAAATATCCACAATCATAAGTTGTAGACTACAATGGTAAATACAAACATAATATGTTTTTTCGTGCGATGTAGCGTATATATTAACTCTAAAACAAGTTAGTTAACATTTTAAAACTTCAAAACACCAACTATTTTTTAAAGAAATATCATCAGCAAATATGTATTTAATGCATCAAGTAATATTTAATACAGTTTGTTATTTAATTAATTTGAATTTCTTTTAAAATGGGACTCAAAGCAAATTTAATTAGAATTGTATTAACATGAACATAAAATGTCAATTCAATGCTAATTAAATGTGAATTGTAATGTGTATGCTATTCCAAAAATAGGGTGGTGGGAGATAAATAATTGCAACGGAACCATCAGTGAATTTTATACAATTATGGCAGATAAGGGCCATATCATATTTATGGAACACTTGAAAAAGATATCAACCGAGGCCAACGTCCGAGGTCGATATTCCTTTTAAGTGTTCCTTAAAACATGACATCGCATGCACTAAGCTGTCATAAATGTTTTATTACATTTCACTGTAAAGTTTCCACTTTTATTTGGTGTTTTTATACACAAGTATGCATAATCATGCATTTTGTTATTTGCATGGTCAATATTTGTTTTTAGTGTTAAATTTGGCCATTCTCTTGATGCAGAAAACAATTTTAAAGTGAATATTTAAAAAAACGTTGTCGCAAATTCTAATTTTATCCTAGACGAAGTGCGTAAAATTACACGTCGTATGGTTTTATCATTTAATTATTGTTTATCAGTTCTAAATGGTAATCTTTGGCATAAAAATCATGAAGTTTAATTACGAACTACAGTAACAACAGCAGTCTATTGGAATAATAATTGAGAAATTCAAATAGGGATACTTTTCAGAGTATACCATAGTAGGTTGTTTGAACGCAGAATTTGTTACTATTTTTGTCCAATCAGAATGCAAGTTTGTCTTTAATTATTGTATGTTACCATGGGTAAGCGTCTTTTACATGCAGTTCATAGGTCAAATGTGAAAATATATCGACTGCAATATAATGGGAATCAAACTGTTTTTAAAGAAAAGTGACATGGGTTTGTGTATGTTTATCATAAAATGTATATCATAAAACTTAAACTAAGAAACACGGGGAAATTTCCGGAAATTTCCGAAGCGTGACATTTTTGCGAACTAGTATAGATCAACTATATTGGTAAATATGATGCATCTAGGAAGTAACCTCAATGCATTCTTGGATACTGCTTTGATCTGTATTTTATGGCTAATGACTCTAATTTTAATTCTTTTCTTGCTTACTGATAAGGTTCATATCAACTATCTTTCCATGTATGATGCATCTAAAGATGCTTAGCACAGTGCATGCTTCATTTGCTGTCTGGGACCTATATTTTGTGGTTGCCTGATTTGCCTATCTAAACATTGTGTACTTATAATGAAGTGATGTAAACAATAACAATAAATATTGCCATTAAACATTAACACATAGTACGTGTTTTTGTCCACAAAGAAAAATTAAGCTTGGAGACAGCTAGCTTTTAAGGAAAGCTAATAATTGTCAGAAATATTGTCATTTGTCAGGATATCAGAGGTGTTGACACTTAAAAAAACTACTTCTAATTTCACTAGTTCTAATAAACTTTACCAGTAATTGGGTCCTTTGTCAGTAATCTCAAATTTTTAACATATAAATTTATATTTGAATAAATTTTAACACGTCCAGAAAAGTGTATTTAGTCAGCTTTTAACAATACAAAGACAATGAATTATCTGCCCATTTGTAACATCATAATACTAACTGGTAAATCTAGAGAGAGTTAAAATGTAAAAATCATCCGATTCAAAATGGTGTTTTTGAAAACACCAATATATAATATGATATTATTACGTGATGATTTCTGTATTGGCCTAGTTATTGGTCCAAGGCTTGCTGTATTGGTCTGAGGCGCAGCCGAAGGACACTACAGCTGGCCAAGTACCAATAAGTAGGCCAATACAGAATCATCACGTAATGATATCTTTATTAATTAACTAGTCCAAATCTCTCAGGCCAATACAGGTTGCAATTAGGCCAATACAGGACTGACTAGGCCAATACAGGGCGAATCAGGCCAATACCGATATTGGACTAGTTAATTCCGTATTGGACTGGTTCAGCAAAATATATCATATTGACAATTTAACTGTTATTTAAGCGAATATTATAGTAGTTAATTAATAATGCAAAGTATTTGAATAACCTAGATAAGAGTTTTGGCACAAAAAAACCAAAAACGTAAATGTGAACGGTTAATTCGTACATTATAGGCCTCATATTGATTATAATAATTAAAGAACGTTTCTATTTGATATTGAAAACACGACCGTTTGTTCTTGACTTGTCTACCCTTCCCTTCCTCCACACCCACCTTTGAAACCATGATATACACAAAAGAACATGCAGTACCGGAAAGAAAATGTGTTTTTTTTTCTTTTTTTTTGATGAGAACATGCATTGACGTCTGATAACAAACATTTACTCACTCACATTTACATTTTATAAATTCTCTTTCTGTTTTTTTCCTTGTTATATAATAAACTGTACAAACTGTGTAGCATCAGAATAGCCTTAGCCTTATTTGGTACAAATTTTGAGAATTTCCGTTACAGTGTTCTTGAACGTCTACGTTATTTGGCTTCCATTTAGTTATTTATAAGGGCCACTGACGAGCGCTAATTAGGCTACAGAGGACCCTTGCATGAGTAGCTTCTTATTTAAACAACACGCTCTATAGCTCCTATTATTAATCGTCTAAAGTAAGAAACATAAACCTTAAAAAGGAAACTTGGCAGTCACTTTCTCTTAAAGTTTGAATCTAACAACTTGTGTGACGAAAATCTATTGTTGAGTATTTTTTACTACATTAGAACATGATAGATGTCAATTGATCTTCACAAATATTCACATGAAACGTCAAACAATCATGTATGAAAAGGGTTTACAAAGCGATAATAATATACACCCCTAATTGCGAGGGAAACATTGAAATGGACTCATCCACAAATAATAAACTCTTCCAAAGTAAGCTGACATCCCTTGTATCTTAGTAATGGTGAAAGGTGGTATCATCCAAATATGGAATAGGCTAATCCACTGGTAGTATATAAGCAGCCGTTTTCAGTCAGTCGGGGTCTTTTGATATCCGTATCAATCAAGATCACTTGGTCTTTCTATAAGAAACCAAGAGCTTTGGCTCCAAGTATTAAAGAGACGATAGCGTCATACTAATACATTGAAGCTAAGCACAGAGAGAGTTAAGGAGCTAGTAAAGCTATTATAGAGCTAGAAGAGCTAAGAGTTCAGAGCTAGAAGAGTGATATAATTTAAAGAGAGTAAAGATTTATATGAAAACGCTACAAGGTTATAAGATCAACCTCAGATCCCGGGGTTAACTCGGGTACGAACCCCTAAGCACGTTACACTTGCCTAACGATGGAGCTCTGTTTCACAGTGAAGTCAAGCAAATGATAAATTGTACTCGGATCCTTCTTGTACGTGTATTGTTAATACTGTTGTTCTTTGCATTTTGACACATTTATAGTATATACGCTTTCTTTCTAGTACCACGTATTCATCATGTGAGATTCGTAATACAATTAAAGATGACACTCAGTAAATCCACTTTCAGTAACCGTGGTGTCCAGTTTTAACGGGATAAAAAACTAGCAATCCTTGACAATTAAAGTTGAAGTCGAACATACAATCACTGTAAGGCTTCAAGTTGCAAACTTTCTACTAAAACTCTGTTGATCAACAGTAAAAAGTGCTTCTATCAATCCCCCGGTGCCTCCCGACAAATAAAGCGTCTCGACAAAAATAACAAACAGGATAAAAAAAACTGTATAAAACACGAATTGTTTATGCCATTTTCAGCAATTAACAGGTGTATCATTGCGTCCAACTTCCTGTTTTAAAAGACACTGAAAGCACTCTGTAGACAACCGCCATTTTCCTTGTTCTTTTAAATGATATTTCGCTTTGTCAGCATTTTTTAGCTATAACATGAGGTACAAATGTATGTTATGTACGAACCGGAGTACTCTGTGAACCCCCCAAATTCGGCAGATATACTGGCAATTTTTGTCAGTTATAGTATGCCCGAGCGCACCTTGCATCAACTAGCACGCAATTGTTGACAAGCCAGTTATCAAGAGTGGATGACTAAATGCATTCATAACTCAGCTACTTAGATACATTTTCTCTAGTTGATTGATAAATTATACTTGTATAATACTGGAAAATTACAAAGATTGTTCCCAGTCCTCAACTGTCTTATATGAGAGGGATTCTATTAGGCGGTTGTCATGTTATAATACCGAAGAAAGACTGAGCGCAGAATACAATGGAAAACATGTTTGGAAAGTCTTGTTTAAACATATTTTATTTGAAAAATCAACAAAATGGATAAGACACAAGTTCAACAAACTGATGAAGTCTTCTCCGACAATAGCAAATCACTGCGGATCAAGATGGCGGACTAGTCGAGTCGGCGTTTCTGTGTGCGGGAATGAAATGAAGCTTATTTATTGTCAAAAAATTTGGAATTACACTAAAACTGCACTCTGTACTAAATAATGGACTATATTTGTGATATATTTGAAGAACTGTAAAAAAAACCTGATTTCATAAAGATTTAAGACTGTTTAATATAGTGGTGTAATTAGCGGTGAGTACAGTTCATCCTACTTGTAAATATAAACATTAAACATTAAACACTCTAAACATACTACAAAACCAACATGGGCCACCCAAAAGGTCGTGGACGTGGTAGCAACTCCCAGTCTGACCGGCGAGGGCAAACACCTCGTCAACAGAGCCGATCTCAGTTCGATTTTGTGTCTAGATCACAATCTTCCAAACGCCCTAGGACGGATGATAGCAATTCTGACATTAGTGATTTCATCACTAATATATCTAGGGATCAAAATACACTTAAGACATTTATTTCTGAGCTATTTAAAAACCAGATAGTTAAAGAAGCACTTATTACAACATTTCAATCCGACCTCATTGACAAACTTCAAAATCGAATTGATACACTTGGAGACCGTCTTGAGGAAATGGAACAATATTCTAGACGAACATGTTTAAAATTTCGTGGAGTCCCAGAGAGCGACGATGAAAACACCGATGAATTAGTACTTAATATCATAAACACTGAAATTCTTAGACAAACTGATATGAAACTGTCGCTTGACCACATTGGCAGGTCACATCGAGTTGGACAAAGGAACCTAAAAGGACCCAGAAACATTATCGTGAGATTCATATCATACAGACATCGGGCCCTCGTATATCGGAACAAACGAAATCACAAAGGTAGGAACCGTGACCCAAGAAATCCTACCAAAATTTATGTTAATGAAGCACTAACTAATAAGAGAATATCGTTGTTCAATAAAACACGCAAACTCTTTTATGATAAACTAATAAAGAATTGTTGGACATCAGATGGCAGAATTTTTGTCCGTAATAAAGATGATACACGGACAGTGTTGATTCGGACAGAAACTGATCTGTCTCAGTTCCTAAATATTAGGATACATTCAACTGATGGCCAAGCCTCAATAGTTCAGCCTGGACCACAATTTGAACCTGCTGTATTAAATATTAGTGCTCCAATCTTTAGACCAAGATCGGATGACAATATTATTACATCCACACCAACTAACACTAGAATGCGTTCTACATCCAGAGACTGAACATGAGATAATTCCCAAAGTGAAACACTTATATTTAATTTTTTGTTATTTATTATTGTGTACAAATCATCTATACTTTATCTTTGCTGGTATTAATTATATACTGCATGAATACTATGGTCCGTAACAATAGTGCTCGAGTTAATTCCCTTGCTCATTGTCCTGTTCCGAATTGCGTTCGTTTCATTACCTCAATTGTTTTGTTTTACTTTTAATCCCGGTCTAACTTGTGTTTGTTATATTGGGATTTTCTATACGCATTCAAGCGACATAATGTTATAGATACATGTAAAGGTGTAGGACCACCAAATACCAGGAACCAGTCCAGAGGTTGTACGTAAAAGTAGTACTAGTCAACAGACAGGTTCACTCTTGCATCATATAGAATTTGAACCGCACATGATACCAGAATAAATTTGGTATTTTTGGAAAGCTGAATATTCTAGGAAACTTGATGATAAAGTTTTATTGGTTTTAAATGAACATAAAAATGTTGAGAGTCAATTAGGGACAAGCACTATTTTTGGACTGAAATAGAAAGTGAAAGTAGATTTTTAGACCACGTGGACTTCAGGTTGAGCGTTTTTTCTTATATGCCATGAAACATATTGTGAAATTTTGACAGAATGTTCAGCCAGTGCATTTTTATAGGGGACAGAAGTGTCACTTAATTTGAAACAAAGTTAAATTTTCTAGGATAAGTCAAAATTATCAAATTTTAATATAGCCGAAGAGTAAAAAATCTATGGTGGTCCTACACCTGAAGAGGCCATATACAGGTATATCAACTTCTATTTCTTTTGATAAAAATGGTACTGAAAGAAGGTAAATCACCCAGACTATCATTTTAATTGCTTATCAGAGCCAAAACCTATAGGGGGGTCAAATTTAAGCCTAAATATGGTATTATGTAATATTGTATGAAATTATGGGGTCTGCAGTGGTCCGCGCTTAGTAGAATGTGCTTTAATTTAAATAAACTCCTGTTTTAGTTTTTGGATGTAATGAAAGGGTCAAAATGTATAAAACTAGAACTGGTAGACATTCTAGTATGCAGAAAAATAGTGTATTTAAAATGAATTTGTCAATTTTACACCTGCGGCTTAAGTCGGTTACATTGCTGGCATGGGTTAATACTAAAATTATTTATTTTCTAATCTGATGCTTGCTAGGGGTAAATTTGTTAGTAAACTAGTAACCATATGCAATAATTGTACTTGTTAAGATAATTGGGCTTTGAGATGATGGTACTTCTGTCAAAAATTCCTTAAACATGAGCAGTAATGGGAAATTGGCCAATTTTTGCAATTTCATACCAAAGCAAGATATAATTTTGTTTCTTTGTATGCCAGTTTGAACTTTAGTGGGTTTTTTTTAGTAAGGAATGTTCATTTAACTATTAAGCTTAATGGAATAGTGAACGCATTTAATGAAATTCATAAAATTTTAGTCTCAGTTTAGAAACTATTAATGTACACCTCCAAATGCATGCCAAAATATAGTACAACTGAATATCAATAAATTTAAATTTGAACTCAAAAACTTTCTCAGGATGTACTAGGTGCATAATTAGGACAGTTTCATACTATTTTTCTTAATTGAAATATATTTCAAGAGATAAAAGTCTTATCCTAACAGTTTGAAGGTACTCAGTATCTCACTTTGTAAAAAGGGGGGTGGATGTGAAATTAACTAAAAAAGATGCAAAATTTATGATAAAATTATGTAATTAGTGCCTTTCTATGTGTGAAATAAGTCCATTTGTGTTGGATGTATATTGCCAAGCTTGCTATTTACATCTGCAACTAAGAAATTGAAAAATTAAGGAATAGTGCATCTCTTGATCACCAAGCTAATTTTTCATGATAACGCGCATGTGAGGTCTTTATATGTTTTCATGCATTTCTTGAAAACCGCTGAAAGGAATTCGACAAGATTTTAGAATTTGTTTCGACTAACATAAATCTAAGACCAGGAAAAATTTTATTTAATTTGTTGAACAAAAACATCTTCTTTAGGCGTAGGACCACCAAATACCAGGAACCAGTCCAGAGGTTGTACGTAAAAGTAGTACTAGTCAACAGACAGGTTCACTCTTGCATCATATAGAATTTGAACCGCACATGATACCAGAATAAATTTGGTATTTTTGGAAAGCTGAATATTCTAGGAAACTTGATGATAAAGTTTTATTGGTTTTAAATGAACATAAAAATGTTGAGAGTCAATTAGGGACAAGCACTATTTTTGGACTGAAATAGAAAGTGAAAGTAGATTTTTAGACCACGTGGACTTCAGGTTGAGCGTTTTTTCTTATATGCCATGAAACATATTGTGAAATTTTGACAGAATGTTCAGCCAGTGCATTTTTATAGGGGACAGAAGTGTCACTTAATTTGAAACAAAGGTAAATTTTCTAGGATAAGTCAAAATTATCAAATTTTAATATAGCCGAAGAGTAAAAAATCTATGGTGGTCCTACACCTGAATAGTGATTTTTTTTCTCACGATAGAGACTATGTTTATTACTAAAACTAGCCCTACCCTCATGAATGACTTAGCCATTGGTAAGCAAATCCACCTGAATTAGTTATGATACAATTTTAGTACTGCATTTCTTTATCTGGTGTCATTAAATAAATGCAAAATTTTCACATTTGATCCAGACTACTGTAATGTCTACAAAGCTCGCCCATTAATACCTTCTTGAAAGACAAAGTTACTTACTTTTTAGTATCTCCCCTACACACACACACACACACACACACGCGTGTTTATAAAGATCTTTTTATCCCATTTTTCATAACCCTTGGTTTATGACGAATGAATTCCATCAGCAAAACTCTCTTTGCCATATCATTGGCATATGTTTTTGTTTTTAATCTTACCTTATTGTACTTTCAAAGTTTAATAACAGGAGCAACAGATGTAACTGTAAGGTCACATGGTGTTAACTTATATAAAGTGTCATATCCTGATAATACTACAAACATCACTTGTCTGAGGGTTATTTTACAGTATTCCTTGTACATATATGATAATGGATAAGTATACTATTAGATCTGTCACATTTAAACCCATACAGACAACATCGATATGTAAACAAGTATACATAAACATAAATTTTATTATGCATGTTATTAAGGTACTTCTGTTGTTAAGCAATGATGTGCACCCAAATCCTGCACCTGTACAGACCAGATTTGAACAACATAATATCTCCATTGTAAACCTCAATGTAAACTCTGTGAGGCATAAAATTGATCAAATTGAAACAGAAATAGACAATCATGACATTATATGTTTAACTGAATCTAAGTTGGACGATACAGTATTAAATACTGACCTTTGTTTAGATAATTATTTAAACCCAGAACCTCTTCGAAAAGATAGACCTAATAGTAATGGTGGTGGTCTTATAATATATATAAGAAATACTCTACTGGCGACACGTCGCCAAGACTTAGAAATTCCTGAAGTCGAGTCAATTTGTGTTGAAATTAATTCTTATAACAGAAAATTTTTATTAGTCTATTTATATCGTCCACCTAATTCCAGAGTTGCCTCTTGGGATCATATTGATAACCTTTTAGATAATTGGTTGATTGATTGATTAATTAATGGTGTTTAACGCCCGAGCAGCAATATTTCAGCTATATTCAGGCGATGAACATGAAATGGATGATAAAATGAACATGAAATGATGATGAATGAAAATGGGATGGGACACAAGGAAAAATAGGGGTAACGGATTTTAGATTGCCACTGGCAAATGGGAGGATGGATAGGGTCGGGCAATTTAGCCTCCTGTAGCGGGATCGAAATCCCTACTCATAGCGAATACTACAGCAGCGTTCTTTAACGTGCGAGGAACGTTTTCCCAACACGGTGCACTAATATGGTTTGCGGTCAGGTTTTCCGTATTATGGCCTGACAACCCCAGCTTGCCAGGGGTACCCCATTCAACCACCTGGGGCACACATCCCAGTCGGTCTTTAGGCAAACCGACCTGACACGCCGGTCAGGGTACTGGGCGCTATTTAGTCGCCTTTTACGACAAGCTAGCGCGACTGCGGTCTATTCTTTTAGCCACTCGGATCCCGCACGGGGCTTTAGATAATTGGACAAATACAGATTTTAATACTATCATTGTCACAGGCGATATTAATGATGATCTTCTTACTATTAATAATAATCACAGATTTTCAAGACTCTGTGAAAGACTTGGTTTTGTAAATATGATCACAGAACCTTCCCGTATTACACAAAATTCCTCCACACTTATTGATCCAATTTTATCTAGCAATCCAAATATTGTGAGAAATAGTTATGTTCTACCAAATTTTTGTAGTGATCACTGTCCAACAGTAATTGAAATTGACTTTACTACCCCTCGTGAGAAGTCATATACTAAGGAAATTTGGGACTTAAATAGAGCTGATTTTAATGCAATTAAACAGCATCTGCAAGATATCGACTGGCATTTAAAAATTTGAAGATTTGAAAATTCTAATGATGTTAACATGATTAATGACAATATCAATGGGGAAATTGCCTATGCTATGAATAGTTTCATTCCTAAAAAGATGGTTCGAATCAGACCAAAAGACAAGCCTTGGATTAATAATAATATATAAAAAATATGAGAAAAAGAAATCGTCTTCATAAAAAAGCAATAACTCGTTATCTTGCAGATGACTGGGAAAAATTTAGAAATATCAGAAATGAATATGATCCGAGAGGCCAAAAAAGCATATATTGTCAACCTTCAAAATTCTCTTATTGATAAATCTATCCCACCTGGTAAATGGTGGAGTATTGCAAAAGGCATCACAAAATTTAAGAATAAACATGAGAATAAAAGTCCAATTAGGTCAAATGGAGATATTTTCTTTCATCCTATTGACAAAGCATGTGCTATTAATAACTATTTTTCATCTGTATCAACTCTGGAGACAGAACCTGATCTCACAGATGTCCTGCCACCTGCACCATGCGAACTCTCAGATATAACTATATGTGAACAAGATGTCATTGATCAATTTCAGGTTCTTAATACTTCAAAACCTGGTGGACCAGATAATCTCCCCCCAAATTTCTCAAGGCAATTTTCCAGTCCCTTGTCACACCTATCACAATTCTGTTTAGTAAAAGTATACACAATGGTGTAGTGCCAAGAGACTGGAAATTGGCTAATGTTACTGCTATTTATAAAGGGAAAGGAGGAAGTGATATTGCCTCTAACTACAGACCGATCTCGGTAACTAATTGTTTTGGTAAGATGCATGAAAAAAAAATATTTAAACAACTCCATAATTATCTTTTAAGAAACAAAATCCTTACAGATGATCAATCAGGTTTTCGACACAAGGACTCGACTGTAAATCAGTTGTTAATTATTTATGATTTTATCATGAAGATATTCGTAAAGATGTTAGATTCATATTTTGTGATGTCTCCAAGTCATTTAATCGCGTATGGCATAAGGGGTTACTATATAAACTACGTAAATATGGAATTAAGGGGAACTTATTGAATTGGTTTGCAAACTATCTTTCTGATCGAAATCAGAGAGTCTGCATGGATGGCTATTACTCAACTTGGAAATCTATTAATGCTGGTGTCCCACAAGGATCAATACTTGGTCCCTATCTGTTTCTTCTGTTTGTCAATGACATAGTTGACGTGGTTTCTAATAAAATCAAACTATTTGCTGATGATACTTCATTAAACTGTGTTGTTGACGATCAGAAAGCAGCTACGGAATCTTTACAATCAGACTTGGATAGTCTCCATAAATGGGCCACCGACTGGGGCATAACCTTTAACGCCAGTAAAACAAAATCCATGTTATTCACTAGAAAACATGAAGAAAATATTCCAATTTTGTATTTGAATGATATTGCCTTGGAGAACACAAATATTCATAAGCATCTTGGTCTAAACTTTAATCAACATGGATCTTGGAAAGACCATATAAATGAAATATATACAAAAGCCTGTGCCAGACTAAATATCTTGCGCATGCTCAAATATAATATTGATAGAAACTCTTTAGAAAAATTGTACATTGCCTTTATTAGACCTATCCTTGAGTATGGAAATGCTATCTTTGACAATTGTACTCAGGAGGAGTCTAACCTATTAGAGTCTGTACAATATGATGCTGCCAGAATAATTACTGGTATGCGTCGAGGCACTCTAATATTTAAATTATATAAAGAACTTGGGTGGGATTCTCTGCAAAATAGGCGAAAAAACCAAAAACTGATTTTTATCTTTAAGGCTTTACATGGATATCTCCCATCTTACATTTCTGATCTCGTACTTTCCCAAATCAATATAAATGAGAATAATAATATCAGAAAGCCTAGATATTTTGATATACCACATGCCCGTACAATCTCTTATCAAAAAAGCTTCTTCCCGGATACCCTAGATATGTGGAATAAACTGGATATAGGTATACAAAGTATCTCCTCTCTGTCCGAATTCAAGAATAAATTGAAGAATGAGATAGAGAAGCCCCCTTGTCATTATTCCCTTGGCCCACGTAAACTTAATATAGTATATTGTCAACTGCGGAACAATGTTAGCAACTTAAACCAACACCTTTACCAATCACATTTATCTGAGAGTCCGTTTTGTGCATGTGGTGACATTGAGGATAACTTTCATTATTTATATGTATGTCCCCTCTAAGACAACCCCCGAAGACTGTTATTTAACCGTCTTAGAAATTTTGAACCAATACTAAATGTAAATGTTTTACTACATGGTTCATTGGAACTGTCTCCAGAGGAAAATGCTGAAATAACAAATGCTGTCCTTGAATTTATTAATAGTACACACAGATTTCAATAATATTATAAATTTTACCTACAAGAATATTGCCCAAACACATGCATATTTATATAAGAGTTAAAGATCCTAAATACTAGTTCATGTACATGTATGTATACCTTGCTTCATTTGCAGTTATCAAGAATTGATGACATCTGTTCACCAACCCATTGCTCCTATGTTATTTACACTATTAATGTTATTTACTTTATTTTATTCAATTTTTCTTCTTACTAGTATTTGCCATTATGTTCATTTATTCATCTATCCACCTAACTGTTCTTTTATCATTACATACATTTTTTTCCTTCTCTTTTTGGTTATTTTCTTCTATACTTGACTAATACCTTTTCTATTTTCTCAGTTAAAACAGTTTTTCAAAATTTGCCCTTCTCTACAAATACACAAAAAAACCAAAAAATAAAAACAACTTGTACAGCTTTCTTCTGCTCTGTACTCAATAAATACTTATTTTTATTTATAAATTTATTAAATGAGACATTTACCACATATATGTATGGAATTAACTTTAATCTTTGTATTATGTATACTAATTGCAATAGTACAAACTGTATCATGATTCACTTCTCTCACAGAGTACTCAGTATAGTGATGAATTACCTTGCTTAAAATTAACTTACACCTGGGTTCACAAAAGTTACATATTGTCCCTATAATTATAGTACATATGTAGTATAAATGAGTATTCTGTGACTGGACTGAAATATGATTACTATTATTATTGTTGCCTGTAAAATATTTATTATCTGCGATTTAATTACATTCCATCTGAAATTGTTGGCATAGGATTTATATAGGCTATGCCTGTTATCCAATACCCTTTGATTTATATCAATAAAATGTTTGAAATGAAATGTGGATTATACTAGCAAGAATCTGTTTGATCCTTCAATAAATGTGAACACGTTCCTAAATATGTCTTTATTTTCTTGTAAGGAAAATATATCTGTTCCTGACACCAGTAAGCGAACATCTATAATACATATATTTTGGACCCAAAAGACGCACAACATCTCAGTTGTTTAAGAATAATATTTAACTTTCTTTGGGCCGCATGAATAGTAATTTGGAATTGATCAATCGTTTGAATATGACATTCGAAGTTCTCGTTTAAATTTTGATGCTGAACCTAATTGTCTCATTTCAAGTTCAGGATTGTTGCAAAGCCTAATGGTTTGATGGTATATATGAGTTCACGTTTAGGGATAGTATACAATAAGAAATTAGAAAGACATTCCCGTTTCGGGGTATGTTTTACTTTGAATTTTTGGAGGAATAAGTTATACATGAAATCAGGTTTCTGTTCCTTTTTGGATATTATAAAACCTATTTAATTTCCATTTTTTCACACCCAAGCTCACTGTAGACTTTGGTTGTGCTAGCAAAGACTGGGAGTCCTGTAACAATTTTTGCACCCTCGAGCTGTGTCTTTGCAGATTGTACAATATTATTAACATGTATATTCCATTTGCAGTCAGTCTGAAATATAATACCCAAATGCTTAATAATGTAGTTTTTGGTATCGGTTGGTTGTTAAAGGACAAAAAGTAGGATGCGGATTGTGTATACTTGATAATTACACCTCATATAAAAATGCTGGCTTTTTATTGGTCAATAGACAGTGTTGTTTTTTGCACATTTCCTGATTTTGCATCGATTTCGTCAATACCGGGGTATTCGTCAAAAAATTACCCTCTGTGCTGTGGTATTTTCTTAAAAATAACCCTCGCATATTATTATGCTGGAAATATTAACTGGAAAGTTTTGACTTTTACCTCAAAGTAAACGTAACATGAGTAATCGATTTTGAAAATCGGAAACGTTCCGATAGTAAAGAGTCAATAAACAGCACGCAAGTGGACAGGTATCACCGCTTTTTGAAATCGTGTTATTCGGGGTAATTAAACAGATTAATCATTCTGGGAGGGGTATTTGTGCGAAAATCAAATTTCCCAAATAATTCATCTCTCGACTGGTATTTTTCACAAACACCCCTCCCAGACATGATATATGTGTTTAATATGGAATGCCGTTTTATAGATAATAAATAGTAAGGTCCCGAGATAGGATCCTTGTGGTACTCCTGTAGTTATTGATTTGAATTCAGATTACACATTATTTGTTACTAATCTTTGTTTTCTATCATTTAGATAGCTAGAAAACCAGGTTAAGATGTTTCCAGAAATTCTATAAGATCCCATTTTGGGAAGTAGCCCATTATGCTAGACTTTATCAAAAGCTTTTGAAAAGTGACAGAAAACGAAACAGATAATTTTTGTTTGTTCTATGAAATGAACAGTATTATTATACATTTCATTACTTTTCCAACACAGCTGATTAAAGAAATCGGTCTATAGTTTGACGGAAACGAGTTATCTCCTTTTTTAAATATTGCTTTAACATTAGATATTTTCCACTGCGACAGGAATTATTGCTGTTCTAGGTATTTAAAAATTTTTTTCAAAGGAATAGTATTTTTCAGGGCAAATTTTTAACATACGATGGCTAATGGTGTCATGTTCAGTTGCCTTATTAGGATCAAGGATTTTTAACATAAAATGGCTAATGGTGTCAGTGTCCAGTTGCCTTATTAGGATCAATGATTTTTAACATACGATGGCTAATGGTGTCAGGTCCAGTTGCCTTATTAGGATCAAGGATTTTTACCTCATCAAATACATCTTCTGTCGTTATTATTATGTCAGATATTGTGTTAGTAGTTTTTCTAGTAAAGAAGTGATATATTTGTGTCATAAACTGATAACATAGAACAGAAATAGTCATTGAGAAGTGTATTTGGCGTTTGAATTTGTTAAAGTCTGACGACAATTTTTGTACCTAGTGCCGTTTTTAGCTCACCTGACCCAAAGGGTCATGTGAGCTATTGCCGTCACTTGGCGTCCGTCATCCGTCGTCTGTTCGTTCAACTTTTCAAAAATCTTCTTCTCTGAAACCACTTGACAGAATGCAACCAAACTTGGTATGGTTGTTGCTTAGCATGTCCTTTACCAAACTATCGTTTGGATTTTTGATTCGTAAAAAAACATGGTCGCCACGGCTAAAAATAAAACAGGGGGGTCAAAATACAGTTTTTGGCTTATAGTTCAAAAAGTATTACAGATACAGGAAAACCGAAGAGACCTTCCTTCTTCAGCATCAAAAGCTCTACAAACTTTAGGTCAAAGTCGTATGACGACTCCTTGTAGGAGTTATTGCCCTTTAATTGTCAAAATTGATGATTTTTGCTATTTTTGCCTCAAAATCTTGAAAATTATTAGAACTAGAGAAAATTTTAGCATTGTTTAATTGTTCTGCTCTATGAGGGCTACAAAAATGTCTTTAGGGTCAAGATTGTCAGATAAACCGTTTAAGAGTTACTCCACTTGAACTGTTTTTTTAATCGGTTTTAATTGATTTTTAAAAATCTTCTCCTCTGAAGCCACTGAAAGTACTGCTTTGAAATTTTGTACACATTATTCGTCAAATGTCTTAAACCAAGTTTGCACAAACTATGGCCGCAGATTAACCAACATGACTGACATGGCTAAAAATAGAACGGGGGGGGGGGGGGTCAAACAACAGTTTTTGGCTTATAGTTCGAAAAGTATGACAGACACAGGAAAACTGAAGAGATCAGCCTTCATCAGCATCGAAAGCTCTACAAAACACTCCATTGAGTCGAAGTTGTATGATGACTCCTTGTTGGAGTTATTGCCCTTTAATTGTCGAAATTGATTATTTTTGCCACAAAATCTTGAAAATTTTTAGAACTGGAGAAAAAGTTAGCATTGCTTAAATGTTCTGCTCCATGAGGGCTACAAAAATGACTTTAGGGTCAAGATTGTCTGATTAACCGTTTAGGAATTATTCTCTTAGAACATTTTTTTATGAATTTTAATTGATTTTTAAAAAATCTTCTCCTGTGACCAATGAAAGGACTGCTTTGAAACATTGCACACGTCATCTTTAGGATGTCCTCTACGAAAATTGTGCAAATCATTACAGCTGACTACCTAAATAGCTACGTTGGCTTAAAATATAAAGGGGATGGGGGTCAAGGGAATTTTTGGCTGATAGTTAAAAAAGTATAACAGGTACAGCAAATTTCAAGTGATCATCCCTCCTAAGCATCAAAAGATCCTCCTTATAGGAGTTATTTCCCTTAAAAGGTCAAAATTAATGACTTTTTCAGAAGTGTTGGTCAATTCCTTATAGGAACGAAATTCTATATAAAAAAGGGTTGTTTGGTTTCAGGTTCAGGTGAGCGATACAGGCTCCTGGGAGCCTCTAGTTCTTAATAGATCGCGTTTTCTTATTTCTCGCCGCAATTCGTTTGTAAACCAAGGCTTGTCGTTTCCCTTACAGTAATCATTTTAGTTGGTATGCATGCTCTGGCCATTTATAAAAATTGTGAACACATTTAACTAACATTTTTAAATCTTGATAATACCAATTCCGAAACAAATAACCTTATACTGTCTGCAAAGTTCTCTTTTTCTTTTCGATCATATAACCATATTTCGCGCTTGAATGACTGACACTGAGTATAAGGATATTTAAGATAGACGACTGATACTCCGTGATCGCTGATCTCAGTCGATATAGAATACACATCAGAGTGTATATAATTTTATGTATCGCTTATGATAATACAATGTTTGGATTAATTTGGTAAGCCATTTCTATTGCATGTTTTAATCGTGCCCAGTAATCATTGTATGTCCACTCCAGGCTATACATGTTACACAATAGAATTGCATGACCTTAACCGCGTATTTCTAGCGACACCATTTCATCTTGACACTCAAGGTCTTGTCTACGTACAGCAGAGAATTCATCTTTAATGAAGACAAGAACACTACCACCGAAGTTATTTCCACCTTTACGGATTATGTTTTTTGAGAACAACTCGAGTTCTATGTCGTCATCTAATATTTCCGGACATACATTGTAAGTGACTTTCAGTTATTCTTAATATATCAAATTCTTCGGTAAAATAATTTACAAATGATAGCTGATTTTGGATACTTCGAATATTTAAATTACAAAGTGATTGATTGATTGATTGCTTAATGGTGCGCGAGCAGCAATATTTCAGCTATATTCAGGCGATGAACATGAAATGGATGATAAAATGAACATGAAATGATGATGAAGGAAAATGGGATGGAACACAAGGAAAAATAGGGGTAACGGATTTTAGATTGCCACTGGCAAATGGGAAGATGGATAGGGTCGGGCAATTTAGCCTCCTGTAGCGGGATCGAAATCCCTACTCATAGCGAATACTACAGCAGCGTTCTTTAACGTGCGAGGAACGTGGCATTTTTCCCAACACGGTGCACTAATATGGTTTGCGGTCACGTTTTCCGTATTATGGCCTGACAACCCCAGCTTGCCAGGGGTACCCCATTCAACCACCTGGGGCACACATCCCAGTCGGTCTTTAGGCAAACCGACCTGACAAGCCGGTCAGGGTACTGGGCGCTATTTAGTCGCCTTTTACGACAAGCTAGCGCGACTGCGGTCTATTCTTTTAGCCACCCGGATCCCGCACGGGGCTTTAGATAATTGGACAAATACAGATTTTAATACTATCATTGTCACAGGCGATATTAATGATGATCTTCTTACTATTAATAATAATCACAGATTTTCAAAACTCTGTGAAAGACTTGGTTTTGTAAATATGATCACAGAACCTTCCCGTATTACACAAAATTCCTCCACACTTATTGATCCAATTTTATCTAGCAATCCAAATATTGTGAGAAATAGTTATGTCAAGCGCCAATGTCCATCATTGGCAGAATAATGTAATTGATTGTTAAGGCTTGGACCGATTAGAAGCGGACATCACAGACTACATTACATGCCGTGCTTGTATTTCATTATCATACTCCTCAAGATTCATAGAGTAGTTATTTACTTGTCTTTCTAGAAAGTTAAATTTGGTACACTGTTTAAGTACTTTTTCTTTAAGAACATTTGTGAGCAGTTCTTGACATTCTATTTTCTTGACAATTATAACAGTTTGTGCTTTGACTGCTGTTTCTACCTTCTCATCAATGATGGACATGTCATTTTCTGCTAATTTTCTGTCATTATAGGAATAATTGCATTAAAAACTTCAGGACTTCTCAAAGCTGTCTTAATTTTATCTGTGAGGTTTTGTTGTTGTTTGTTTGGCTTTTTAACGAAAGTTCATTGAAATCGCCGCTAGAGATACCCTTCCGCCTGGTTTGCCTATTTAATTAATTTTAAGAGGCAGGTAAATCTTCGGGCTAAAGTGCATCCGTCTCTTGACAGGATTAGAGGTTACTGCAGAGGTTGCTGGATGAGATGAAGGTGTTACGTATCAAAGATGTTTTCTGAGGACTGAGCCAAGGAGGCGACCATGTTGGAATTTCAAATTCCATCCTTTGTTGTCTTTTGAAGATCGTGCATTTACAGTATTTTCACAGTTATATTTAATAATACCTTTGGTTACTTTTCAGTTTAACTCGATTACTTCATATTTTCTTGTTAGTCCTAATGTATGATAATAAAATACCCAAATTATGAGACGTTTTTTTACATGTTACTACCTAGCGCATGCCCAACTGGAGAGTACCAAGCTACTTGCACCACAAAAGAACGTTTTGTAGATTTTAAAAGAGAGTAGGCTCATTGGAAACGCTTTAAAAGCTTCAATCTTCTTCCATACCGTATATTCCATATTTTGCCATTTGCAGTCGAAATTGCGTTCAAGATAGTAAAGTGCGTTGTTTTTACTGTTTGTTACTTTGTTCTCGTCCACAATGTAGCTAAAATGCTAATCACAGAATGGTTTGTTTGTTTATTTAAATTTAGCAGAATTTTGTTACATAAAATATTATTTAAAAAAAACATAATTGAAAAAAGTACATTTTTTAGTCTTTAAGGAGATATATTCTATTAAGTACTTGTTGCATATTCTAAAAATCTCTTTAAATCGTACTTTAAATTTAAAGCAAAAATGATCAAAGTGTTTTGGGACACACAAATTCCATTAGTTAAATGTTTTGAAGTTCTAAATTCAAACAATTTAGTTAAAATATACATTTAACGGCATTGTGTATCTTGAAACATTAATGAAAACAAAGCAAGCTGAAGGTCTTTTGAGATATATACTCCATTAGTTGCCTCCTTTAAATTCTAAAATCAATAATTACTAAACCTTTTCTAGAATTAACCTGTCTTGCAAATACATGTACGTATAGATCGTATAGATAATAGATGATATATGGATCATGTGACACATTATAGAAATACATTTACGGTTCCTGTAATTTATTTGGTGGAAAATGATGTGAAATAATTATGCAGTATACAGATATTTAATAAGACAGAGAATATCTCTGTTATTCTCCTTTTGACTGAATGCTGCATGTGTATTAAACACAAATGCGTTTCATTGCGAAATAAACATATTATTTGTCTTGTTATATAGCAATCTCCGGAGCCGAATACATAGCTGCTCCGTTCCGTACTCCGTAACACTTCGCTTGGATATCAACTATGCCATGAAAGCTTGTCCTTTCCCTTAATCATAACTCAAATCATTGCATTGTATCACACGTGGGGTTATAACTAATTTCAGGTATGGTTTACTGAGCTATTGCGCGATAATATAGTTCGATGTTTGCATTTACCGATGCAAGTACTTTCTATCTGTAATATTGTTTGATTATTTTTCAGGTGAAAAACAGTATGTTTTGTATTGCGAAATGTAATAATTTTGTTCTTTGCATTTGAATAAAAATAAATTCTGTTCATATATTCTTACGCGATCAAGCTGGCTAGGTGAACAATCATATTCACATTCAATCTGCTTTCATCTTTATTGTCAGTTATGTAATTAACGCATTGTAATTATGTACAACAATAATGAAATTCTTGCTACTGTTTTTAATGGTGTATTAAAAAATTTTCGTGATGTAAAGAGTTAATATGCCATAGCTGCCTGTGCTGCTGCAGCTGATTATCATGATGAATAACAGTAAACAAGATTTGCACATGTTCATCTTTGCAGAATAAAAATAACCAATAAATGTATTAAGAATTTCGAATATTTTTTAAACACACCATAGCCAGTCCTTATCCCAATTGAGATTGCAGATTTAACAAACGGTACAAATGTAAATAATTTGGGACAAAGATGGCACAGGGCAATATTACGAATCTGTAATTCCTGTCGAAAATTAAAATGATGAAAAAGTGTCTTTATTATTGGTTTTACGCACTTTTAAATTTTCCAGTTATTTTGTTGTCGCATCAAATAGAAATAAATTATTTAATCAATTTTTTAAAATACAGGTCTCAATTGCAATTTCCTGCATCTTTCTTTTACTTTCAATATTTCAAATTTCCAAAAATGTTAACTGGTTTATTTACTATGCATGCCTACTATTTTTATATGACCGCAAAAAAAATTGCGGACGTATAATGGTATGATGATGTCGTCTGTGTCGGCGTCTGCGTCGTTGTCTGTTAACTTAAGTGTTCCCACAATATCTTTTGTTCTAGTTATCCAAGGGCTTTGAAATCTTAGTGATCTTTCGTACCATAAAAGGATGGATAGGATTGCTTTTTAGGGTCCCCCCCATTTTTCATTTAGAAATTAGGGGCCCAAAAGGGGCCAAAATGCTACTATTTTGTCTGTTCCCTCAATCACTTTTGTTCTAGTCAACCAAATGCTAATGAAAATTTACAATGATGTTCCATACCATTAATAGATGGATGGGATTGATTTTTGGGGTCCCCCTTTTCTACTTTAAAAATTAGGGGCCCAAAAGGGGAAAAATGCTACTTTTTTATTTGTTTCCACAATAACTTTGGATCTGATTTACAGACTGCTTCGAAATTATACAATAATTTTTCTTATCATAAAAGGATGACTGAGATTGATTTTGGGGGTTCCTCCTTTTTCCGTTTAGGAATAAGTGGCCCAAAAGGGGCAAAAATGAAACTTTGTTTTTAATATATGTTTTAACAGATATGCCAAAATATAAATATTAATATAAACATATACTTTACAAGATAACACTAAAATACATTTAACACAAATTTTTCTGTATTATATTTTACTTTTTATGTCTTGTATTATTTAACTCATGTCCTTAATATCTATGCAGTATTATATAAAGAAACCAAATGTTTAGAACTCTTATGTCTCGGATGATTATTCTCTTATATCAAAGAAGAAAAAGCAACACATGGCAAAGACGAACCATAAAAATTTGATAGTATTAAATGATCCTGACTTGGTTAAAGCATATTATAGAATATAATAAGTACATTATATCTTCACATATGTGTTTATCTATAATGCGTGCTCGTATGTACATGTATTTTGTTTAATATTGTATTGTATGGGAGAAGACCTCGTAAGTTGGTAAAACTTGCGTCCTATCCCTATTTGTCATGTGTTTGTTCTTTGAGCTAATAAAAATTGTTATAAACTAATCTTAACAAGTAAACAACAATTAAACTCTCATATCACAATAAAAAATGGGTTTCTATTTTAATCCTCCAATTACTTTAATTGAGTTTCCCCGATATGGTTACAACCATATCTTTTCTTGTTTATAAACTTGTTACCTCACTTTTTTGTTTGGGAGAAGTAGCTAAACAATAAACAGATTAAACCCTTAGACGTTTGGAATGCCAATACAAGATATGGATAGTTGACAAGTTAGTAAATACTTTGTAGCGCATATTATATCTTAAACACACAAAAGTGAAGGAACTCTCCAACATCTTAGCAACTATGATCAGTGACCAAAATTAGTAAATAAGATGACGTTTTACATGTAGAATTTTAAAATAGAGCATGCGCATTGTCATATTAATAAGTATTTCAAAAGCTTTTAACATTGTATTGCACTCTGACGAACAGTAGATGTAGATTAACCTAAAATTGTGTACAAAAATTTAATTTAAAATTAATTGCATTGACAAAAATATAATTAACTGACTTATGTAGGCAATATATAGATACATTGCGGTTCATACATATTAGTGCTCAACATCCAAAGTCTGCGCATAAAGACAATATCAGATTATTATGTGAATAATAATAATAATAATAATAATATGTAATTTTATTAAGGTACATGAAAACACTATAAAAATTAAAGTCTATAAGAGATTAACTATGTTATCTTTTGTAATTATTACCAACCAATCAATGTCGACGATGACATTTTAAAAAGTTATTCTTTATTTGTTAATTATGTTGATTAACAGCTATATCAGGCTGTTCATTTTGTACGGGGTATGTATAAAAATTTACAGTCACTAATTAATTCTCAGACCATTGTACCGCAAATTTACCTGATGCACGCTAAGTTGGTAATCAAAAGCTAGAACAAATTTGAAAAACGAAATGGATGTTGTTAAACGTGCGTTTACTGCTGTAGGTATATGATGTAATCACTTAACAATTATTATTTATGTAATTTGTAAATAAAATAAAACTGCGGAATGTACTGTTAATAAAACTTATTTGTAAATGTATGTCACAAAGATCAATACATGAGTCCATATTTTCTATTGCAGCGTTGTTATTCTCAAATTTCATTTTTTTAATTCGTTTTCACCAAATAACTCGAGTAGGGTAATTTTGGCGAATATTTCTTACCGGTGAATTTAGCGAAAAAAAAAAACGCTCTAAAATTTCAACGTTTACAGCAGAAAAAAATCAAAGTAAGAATTTTAATTATTGTTGTTAGTGCTAATTTTAAATTCAACTTTGCAGTTAATTAAAGATACTAAGGACAGGAAAACTACAATACGTCTTTATTAGATTTGATCTCGAAATTATAAAGCATACCCGGGCCCAAGAAATCGATAATAATTTAACACAATATAGATGATACACAGAAATCGATATTAATTTTAACACAACATAGAAGATACTAGAATACGTCTTAGTTTGTATCGAGCTTAAACTGAGAAAGTTTCCCTGGAAACAGAAATCCTCAATTATAACTTAGTACAACCTGCATTATATAATTTTTTTGTTTAAAGCATGAAATTTGAAGGGTTCCCCACAGCACACAAATATCGTTAAGTACTAGGAATATCGAAAATACTAGTAGACATTTTTCTCTTTTTTTTGAAATGTATAAATTAAACATCCCATACAATTTTAGCGCTCAAGATATGTAGATCGTTCTCAATAATGTATAGCGCTTAAATGATTTATAGCTATCCAGCACGTTTTTGGTGGGGATGGGGTCTGCAGCGTAAGGTTATTATACAAAAAGCCTAAGAATTTCCTGTTTTCCCACCGGAGGTCAGGTTTTTCCGGGTTGTCTCCCAATAAAAACTGAAGCCATGATATAACTGGTAAAGTGCTAAAAGTGGTGTTAAACACCATTTCAACAAACAATATACAGAAAGCCTGAGAATGCGACGAACAATCAATCAAAATTGCAATCAGTCCGTTAATCCATGAATCAATCAAGGCAGCAATCAATAAATCAATCAATCTATAAGATCTTTCAATATTTTAAATTTAATCAGGGAAGAACGTTTAGGGCATCGTTTTATCTCAGTTTTAAAATGTTGTCCTATAATAAACTATAAAAATAAAATACACATGCAATTAAAAAATATTCATGGAGAACTAAACAGGAAAATGATGAAAAAAAAGAAAGCTTTAACATCAGATACCCAGTTCTTCGTTATACTTTACGTGTGGTACATTAATATTTATACATTTTTCACTTCATAAACAATTGTGTAATTTGATTCACAATATTGATCAAATATTTCAAATTCATTGTATTAAATGAGATAAAGTAGGTGTTCAGGATCGGTCTAACAAATAGAAGGCTCCTTTTATCTACCTTCAGAATGTATGTACACAAACAAAACAGAGTATTATCCGCTTCTCTTGCACGGTAATAACCCTTTATTGCTGAAGCACAAATCAGAACAGATTCAGTCATACTATCGAGTAGATACATCATTTGAAGGGGTGTTTACTTCTACGATTGCGTCGTAGTTTAACGGATTTCAATGTCAAGATAGGTCTACGGGATGTGCATTGAAATCTACGATTTTTGAAAAAAAATCTTTTCTTCTAACAATAAACATGTATGAATCTCTATCAGTCGGCACTAGAATGGAAAGGAAATCCAATTGAAATTAAGCGTCTCAATGATAGTGATCCTTCTTGGAAGTTTTAAATAGGTAGACAACCGACAATATGAACGTGGTTCAATAAAACAATAATTGTACAATGGCACACTGTACTTTCTAGATATCGTTGAACTTTGGCACGTAGAAGCCTCGGTGGCCGAGTGGTTAAGGTATTTCGTCTACTATTGATCACGTGGTCTGTCAACACTGAGCTTGCGGGTTCGAGTCTCACTGCAGGCAGGGTGTACTCGACTCCGGTCTTAATTGACAAGGATTGCCAGTTTCTGCCGCAGGTTGGGGATTTTCTCCGGGTACTCCGGCTTCCTCCCCCAATAAGAACTGGACGCCATGAAAAAGCTGAAAAATTGCTTAAAGTGGTGTTAAACATCAAACAAACAACTTTTTCACGTCATCAGTCAGTATAGCTTAATAAGACATCATACAGCTTGGTACAATATTCAATAGTTCAATCATATCTAACTGAATTTGTGTTTGTTTGAATGCGGGTTATATCTTCTGTCAGCATTTCTTTGTGTCGTATCATGGCGTATCGTTTTTATTGGCGGGTTGGATGGAGAACCTGTATAACAGCGCATTACCTCGGACGTGAAAACTGGCAATTAAGGTTGATGTGAGCACATGCTGTTCGGATTCAGACTCTAACTCGCATCATCCGGTTTAACAAGCATACGATTGGTATATAACACAAGTCGTTAATAACGTATACACATTATTCAAACAAATGGAGGAAAAGCATGACACCCGATTAATTATCTTTGTCAACCTTTTGCTTTTAAAATGTATATATTATTAACGACTTGTGATCAAACGTAATAGAATAACATATTGTTTTTGACACGCGAATTCGAATTTCTTTTGAAAAATAAATTATCATTCTGTCATTTTATTGAGAACACTTTTTGAAATATTGTAATATAACATATAATATAACATATTAAAAATTCATATATCACATTATGCTGTTACTAATGACCCATTACTTGTTGCAGAATATGTTACAAAATCTTGCAAAATTGGTAACATGCTACTGGTACCTATGACCGTTTCCAGGATTTAATTAAATTATATCCCGTTTCAAACGGATTAAATTTTCTACGGAAATACTCTTTCCTGGAGGTAAAGCAAACGTGAGAGCAATCAATCAATGTTCGAAAATCTTCATATCAATTTGAAATTGATTGATTGATTGTTTGCTTTCGGTCAAGCAAACGAATGTCATCTATATTCAGGACGAGAACACGTTAACAAACAATAAATTAACACAAAACAGGGTAAAAAGGATGAATTAAGCAAAGACTGCCACTGAAAAAATATGGAGTATTCGTTGTGGCAACATTAGTTTTCCAATCAGAATAAAAAAAAACAAACTTTGTAAAGATTCACCTAAGGAAAATTCTGGCCAAGTTTGGTTTTAATTAGCCTAGTGGTTTCAGAGAAGAAGGTTAAAATGTCAAAAGTTAAAAGACGACGTTAGGCGCAAAGTAATGACAATTTATTCGGCTACCTTCATTATGAAAAAATATTGTCAAAATTTCAAAGGAAATAAAAACGAAAATAAATAACGAATTAAATTCCATAAGCATGCACCGATTTCTATCTATCTATCAAAAACAATTACAATGATCATTCATTTTAAATATTCATAAAGCCTCTACAATGTACGTCAATATTGTATTGAAATGTTCCTTCATGTAACTTATGCAATTTTCATTCATTTTCGGCAACTCATAATAGAGCCTTCTTCAGTTTAAATGTTAAATATTCAGAAAGCATCTAACTCTTATCGTCTATATTGCAATTAGTTTAATAAAAATAATTTTAAATTTTCGACACATTTATTAACCATGCAAACTGTGAGATTTCGCAATGATAAACCCACACAATAGTCCAGCAAGCCCCATGGTGGTGGATAGCGGAGACTCTCTCTCTGAGTGTTGTCAAGTCATAATACGAAAAGCCTGGTTGCTGACCGTAGTGGGTGACGTGTTTGAAGAATGACACGCTCTTAGCACGGTAAAAACACCTTTTGTAAATTTACAAAAGGTCGGCTCATTGTAGCCTCCACAAAAGGCTAAATTATTCGTCAACAGAATAGTCCATACTTTTACCGGTGGCAGTCTCAATTTTGTTTTATATGTCTCATCCCACACATTTGCTACCCTTCTTTGATTTATTGTTTGTCAACTTTTGTCGCAGGACGTGAAGCAATCATCCAATCAATCAATCAATCCATTTGCATTAATTAAATAATAAAAATATTTTTTCATCAAAAGGATCCGAATCGTTTAATTGCGCACATTTTCTTGCAGACTTTATATTTTTGGGAGTCCTACAGTATGAGGTAACCTTATCTTAAATATATTCGTCCTAATGTTTTTTTTTTTTTTTGGTTTTCAGATATACATGTATGTTAGCAACACTTTCTTGCTACTGTCACTGTTTTCATTGGTAGCCACTACACATCCGTTCTTTTAAAGATCATTGACAAAAAAAGAATGGCGGGATTTCTTCACAGATGAAGAAGAAAAAATATATTATAATCACGACAACTACATTTCTGAAAACGATACGGTTGGAAAGACCTCATTTTCCGCCAAGGTGGTAGTTACCGTTGAATTTCTGCATTATTTGGAATATGTTACTATGTCATATTTCACGCTTGAATTAGTGATCAAATTATTATGTTTTCCGTTGCCATGGAAGGAATTTGTCTCTTTCATAAATGTAATAGATATTCTGTCTTTAACTGTCATGTATACTACACTGACTGCAAATATGGTAAATCAGAAAGAAAAATACACAGAATCCTTTCACGATGCTTTGCATTCGTTGCAATCATTCGGGTTTTCAGACTTTTTCGACTGGTAAAGAACGTAAAAGATTTTGGAACACTTGTGTCTGCTGTCAGGGCTAGCCTACTTCATTTAAGGATGATTGCACTGTGTCTGTTCTGTGGCGTATTGTTATTTTCCTCTATGGCATACTTTTCTCGTGATCCCGTATTTAAGAGCATTCCGCAAGCATTTTGGTGGTCAATTATTACCATGACTACTGTTGGATACGGCGATATTGCACCTGCAACGGTTCAAGGACAGATCATAGGTTCGGCATGCGCAGTCAGCGGAGTGTGTCTTTTGGCAATACTGATTCCTATTTTTGTTAATAACTTTATCTTGTTTTACTCTCATTCTGCAGCACTGGCAAGAAAAGAAAAACTAGCAACTGCAAACGCATGGAATCGAGTGTCCCCTGTAATAATGGTTAAGGAGAAAGATTGAACAGGTCATGACTATACACTAGCAAACACGTTTTCTGAGATATATTTTTATTCACTGTAATAAGTTTTTTAATTTTTAAACATTTTTCAAAATCACGCAAGAATACAAGTTAAAAAAAAGGGTAAATAAAGATGCTTCTTGGCAAGGCAGAGATTTTTTTTTCAAACACTCATTTTAGACCATGATTCGTTTATTAGGAGATTTACGGTGTTTCTAATGTGTAAAACGACCAAATATTTTACCAACGGAATGTTTTTGCTACATTGGAATTTTCCTGTTTAGAAGTTTTCATTTTTTTTCTAAAAAGATAAAAAGGGAAAAGGGGGTCCATAAAAATACTTTGCCAAGCCAAGAAGGCAAGAAAATATTTTTTTCAAAACATACGAACACAGCCATTTTATATGATGATTGGTGGAAGAAAGCAAATTTGAACACTAAATTTTCTGTATTAACATTTTAATACAAAGTCGTTCGTATTTCGTAGTTACACCAAAATATTTAAATACAAATTCATTCATTCTTTACTTACATACATTAGGCATCTATGCGAATCTACGTGATATCAAGGGGTGTATAGGAACATGAGTAATGCACAGATTTTATATCCTTGTTGTTGGTAAAAGCAAAATTATAACTTATAAAACAATTGATTTTGTACTAAAAGAATAAAACATTATTAGTACATTGTCATAATACATATTTTATTTGGACGTTTCTTCGCAACAGGCAGAATATTGTCGCCAGATTGTGGATACAAACAAACTAGTTTGCATTTTCAGACAATGGATGAGTATTATTTATTATCCTGTAACGCAAAATACATCTCAGAACGAAATGCATGAAAAAGAGCATTTGTAGCCCATTACTTCCTCTTCTAGCAATCATGTTAGAACAGGACGTCACCAAATTCGTTTCAGCTAACCTCACCTGTCATCACTTTCCGTCCGCATCGTCGTCGGAAATTTTTTACGTTTCCATCTTATTCTCTGAAACCTCTGAACTAATTGAAACAAAATTTAGTAACAATATTAACTGAATAGACCTAGTCAATATTTTTTTTTATTCTGATGGAAAAACTAAAATTGCCACGGTAGGACATTTTAACATAGAACCCTATAGGAAAATAGTTTAAAAAGGTAAGGAATCAACCTTTTCAACAGTATTTATTGAATATTCCTCTCAAGTTTTTTTTCTTACGCCAATCGGAGGTTCAAATTCGCGCAACCGAAGGTAAATATGGTGAATAATAAGACTCATGAAGAACATTTTTTCTCCGAAATATTTTAACCAATTGACAACAAACTTAAAAAGCAATGTTGTTTGGATGGTACTTCTTTAAGTAGTTGTTTTTGCCAATTGAAAAATGGAAAAAATATTAATGGCTTCTTCTCCGAATCCGGTTAAACAATTGAAAGACAACTTATAATCTTTATTGTTTAGATTGTCCTTTATAATCTTTTTTAAATGTAAATCCTTATTCCAAAATGGCCCCCACTACATGACATAGGCATAGTTTAACATAGGTCCATATGGGAAACAAGTTTTAAAAGCTTCGTCTTTGAAACCTGTTTACCATTTTAAACAAAACTTTTCATCAGTATGTCTCTATAAAGTTCTTTTTTCTATGCCAATACGAATTTCAGGAATTAGTTTAACATAGGACCCTATGGGACAAAGTTGTTTTTACAAGCTTATTATTTGAAACTGGTTAATTGAAAAAAATATAACTACTATATTAATGATCCTCTATAAGGTGTATATTTAATGCCGGATCGGAAATTGAAAATTACCGCCACAGCAGAACCTAGTTTAACAGAGAACCATATGGAAAAAGTGTTATAAGGCTTCTTATCTGAAACCCCTTAACCAATTGAAATAAAACTTATTTGTAGGATCTTCTATGAAGTTTATGATTTCTAAGCATATCGGTAATTATGAATGGCCAACAAAGCAGTACTTAGTTTAACATAGTCCCCTATAGAAAAAAGTTTTAAAAAGGATTCTTATCTGAACTAATGTCTCGATCAGTTAAAAAATGCAAAAGAAAATAGAAATTTGTCCATGTTTTATAGTATGCCTCTGTTGTTAAGTTGTTACAAATCGTCCTTCACTTTTGCTACGGAAATTTCACATAAGTCAGCCATTTTTTTCTAAAGGGACCTTACGATGTGTACAAATGTTCGTCTGCTTTCGTGACGTTCAATGGTATTCGGACAAACCGCGAGACTTTTCCCGCCTAAACTGCAGACGACATCACCCGAAGGATTTCGAGTAGACAACAATCGATTGTTCCTATGTACAGTTCCGTTCTAATTAAGGTCAAATTTTAGTATGGAAAATCGCCCGTTCAAAATTAAAAAAAACTGCTTTATTTCAAAACGCTGAATATCTCGGGGAAATAATTATTGATTTCAAAAAGTTCCCTTCTTGATCTACAAAAGGTGCATAAGCTGAACCATAAGCTGTAAGCAGTTTTTATTTGTAGCGCAAAAAACACTCTACACCCTACGTCAACACTTACTATAGTTAACCAATGTTAAATAAAACTTATTAGCAATATTCTTCAGATTGTCGCCTTCACGTTTATGTTGTACAGTAAAACTTCGGTAGCTCGAACTCGGATGGCTCGAACACCACCGATTTCTCGAACTGTTTTTAAAGTCCTGACATTTATTTCTATAAATGTTTGTAGAAAAAACCCCTGTTTTTCGAACACCGATTTCTCGAAAACTCGAACTCATTTATAGGTCCTTTTGATAATAAACTCATGTAAGTCACCATCAATAACTCGAACTAAAATTATACGCGTCGGTGCGAAGCAATTAACTTCAGGTACAAAGGACGTGGATAACAGAAGCCATAACAATTAATACAAGTATGTCAATTAAAAAATAGTAGATAATAATTATGTAAATACTGGTGATTAGTTTGAACAGGCAAATAGACATTAATTGTTTCTTTAATTAAAAATATGAAATGTACCAAGCGGATTATCAAATCAACGAAAATGTTGCAATTAAAACTTATTTACGACTTTTGTTGACAACTTTGGTTAATTTGATATTAAAAACAAAATATTAATGTATATGAAAATACAAAATTCAAAATGACTGCAACAATACTTTCTTTGGTAAAGAAAAGTAGAGAAATAAGGTTTAAATAAGGTTTAAAGGGCTGAAACTTGTTAACAACTTGCAACAAAATGTATTCAATATTCATTCGATGGTCCTTTATAAAGTTTATGTTTTCATGCCAATCGGAAATCTTAGACGGAAGAAATTGTAGTAAATAATTTAACATTAAACATATGGAAAATGATCTAAAATGGCTTCCTATTTGAAACTTTTATGTTTGTTCTGTTTTTTATGGTGTTTAACGCCACTTTCAGCAATTTTTCAGGTATATCATGGCGTCCAGTTTTTATCTGAAATCAGTATAGGTCTATCTTTCGCATCCTACCCGTTTACCAGCTGGTAATTAATTACTGAGGTTTATATGGGAACGAAAATACTATTATTACATTTCTGTACCAATGGGCTGTAGAACAAGTCGTAAAATGTTTGAGGATTTAAGCACTGAAATATAATTGCAAAACACAATTTGGACATCACTGCAATATTTCATATTTTGGATGATTTATTGATAATTGAAACTTCCAGTAACTATACTCGTCTTTTGTGGGCTTTTATTGAGCGTACCCGAATTTTAAAACAAAATGATGGACATTGGTGGCATAACCCTGATACATAAACACAAAAGGCTCGTTTATGCCTTTAAAACTACATTAAAACAGTACTTTGCTAAGAAAGTTTTTGGAAATGAAAACGTGCACTTTTGAAGAATTTTAAATATTTCGTGCTCTGTGAATCAACCTGAAAGGGATTTTATTCCATAAATGATTTTGACAATAAAGACTTGGACTCCAAATCAGAGCTCGGAAAGAGCTTGAACGGTCTACACATTTATTTTTGTAAAGGTTAGAGGTGCTATACTAGTCTTAATTCTATAAACCTTGGTATCTTTGATGACATTTTATTTGCAACCACTGGGTCGATGCCTCTGCTGTTGGACTGTTAGTCCCCAAGGGTATCAAAAGCCCAGAAGTCACACTTTGGTGCTGACAGGAATTATTTGTTTCTATGTTACAGTAATTGAAATGTCAGTTCATTAAAAATTTTATCGTTGTACTGATCGCTTCTGTCCTTAACTGAAACAGTTAATGACAGTTAGGTACAGTACCTTGGTAAGATAGAAAAAACTGTTAGTCACTGTATAAGATCGTGACAGTACTTTACATTTTTTATGGATTTAAAATGACTGATATTCACTGTATCCGGTCTTGACAATGATCATCAATATTTACCTGGATTTAGAATGACTTATATTCGCAGAAGCAGTCCTTGTCATTCATTATCAGTTCTGACGTGGAATAAGTATGGCTGATGTTCACTGTAGCAGTCTTGTCAGTCACGCGAAAGAATGGAATATTGGAAAGGGACGGCACATTAAGACCATTAAAAAGCCCTTATTTCTTGATGTCTTATATTGCAGGGCACCTGGCACACTTCACCCACTGTAGTCCTATGCCAGTCTTCCCTTATGAACTGAAAACCGCACAAGAGGTCAACCATTATCCGCCATCTGAGGAAGCGCTGTGCAGCTCTGTGGTTAGAGCAAATGTGACGAAATTTATTGACTTTACCTTTGAAAGTGGTTTAATAAAGTATATTTCTGAGTGGCAAGATGAATTCCCAACTCTACTTTCGTTTTGATAGTATAGTAATTAAGGAAACGGTTCGGACTATTGTCCTTGAAATAATTCGTACGTTGTCCGATCAGAGTTGACTGATTGAAAGCCGTCGGTACCTACCTTGTCGTTATTAAAGCATTTGGGTAATGTAAAACGCATAAGTGATACGGAATTTTTTTATTTTGGTTTAGAGATTATTTTAGTTAGAGGCTACTACAATTCGGTATATAAGGTGAAGTTTCTCAGTTCTCATAGCAGTTCTGCATAAGGACGCCAACTAGTTAAGTAGTTCTGCATAAGGACACCACGTAGATAGTCTGCAATAAAGGGCTCCTACATTGATAGTTGATAAAAAGGTAATTATTTTAAGGTTTTCAGCTCAATTGGCTATTTCTGAATAAGGAATAGACCATTGGTACTGTTTAAATAAGAGAGTGACAAGTTGGCCTGACATGCGGTCACTTTGCACCAGTGGTCCTTATTCAGAACCAGAGGTACACTGGAATTAATCCCAATACCTCTTTCTGTAAACAGGAGGCATTGCACATCTTGTCCCTGTGGGCTAGCGCCACTCTGAATAAGGGACAGAGGGACGTTGGTCCTATATTCAATTAATAGTTCAGTACATGAGTCAAAGTACCCGAAGTCCATACCATTAGGCATTACTAGCAATCATAGAGCTGTAATATGTCGAACAAACACATAGGAAACGTTGATACGGTTAAGGGCTAGATCTAGTTTTTACGCTACCATTTGTTAAGGTCCAGAAGGCAGTCATATAGCACCCAGCAAATCCGGGGAAATAACCTCGGCACGTATCCACGAGGTAAAGCTGATGTTGTGCCAGTTTTATCTATTTGTCCTGTAGGGAACGACCCCATGCACGTTACAGAATTTTTGGGACCAGCGGTGGAATTTGTTGCGTGAGCTTAGATTTAATAGAGATGGAGTCTGTTAGAGATTTACAAGACCAGAATGCCCAAATCGAGAGAGAGCTACAGGAAAGCATGGCAAGGGCGAGTCCTATTTACTCTATCCCTATGCCCCAATTTTCGAGCCAAAGTGACTCAGGTATTATTACGACAAAATAAACCGAAAATAGTAGAAGAAAGGAAACCACACGGTTCTTGCCAACACCTTTATATTATGGGTTTAATTACGGTAGCGGGGCTAAGCCAAAGGTTTTAAAGTCCACAGGGTAAAATTTCAACTCCGGTAAGTCAAGAAAATCCCGAAGTCTTAGTTAAGGACACACCTTTAGAGACGGTTGAAGGTAAACCACAGGTACGTAGTAAGGAGAAACATAGAGATATAAAGGTCGCCACTTATGATGGGACCAATGACTGGAATGACTACCGGTCACATTTTGAAGCATGTGGATCCATTAACGGGTGGAATGACCATGATAAAGGGTTGTACCTCACGGCAGCGTTGCCAGATTTAGGGCAGGCGATACGACGCCTTGTAAATAAAGCGTACCCAAGGGCCCCGGGAGAGGTACGAGAAACTTTAGCCATTGAACATTTTATTGATATGCGGAGTACATTAATGCACGCTTAAGGACATTAGACACGACGGACAATTCGGCAAGAGGTTGAATTGAAAACAAAAAAGAAAGTTCTGACAAAAAGAGAGAATGTAGGAGGCTATGAATGAGCAACTGGCAAGTATGAGAAGAGTTAGACGAATTTAAGAAAATTATTACGAGGCAAAACCAAGGGGACACGAGATGCAATTGTGGGAAGCCTTGTCTAATGGCAAGGAACTGTCCCTTGACCACAAGGTCGCCCAAGGGTCCAACAAGTACCAAAGACCCAAATGTTAAAATAATGTGTTCGAAGCGGAGAAGTAATCGTAGACAATCACCTTATCTTGGCACCAATAAAGTCGATTGCGAACCAGGTCTCTACGTAGAGGTTATGGTTAATGGCACTTCAGCCAGATTTTGGTTGACACGGGGGCCACTATAAGTTTGGTATCAAATTCATTGTTTGAAAAGTTTAGATGGCGTGATCGGTCAAAGGTATCTCCCATTACTCAATACATCCTGGCAGCCAACGGTGCTTCACTTCAGGTTAAGGGTAAAGCTCTCTTTCTTATCCAGCTGGGAAATTTTCATACGATTGTAGAAGCTGTAATAGCAGAGTTATGTGTAGAAGGTATATTGGGCCTTGATTTTCGGAAAGGTAATAACTGTAAAGTTGATCTTGAGAAGGCGGTTTTTAGCCAAGATCATCAAGAGGTACCAACTGTTATGGAGGGACGGTTGTGTGTTTTCAGAATTGCTGTTAAAAACTCCGTCAGCATTGCCCCGAGATCAGAAATAGTAATTCCCGGAACGGTTTTAAACCATGTTCCCGGTAGTATGGGAGTGAGCATAGTAGAGCCTCATAACGAATTTTTAAATAAAGATGTGGGTCTTGTAGCCAAAACTCTGGCTTCTGACGATGAAGTTGTACCGGTGAGATTAATGAATACAAGTGACATCTTGCAAATGTTAAGGGCTGGCACGTTGAATGGCAATCTTAGTAAGGCAGAAGTAATAAAATGCGATTGTACACAGGAAGATAGAGGCGCAAAGTGACGGCCTTTTGACTAGAGCAAGTCTGTTCGCCGCCTCTGAGGGGGTGGACAGGGGGGTACCTTTCTCCTTTCTCCCTCCTCACAGCCCCTTTCTCCCTCCCCTCAGTTCCTTTCTCCCTCCCCTCAGCTCCTTTCTCCCTCCCCTCTACTCCTTTCTCCCACCACTCGGCTCCTTTCTCCCTCCCCTCTTTCCACTTCTCCCTCTTTAAAACCCTATAGCAATAGAAAAGATCACTAAATTTTGACTCAAAACTGATATATATTTGGTATATGAAGCATATAAACGACTTTTACAAACAAAGCATGACTAATGACACATTATCATATGAATTTAATTGGTGTATCGTAACCTTTGGTAAAAAAATATGAGGATCATAAACTGTGACCCTGAAACCTAATTGCAATCATACAGCCAGACCTGTAGTCCACATAGACCCATAGTCCACCCAAATCTGTAGTCCATACAACCTATAGTCCACACAGACCTATGGTCCATACAGACTTATTTTCCACATAGATTTATAATCCACTTACATTTCTAGTACACCAACACCCGTAGTCCACACAGACCTAAATGTTCAGAAAATAATATAGTGTATTCATAACTTCAATTCATCGTTGTTTTTATGGTCTCTTGTTAACTGTCTCGTAGTTTGAAAAAGAAACACAAAAGAAATTGTTTAACAATAGGGCAATCTTGTATTTTTAAACTTTTAGAAAACTGTGTTCACTATCATGTAACATTAGCATTATTCTACACTTAATTAACAGGGAGGATTTAATAGGTTTACATTTAGAGTAAAATTTTGATTAGTTAAAAATTAATTCATGATTGGGTCTAGATTTCTCAAAACAAAACTCAAATCAATTTTCAGACTTTTGAGTTATTTCTTAACTACCACAGCAACATAAAAATTCTCGAAGTTCTTATCGACTTAAAGGGAATTTAAACTGAAAAAATGGTGCTTATAAATGTAATGAAAAAGGGATTATTTGCTGTTTAACATAAATTGCCTGATTATTTGTGTTATTTACAGTTTTACTTTTGCTGCTATAGTTTTTTTTATTTAAAAGGAGAAAACTGATATTTCATAAATTGTCATTCAAGGGAAATAACTCCAAAAAAAAGAAGTCATTTGACAATCTTGGACCAAACGAGTTATTTGTAGCCCTTGTCCAATCTAATTAAAGTTAAATCTTTCACTAGTAACACGCAGCGACCATAGCAAAAAGGGGGGCAAGTGAAAGATAAACGCAGCGACCAATAACAAAAAGGGGGAGCAAGTGAAAGATTTAATTTTAATTAGAGTGGCCCTTGCCTTACAGATCATTTTTGCAGTTTAGAGTATCACTCTGATTTTGGGCTATAGTATGGTTTAGTAAGGCGGGCAGGGGAAATGGGGCATCTATTTTTATCAACTCCTCCTACAGATCTCTGAAACTTCACATAACGATTGCACATCTATTGAATTTGTTGCACCTGCTATTATGGAAGTGTTCCAGCATGTTCCTAATTTTCCAGACCTTGGAACTTGGTCATTTTTGAGCAGATTTACAGAAGACAGTAAATATATTGTGTAATTAACTCCTACAGTTTCAGTCTAGAACTCTAAATTTCACAGTAAGATTGAAAATGTATTGAAGTTGTACACCTGTTATTATTGTTCGAGGATTTTTTTCCTTATTTTCAGACTTGGAAACTTTGCGATTTCGTTAACTGTTGAATTGTTGAATTATGTATTCCTTTATAAAACTTAATGGTAAGTATGAGGATAATTCATTGAGAAATTTATCAGTTTAAGTTACAAAGCAAACACTGAAAATTTCAAGAAAAATTATGAGTAAATTACATATAATACTATAAGGAGTAACTGGATAAATTTTTGACAATTGAATTGTTTGTAGGCCATGTCCTTCTGTTTATTGTTGCAATTGACAGGTTTACTCTAGCTCTAAATTTATAAGGCAAATACTTATATTTTTTTAACAAAATTGTTATTAAAGGGTAAAAAGACCTGTAGGATTCGTCTGACAATTTTGGACCAAATGCGTTTTTTAAAGGCATTGTCTTGCAATTTACAGTTTCACTCTAGTCATTATTAAAGGGCAAAAACTCCTTTAAGAATTTGTCAGACAATTTTGACCAACATAGTGATTTGCATTGTCTGGCTGATCATTTTTGCAATTTACAATATCAATCTGCTGTTTTATTTTCAAGTTATACTGTCAAAACTGACAATTTTCTAAAAAAAATCGTAACTTAATGTCTATAACTCCTACAGGCAGTTAAACAACTTCTGAAATTAAAAAAGATTGAATGTGCTGATCATTTTAATGTAACGGGTTTTTTTTCTGTAGCTATATAACATTGTGAGGTATTGGCCAAAACATGTGTTGACCCATGTTCTTCAACTTGCGCTTGTGAAAAATAGTTCAGATTAGGGCCGCTCTCAGATACATAAACCAGTGTACTGTTTTACTTTTCTATAAATCGTGAATCTTTGGTACTGATCCTTAAACCAAGATGGCCACAACACTGGAACATAGAACTCCAGAGGCACTAAAAATAGCTGGTTTCAGAAACTATTTCACTTATTTAAATCAAATTAGGCAGAACTAATATAAGGGTAATTTTCTGCCATTGTAAAATGCATTGTGGCTACTAGAGCCATTGATGTTCTGATTGGCGGAAATTAAAATGAATCTTGCTCTGAAAATCTGGGTAGCAAACATAATTGATACTGTATAAATTTTAAGATTTTGGCGCAGATCCTAAATTCAAGATGGCCACAAATTTTGTGTCATGTTCATGTCTATTAAACTAAAGTTTTTGTAATGAGTAATGTAAGTATTACAGGCTTTCCATGTGTAGAAATAATTTTTTTTCAAGTGTAATTATGAATGACTATGACTTACCGGAGGTTGTTGGGTCTTTTTTAGTTTCCGATACTAGTAAATATTTTTTGGTTCGGAGACCTTTAATGGATTACGAAAGTATTTTTAGTTGTGGATCAAAACGAACTGTATCCGTCTTTTGGGTAACCAATATACTTGAATAATTAGAAACTAAAAATATTTAACCAAGATTTTCACCATAAATCGTGTTGTAAATTGTAACAAGAAAAGCAAGACCAGGCCATTTGGACATTCAGAGCTTTTAGTTCCTTGTTTTCCTGAAATTTGCCATTAGTGTTAGGTATCCAAAATCTAGTATGGTGACGTAATCATTACTCTGAATTACTGTGAAGAACGGGATATACCTATAAAAGATGTTGTATTTTAATGTTTTTTTATTTTGTATGAAACTGTTAAATTGAAAAAAAAACACTTTTTCAAGAATGCGTTTTTCTTAATTTCAAATTTTGCCCCTTTTCAATTTGTTTTCATGTATTGTGAAAGCGCTATACATTCAACCATGTCTAGTAACGTTTATTACGAACACATTTGTGTAATTTTTTACCGATTTATAAGACTTCGACGTATTTGCCGCACTTTAAATTCACACTGAAAAATATAATATCATTTTAGATAATTATGCGTTTTTTTTCTCAATAATTTTTCCATGAATTTTTAGAGTACAACATATATTTTTGTCAGATTTACACGAGTTTCTCTATTTCTATAGTCGTTTCGTTAGCGCCACAAAGTTTATAATAAACGATGTTATTATAAACAAAGTTGCATGAACATATTATAAATATTCGATAAGGAAAATATTAATGCGCAAAACGTATGTGTGCGTATTTAAATACAATTTGAGCAATAAATGGTTATTTATTGTGGACATAGACATACAAATCTAGATATGAAACCCTCTTTTAAGGTGCACGACATAATATTTAATGTAACGTCAAAAAAGCTCAAATGACGCTACGTTTAGAGGCCCCAATAACGTGCGCTACATCTTTTTGAAATTGTTACAATATTCAATGTAAAAGAATTAACAAAACTTCATTTGTTTTAAAATCTACCGGTATTATGTACTACATGCAATAAAACACTACCAGTGCAAACGACGCTTTGATTAATATTTGTTTTACATACATGGATCAAACTCATGGATGCAAAACTAAAACTAGGTACTTTATGTGGTGTCAGAGGATAAGATTGTTTATAAAGTTAACAACGGACAGATAACAGATGACAGACACCTAGTCAATCAAGTGATCACAATATAGAAAAGGGACAGACATAAGCTTTAGGAAAAACCTTACTGCATACTAGCATAGTAAAAATTCTGATCATTTGGATGCAATTTATCTCTTTACTGGAGTTTTATGAAATAATTTTAGTCTTTTTAAATTACATCAATGAATTGGCACATATTAAATGATTTTCAGGTTCGAATTAAAGAACATATTTGTAAAAGTACTGCCTCCCTCTTTTTTTATTTTTTCCTTTCTCCCTCCCCCTTTCTCCTTTCTCCCTCCCTCACCTCCTTTCTCCCTCCCCTCAGCTCCTTTCTCCCTCCCCTCTACTCATTTCTCCCTCCCCCTCTCTCCCACTACCCTGTCGACCCTCTCGCCTCTGATTCTGATCTTGGTCATACTGATATTGTCCGCCTTAAAATAAATACGAGATACGCGAAGCCCATTAAACAGCCCCCACTGCGCACACCTGTGGCCATGAGAGAAGAGATGGGTAAGCACAAAGTTAGTATCTTAGCAAAGTTTATAGAACCTTCTGAAAGGCCATGGTCGCCATGAATCGTTCTAGTCAAAAAGAAGGATGGCACCACAAGGTTCTGCGTAGACTATAGACCTGTGAATGCATGCACTCTGAAAGATACTTACCCTCTTCCCCGAATAGATGACTACTTTGAACAGTTGTCTGGAAACAAATGGTTTTCAATAATTGATCTCTGTTCTGGGTACTAGCAGATTGAAGTAGAAGAATCCGATCGCCAAAAACAGCTTTCGCTACAAGGCGTGGACTATTTTAATTCCGTTCAATGTCGTTTGATCTGGCTAATGCGCTAGCCACGTTCGAACGGCTAAAGGAAAATATCCTTGTGGGTCTGCAGTGAGGTATTTGTATGGTGTACCTCGATGACATTATCATTATGGCAAAAGATTTTAGTGGTAAGATTGACGTTTTACGTAAAGTTTTTGAGCCTAAAAAGTGTTGCTTGTTTTCTAGGAGGTCAAATTTCTGGGACACGTAGTGTCAATGGATGGGGTAGCAACATACCCTGACAAGATAAAGTGTATCAAAGAGTTGCCTATTCCCTGCAACGTCAGCGAGTTAAGGTCTTTCCTAGGCTTACGTGGGTATTATCGGAGGTATATCCACAATTTTTCGGGCATTGCAAAAATGTATACACCAGTTGACGGAAAAGGGTAAGGAGTTCCTATGGACCGATAAGAGTCAAGAGGCATTTGAAAAATAAAAGCAGAGGCTAATCCAATCCCCAATCTTAGTCCATCCAGATTTCACAAAAGATTTCGTGTTAGATACAGACTCCAGTAATCTGGCAATCGGTGGGGTCTCGTCGCAAATAATTAATGGAAAGGAACGGGTGGTCGCTTATGGTAGCCGGACATTGTCAAAAACAGAACGCAAATACTGCGTAACCAGGAAAGAACTTTTAGCTGTGGTCCATTTTATCAAACACTTTCGACACTTTCTCTATTGGAGAAAATTCTTGATAAGAACCACAGTTCCCTTCAGTAGTTACTCAGGTTTAAGAACCCAGAAGGTCAGTTGGCGCGCTGGTTGGAGGTCATAAGTTCATACGAAATGACCATTAAACACCGGCCAGGTGCCCAACATCGCATTGCTGCTGCCGTAAGTAGAATCCCCTGTTAACAATGTAGGTTAAGGTCTGATTGGGAAAGCAATTTAAATCAAGTTAACGTAGTTATTTCTAAGGATGGCGATAGTGGAAGCGAGGAGTTACATTTAAGACCAATGCAAGAAGCAGAGAAGGTTCTGCAAACTGTCAAAGGGTGGATACTCTGTCTCAAAACCGTCCTATCGCAGTATCGGGAAATACAGTTATGTTGTCAAGTCGTTGTGGGCCAAATGGGATTCACTGAAGGTAGTGAATTCGATTTGGGGGAAAGGCAGGCACTAGTACCCATGAAAGAAAGGCGAAGAATTCTGCGTTAGGCCCATGATATCGAAGCAGCGGCCCATTTGGGTATCAAGAAAATCTTTGCGTGGATAAGGGAAAAACAAAACTACTGGCCCGGCGTAAGAGGTGACACTTGGACTTATTTCTGGTTGTTGTGTGTGTAATATGAGGAAAAGGACTATTCCCAGGCGTAAGGCCCCAATGCAGGTTTAAGAATCTGTGCTAATATCCTGGTCAATGAAGTCGCGACCAGGTTTGGGGTACCATCAATCATACATAGTGACCAAGGTAGTCAGTTTGAGAGCCAGTTATTTAGTGAGATGTGCAAACTAATACGACTGCAAAAGACACGCACAACGCCATATCACCCGAAGTCTGACGGTATGGTAGAGTGCTTTAACAAAACGTTAGCCACTATGCTAACCAGTTATATAAATGATTATCATTTCAACTGGGATACTTTGCTCCCCTTTGACATGATGGCGTATAGGTCAGAAGAACACGAGACTACCGGCTACACACCAAGTCGACTCATGCTTGGTCGAGAGGTCGCTTCACCTTTAGACCTAATATATAAGCTTCCTCCCCAAGCAAAGGCTGTTCCGCAAAATCAGTGGGCCTGGGAACTACAAGATCGAATGAAAGAAGCCCATCAGTTGGTACCAAAGTATGTCTCGGGGCAAATTATAAGACAAAAGAGAAACCACGATAAAAATGCCAAGTGGTGTAAGTTTGATAAGGGAGAAAAAGTATACGTTCACTTTCCTGTTCGTGCCCCAGACCATTCCCCAAAATTTACAAATCAATGGCGGAGTCCTTACGATGTGTTGAGACGAAATTCAGATGTAACATATTAAGTTGATTGTGGTAGAAACGGAAGGGAACAAATGATCCATTTGAGCTTGACGCTCCCCTGTCCTGATCAGATTCTACGGGGGAACGACGTTCTTTGTATGGAAGAATTTAGTTCGGAGAAAATAGTTGAATCTGGACAACAGCCAGATGACCCAGATAGCGAGATCCTGGATGGTCCTCCGGTGTGGTTTTAAAGCTTATCAGTAATAGTTAACTTTCCATATCTCTGTATTGTAAATATGTACAGTTTCTTTTATTTATGTTTTTAGAAATGATGAACACGAAGACCACACCAGCAAAGTCTCCCTTGGGAGTTACAGGTGTCCCGTTTGCGGGGAAAAGTTTGCCACGTCCGAAGATTGAGGAAGTCATATAGTTTCTTGCTGTGAGGAGAAACGAGCGTCGACGGCGTTTGTGTGTAGTGAGCCCGCCTGTACGTACGCCGCTACCCACGCAAGGGATTTGAAAAGGCATAAGAAAAGGAACCATAAAGACTGTTATATGTCTCCAGACATCGATTCTGACTTAGAAGAGGAGATCCAGTTAAGTCAGGCATGGCCCCGTATTCCTGCTCCAGTCACTTGTTCGGAACCTCCGTGTAGTCCTGATGTTCCTCCGATATGGAAGCCGACTGCACCCTTACAAGTGCATGGTTCCATTAAGAAAAGACATTTAATGAAACAACTGACTGAAAGTATTAGGGAGCCGGTGAAGAACTACGGCAACTCTGGGAAGTTGTGATTTAACTGTGAATACATCTCCTATCCTGCCGCCGGTGCTATTCGCAAGCCCGGTTGCACAGACTCAAGTGTCGTCGTCAGGGGGATGCGTGTCTCCCGCCAGCCTACAACACGACGTCACGTTATGTCCAAGAGATCCATAGGAATCCATAGGAATGCAGACTCCTTGGATATTCGAAGTCTCTGCAAACATGGTTGTTCATCATCATCTGAGACGAACAGTCAGAGTGCGCTACGAAGAAGGCGTTAAAATTGAGGAGACCAAAGAGGAAACGTGGGACGATTGAACCCCAAGCCATGTACATAATTAATTCTTAAAGGATGCCAGGAAGGTCACACGTCCGCAGAACAAGGGATGTTCGTGCTGTAAATAGATCCATGTCCAGGAAGGACACTATTTTTGGACTTGTGTTTCTTTGATGATAAAGAATCAACGTTGGTAAAGATATATCCTTTCTTACGTATAAACTAATGAAATTGTGTGTTATTGTTTAACTGTTATTTTTGTTATAGTCCCTCGGATGAGACGGTAAACCGAGGCCCCGTGTTTAGGAAAGGTCACAGCATTTGGACGCTAAAGATCCCTCCTGCAGAGTTCGTTAAGAGTAGGCCTCTTGGGGCCGCTCCAGAGGCAAAATTTGTTAGGGAACCCAAAATTGTTATCTTTAGGCCGTGAAATTCTAAAGTGCAGACGTAAGTAGGAATTTTTAGATCAGTGTTTGTTAGGTAAATGAATTAATAGTCTTTTCTCGCTGTTTTGAAGTTATTTTGCAAGATAGTAGGTTATAGTAGGACGAGATACCACATATCACGTGTAGTTTCGCTTTTGCTGTTACTATTGATAAAGCTGATAGAATCTGGACATGTGGGTAGACTATGGGTCTACGTGTTGTATATTTATATGTCGCCAGTGTTGGAGTCTGGTTGGACAATTAGAGGTTAACCTCATTTGGTGTTCAGGGTTCATTTGATCCCGTTGCTGTTCGGTTTTGTTTGTACGAGGCTTGTGTGCCTTGCTTTAGAGTACATGTCCAGTGCGTAACGCTGCTTTGCAGGTTGATAGAGTTTGTGTCTGAAAAAGGAAAACAGGTTAGTGTTGTTTTCAACTTATCATTGATGTAAATGCAAGGACGCCTTTCTTTGTGGCGTGGGTAATGTGAAGAAATTTATTTACTTTACCTTTGAAAGTGGTTTAGTGAAAGTATATTTCTGAGTGGCAAGATGAATTCCTAACTCTACTTTCGTTTTCTGATTGTTTTGATAGTATAGTAATTAAGGAAACAGTTCGGACTATTGTCCCGGAAATAATTAGTACGTTGTCCGTTCAGAGTTGACTGAATGAAAGTCGTAGGTAAATACTTTGTCGTTATTAAAGCAATTTGTTAATGTAAAACGCATAAGTGATACGGAATTGTTTTATTTTGGTTTAGAGATTATTTTGGTTAGAGGCTACTAAAATTCGGTATATACGGTGAAGTTTCTCAGTACTCAGGGAAGTTCTACATAAGGACGCGTGGTTAGGTAGTTCTGCATAAGGACACCACGTAGATAGTCTACAATTAAGGGCTCCTACATTGATAATTTATCAAAAAAGGTATTTATTATAAAGTTTACATCGCAATATGCTATTTCTGAATAAGGAGTAGACCATTGGTACTGTTTAAATAAGGCAGTGACAAGTTGGCCTGGCAAGCGGTCACTGTGCACCAGTGGGCATCTGGGTCTGAATAAAGAGGTACACTGGAATTAATCCCGATACCTTTTTCTGTGAACATAAGTAAAGGTACATCTTGTCCCTGTGGGCTAGCGCCACTCTGACTCTGAATAAGGGACAGAAGGACGTTGGTCCTATATCCAATTATTACTTCAGAACAGGAGTCAAAGTACCCGAAGTCCATACCATTAGGCTATTCCTAGCAATCATAGATGTGTAATAGGTCGAACAAACACATTGGAAACGTTGATAAGGTTTAAGGCTAAAACTAGGTTTTTACGCTACCATTTGTTAAGGTCTAGAAGGCAGTCATATAGCCCCCAGCACTTCCGGGAAAATAACCTCGGCACGTATCCACGAGGTAAAGCTGGTGTTATGCCAGTTTTCCCTATCTGGTATGTAGGGTATGACCCCCTGCACGTTACAAAATGTGAACCCTCCCAATATGGTCTCAGCATTCGAGGAAAAACAATTAGCAATTTTTTCCAATCCAATATATTCGACCCGTTCTTCCTATTCGTCTAAAGATCACATTTTATGCCATGTTTCACCAGTGGAATATCTTAACCACGAGCAGCTGCAGTTACACGTATTAGCTGTCACTGTACGTTGATTAGGGACTGATAATTAAACTAAATGAAGTGGCCAAAATTAGCTAAATAATTAGGGAAATCTACAAATGAGTCTTTAACGTAAAGAACACTGGGACTCTCCAACACGTTCCCCTCTTTGGTCCGAGGTCAGGCTTTCTATACTATTACCTAACAACTCCTGAGCGAGAGGGCTTTCCTTACAGGTCACAGTAATACGCATTGGAAAACTTTGTCGAGCAGAGGAAACCGAGTATCGTCCCGTTTTTATGAGATGAAATGTTAATAAGAAAATGTTGTTTACACATTGCAGTCAGTTTATGCAGCCTTGTTTACGTTGTGGAAACTAACTGGACACAAATAAATCTCATACGTAGACACCGTTGACGATTAAAACAACCACATGTTTTGCCGTGTATTAACAGTTTTCTTAGTCGGATCACTATTATGTCCATGAAGGTTCTAGATCTTGAAAAAGTTTACGATATTTATCATGACAATGAAAATGACAACAAGATTGATTTTCTCAATGTTTGCTTTACCTCCTGCTAGCAATATTTCAGTTATAAACAGGACAAGAAGAAGTTAAGCAATCAATGGAAACAAAGGAAAAAGGGCGGATACTTTTGAATGCCACTGCAAAAATATGGATAATTGGGTAATGTTGGAGTGTGAAGGCTTGATATGCGGCTACAACTAGCCTTCTCTCTTCGAAATCTATTAAATCTAGAATTGCAAAATCTCGTGCAGAGAGGATGACATCCAAACACATAATACACTATTGTGGAAGACCAGGCTTTACTTATTATGACGCGAAAGCTAGCTAACTAAGAGGCCTTTCATTTCCGCCACCTGGGGACGCGTAGAAATCTCTTCAGTATTGTAAAAACACTACCATAGTATATTATGACGTGTGCATAAATGGCCTTATATCGTTTGTGTAAAAATAACTATTTGTCATATTCGAATAACTAATGGAAGTTTTGCATTCTCTTAACAAAGAATATATCCTGTCACCTATAACAGATCCTTCTTGCATTCGATATACTTGTTGATATTGTTGATCCTACAGATTATTCTTACAATCTTGCCGATATATACTCTCAAATGTTACCTGAATTCAAATCAAGAATCTTTAGTTTATTTTGATACATCGAAAACAATTCGTTTGTTGATTTTATTCTCCTACAAATGTATGCATGTAGCATTTACTTAGGAAATTTCATATTCAAACTGTTACACAAAACTAAAAGACGAAAATGAATCACACAACAAATCTGTTTTTATTATATATGCACCCATAGATTGTGGGAGATCATAGATCATGACATGCTTCACAAGTGGAATATTAAAACAACGAGTAGCTACAAGTATTAGAGATCGTTCAGTTTTGAAATTTAATAAAGCCTATTGTCTCGATGGATTGATTGAATGTTAGCTAAAGATCAGCGAACAGTATTTCAGCTACATTATACGTTATTCCGCAATGAAAACCTACCGAACAAAAGAGTTAAAAGCCAACGGACAGTTACAAATCCAGATAGTTAAAAACATAACACAAAAACCAAAAAACATAAAACACAGAGAGTAACCCGAAGCCAATAAAACCATAGGTCCACTCAGATGCTCCGGACGAGTAAGCAGTACCTGCCTCTAATTAGACACTCATCGAGTTACTCCTTGTCATGTCTAGGGAAAAGTCAAATCCGGGAATAGGAAACACTACCTATGACTCGGCGAAACGACGGTAATGATTAGTTGTATCAGGAGCCCTGAAGCTCTTTATGTATACGGTGTGTTAGCCAATCATAATGCAAGGTTTTTATGTGAGCTCTAATATTCAGGAATAGAACTGTCATTGAAAAAGTATGAGGTATTGGTAGGGGGAGGGGAATAGCGTAGACTTTGGTAGCGGCAACAACTAGATATCTACAAAAATTTTCCCGACAGTGGTCGGCGATCATGCTTTCAGTATTATGACGAAAGGTTGATGGTTGTTTGTTGTTACGTTCAGCAAGCAATATTTCAGCTATATTCAGGACGTGATGATTAGAAAAAATTAACACATTTGATTATAAACCAACATTTAATATCCCTCCGTTAACTCTAAAACAAGATTCATACAATAGTATGAGAATATATAGATAAAAGTGTAATTAAAAGAATAAAAAGTATGCAATGACACAGTATAATTAAATTTTTCTATATATTTTTTTAAACGTCAAAATTGTGTCGCCTGCGACAGTTTTAAATGAATTAAAATATGTTTCTACAGTATTGTAACTTTCAAGAATGTGGGCCACGTCCATAAGTCTATTAAGACCTGCCTGATGGTGTATGGACAGTTGCATGGCACACACTCCGGTCATCGATCGTTATTAAAATATAACTATGAGTCGTCCTGGACCAACGAAAGGGCATCTCTTATCCGCCGCTTGGGGACCCGCTGTGGATAGAACTCTGCGACCCTTCACCGTTTGGTCCCAGAAATTTCATCGAGGAATATTCTCGACGAGAGAACAATACATCATCGGTGAAAGGAACCGACGGGAACAAGTTTTAATGCGGCTTAAAAAACTATCCTTTTTAAGCAGCAACAAATAACCTACTTGAATAGAAATCTATCCACAGTTCTGTTGGTCGAGCACTAGAAATCTTCCCAGTATGGCAGCCATCTAGAAAGCACAGGTATTTGTATGCTAACACATTGACTCGGGTCCAGACATGCAACTTTTTTCGGAAGTAAGTACATACTTTACACATTATATTAGATTTATAAATTGATTGGCACTCTCCAAACTCGTTATCCAGTATGGTAGGCGGCCAGGCTTTACGTTGTATGACCTGAAAACCCCCCCAACGAGAGGGTCCCAGTATGGTCCCCACGTGAGACCTTAGTTTCTTTCTCTGTTCAGATATATTTTTATCCTTGAAAGTTTTTCCTTGTTGATATTCTTTCTGGCCTATTGTTAAATGTTTTTAACTGTGGGAGGGTCTATATCGTGCCTGCCTCTAATTTGACACCAGTCGAGTTACTCATGGTCATGTCTAAGAAAAAGTGAAATCCAGGAATAGATTGATTGATTGCATGTTTACTTTACGTCCAGAGAGCAGTATTTCAGCTATATTCAGGACGGGAACAAGTTAACAAACAATACATCAATTGAAAAAGGGGTAGGAGGGGATACAGGGAATAAAATTTTGACTGCCACTGGAAAATACGGAGTATTGGGTAGGGTCGGAGAACTTAGCATTTGAAGCGGCTACAATGAGCCTACTCATTTTCGAAATTTACGAAAGGGATCTTTATCGTGCAAGGAGCGGGGCACTCTCCAAACACGTTACCCACTATGGTCCGCGACCAGGCTTTCCGTATTCTGACATGACAACCCCACAAAAGAAAGGGTCTCCCCTATCCGCCATTCAGGGACGCCATGGGCTGCCCCTATGGGTCGAGCACGGGGAACCGTACCAGTATGGTCCCAGTCCATGAATAGAAAACACTACATATGACTAACGGAAAATGTCCGATCGTATTTGAGGGATTGATTTCCCATAACCATTATTTAAGTCATGGTGATGACCATTGAACTTTTGGAGAGATAACGTCAACCTAAGTACAACAAACCCTTGTTTTAGTAGTTTAGTAATCAACAAGAGTAATCGGTTTAGAAAGTCGGAATAGCGATCGCAGAATCTAGAATAACGTATATGTTGTGAAATGCACACGCCATACGCTGTAGCTGATAGAATGTTGCTGTTGATGAAAAGGAGGTTGACAAAAGGAAAGTTTAGGTAATCACATTTGCCCTATTTGTAGTTTTCCTGAGTCTGTTGCTAGAAGTAGGTCTACGTAAGAGGCTTACCTTACTGTATTGAGTGTGTCTCTAATTTCAAGCTCGCTGGAATGCAAATAGTCACCAAATTTATCATTTTTGAGGGACAAAACATCATCAATATAGCGGAATGTGAAATAAAGGTTTGGGCCAGAGTCTATTCTTGTTTGTTTAGCAGGCTTTCTAGGAACTCAGCCTCATATGAGTACAAAAACAGGTCGGCGAGGATGGGAACACAATTAGTACCCTTTGGAATACCAACAGTCTGTTGAAAAACATGTCCTGCAAACATGACGAATACGTTGTCAATAAGAAAATCTAACATATGACAGATTTGGTCTTCAGTATATTTAGTATTTGATATGAGTCATTGATGCAGAAGTAAGTTTTGTCATGGCTAATTACCAGGTAACTATATCGTTTCCTTCCCCTTTACTTCAAAAAGCAGCGTTTAGTAAGATATTTAAGTCTGGCTTTAAGCTGGATATGACCGTGTAGACTGTCGAAAAATCAAATGTTTTAATGTTGTTACATTTCGAAGGAGATCTAGACCTCAAGAGGTCTTTAATGTTTTGTTTAATGTTTTAAAATCCACATTTCTTTTATGCCATTCCTGGAGTTGAAAGTTGTTAAAATAGTGGTAAGAAGTTTCTAAAGTGTTTTGGTGGTACACTTAGACGATCAGCCTATGAAACGCTGTTTGCATCGATTTTTGTGATGTTGAGCATCGAATATTAGAAGAGATCAAAATCTTCGAATTTGATTTTTAGACCAGAGGACGCCAACGCTGATGATTTGTGACTTCAAGAATCCCCTCTTGAAAGCGCAGTGAATGCGTAAGAAGGATTGCCAAGTGAACTATCTAACTCATTAATTAAACACTAAATATAATGTTTTTTGCAGAAAAAACAACGATGTTCGTTGACTTATCTGCTAGCATAACAACATATTTGTCAAGAATGTCGGACAAAGTTTCAAGAGCATCAAGATTTCTGAAGATTCACGATGCTTTAGTACTCATAGACCTTCCTAAACGATTTATTCCTATTAAATCAATGACCTCAAGGCTTCTACTCACTCGGTCGGTCTATGTATCAACCTCCCGGTCTTCTTGTTTTGCCAATTTTCAGGCATATTACTCTATTTAATTATTCAATAATTTAATGATATAATTCCAGTTGGAGGATTTAGTTCATAGTATTTTGGTTCTTTGGTTCTTCAGCTCATTGGTGCAGAGATGTCATAACAGTAATATGTCTTTCCCATGATGAACGGGTTTGCGAAAGGCAGACATAAAGCAGTTTCAGCTAAACACTTTGGAAAATTGGCAATCCTTTTCAATTTAGATCGGAGTAGGGCACATCATGTCTGCATTAAAACTCGAACCTGCAACTTCAGTGTTGACAGGCACCTGCTCAATAGCAACTACCTTAACCATTCTGCAACCGGGGCCTCTGATTCTTGGACTAACACAGCATATAACTTGCATAGAACATAAAACAACTAATAAAAAACAAGATATGTTTTAAACTTCAGAATGAAACAACATAATACATTAAAAATAATGTGTTGGGATGCCAACACAGAAGTCGCCCAAAATGCCCATGGATAGTATTGCGTTCCAATCATGACATTAAGACCACATTAAAAATTTGACGCGTTTTTGGCGGCCATTTTGAAACACCAGGTGGAAAAAAAATTCTGAATTTGGATTTCCACTCGATACACTTAAATCTACCTCCACACCAAATTTTGTTGCAATCGGAGCACGTTAAATGTCATCGAGATCGCATAACGTTGAAAATTATACACGTTTTAGCGGCCATTTTAAAACCCGATGTCAGAGAAAAAATTTAAAGATAGCGTTTCACTCGAAATACTAACATCTACCTCCATACCAAATGTCGTTGAAATCGGATCACGGGAAAATTTTTGCCATTTTGGGTGGGTGTCGTCAGGTGGCAGCCATTTTGAAATGGTCCGATTGCAATAAAATTTGGTGTGGAGGTAGATTTAAGTGTCCCGAGTGGAACTCCACATTCGAAATTTTTTCTCGACCGTGGCCATTATCAAAATACTGACTATTGACTGCACCCCTCCATATGTCGGTCTACAACTGGGCCATGTTTCATTTGATTCTATTAAGGCGTCTCTGAGCAATGTGTCGGACAAGTTCACGATCTAGAAAAAGTGGAAACCGAAATAATAATAATTAAAAATAATGTGTTGGGATGCCAACACAGAAGTTGCCCAAAATCCCCATGGATAGTATTGCGTTCCACTCAGGACATTGAAATGAACCTAATTATCAAATTTCATTAAAATCAGACAACGTTTAAAAATTCACCCGTTTTCGGCCGCCATTTTGAAAACCACGGTCGAGAAAATATTTCGAATGTGGAGTTCCACTCGGGACACTTAAAGCTACCTCCACACCAAATTTTATTGCAATCGGAGCACGTTAAATGTCATCGAGATCGCATAACGTTGAAAATTATACATGTTTTAGCGGCCATTTTGAAACCGGAAGTCCGAGACAAAATTTAAAGGTAGCGTTTCAATCGAAATATTAACCCCTACCTCCATACTAAATTTCGTTGAAATCGGACCACGGGTTAATTTTTTGCCATTTTTGGGTGGGTGTCGTCAAGTGGCGGCCATTTTGAAATGGCGACAATTATCAAAATTCAGACTATTGACTGCACACCTTCATATGTCGATCTACAACTATGCCAAGTTTCATTTGATTCTTTTAAAGCGTCTCTGAAAAACATGTCGGACAAGTTCACGATCTAGAAAAAGGAGAAACCGGAATAATAATAATAATAATTAAACATGATTATGATCTTATGGATCATAACTGGCTCCCAAACGCCCCCCGGGGACACTGGAGTTCAGACATTCACTCACAGCAACTTTATCTACCAGGAAACCAAGTTTCGTGCAAATCAGAGTATTTTTTAATTTTGTTGGCCATCTTGGATTCAAAATGGCCGCCGTAGAAAGTTCAAATGTGCGTCATATGGTTCGGTATTACATACTCTACTTATATTCCAATTTTCATTGAAATCTGTTAACTTTTGGATTTTTAAGGATTTATTTTCATTTTCAAAATGGCCGCCATTTTAAGATGGTCCTCATGTTCAAATTGAAAATTTGATGACTAACATCTGATCGCAACATGGTAATCTACCTAAAAAGCAAGTTTTGTGTGAATCCGAGCATTTTGAATTTTTAGCGGCCATCTTGGATTCAAAATGGCCACCGAAAAAGTCAACATGTGCGTCATATGGTGCGGTATAACATACTCTACTCATATTCCAATTTTCATCGAAATCCGTTAACTTTAAGATTTTTTAATGATTTATTTTCCTTTTCAAAATGGCCGCCATTTTAAGATGGCCGCCGTGTTCAAATTCAAATATTGATGACTTACATCTGATCGCAACATGGCAATCTACCTAAAAACCAAGTTTCGTGCGATTCGAGCATTTTGAATTTTTGGCGGCCATCTTGAATTCAAAATGGCCGCCATAAAAGGTCAACATGTGTGTCATATGGTGCGGTATAACATACCCTACTTATTGTCCAATTTTCATTGAAATCCATTAACTTTTGGATTTTTAAGGATTTTTTTCGTTTTCAAAATGGCGGCCATTTCAAGATGGTCGCCAATTTCAAAATTTTAAAACTTGAAGGCACCACTTCATGACCTATTTTTGGGTGAAGTTTCATAATGATCCAATTTACGGTCTCCGAGAAAACGGTCGGACAAAATGTTGGCGGAAAGGAGAAGAAAAAAAATTATAATAATAATTAAACATGATTGTGTTGGGATGCCAACACAGAAGTCGCCTAAATCCACATGGATAGTATTCCATTCAAATCAGTACATCAAAATACCTCTAGGAATCAAATTTCGTTAAAATCGGACAAAGTTGATGTTTTTGGGGGCGGGTGTGGTAAAACGGCGGCCATTTTAAAATGGCGGCTTTTGCATCAAATTTGTTTTCGCCACACTGCTCAGGATGGTTAACTCTACCAGTGTACCAATTTTCATTAAAATCCATCCACCCATCTCCGAGATCTGAGAGGGGGCCAAAAATCTTTAACGGCGGCCATTTTGAAAATTTCAAAAGTGGATGGCACACCTCTGAGTGACCCTACACCCACCTCAGCAGGTTCAGTACATCAAAATACGTCTAGAAATCAAATTTCGTTGAAATCGGACAAAGTTGACGTTTTTGCGGGGCGGGTGTGGTAAAACGGCGGCCATTTTAAAATGGCGGCGTTCGCATCAAATTTCTTTTCGCCACACTGCTCAGGATGGTTAACTCTACCAGTGTACCAATTTTCATTAAAATCCATCCAGCCATCTCCGAGATCTGAGAGGGGGCCAAAAATCTTTAACGGCGGCCATTTTGTAAATGGCGGCCATTTTGAAAATTTCAAAAGTGGATGGCACCCCTCTGACTGACCCTCCACCCACCTCAGCAGGTTTTATCTTGATTGGTCAAAGCGTTTTCAAAAAATGTGTCGGACAAGTTCACGATTAAGAAAAATGTGTGGAAAAGAATAATAATTAAACATGATTGTGTTGGGATGCCAACACAGAAGTCGCCCAAATCCCCATGGATAGTATTCCATGCAAATCAGTACAGCTGTACATCAAAATACGTCTAGAAATCAAATTTCGTTGAAATCGGACAAAGTTGACGTTTTTGGGGGCGGGTGTGGTAAAACGGCGGCCATTTTAAAATGGCGGCCTTCGAATCAAATTTGTTTTCGCCACAATGCTCAGGATGGTTAACTCTGCCAGTGTATCAATTTTCATTAAAATCCATCCACCCATCTCCGAGATCTGAGAGGGGCCAAAAATCTTTAATGGCGGCCATTTTGAAAATGGCGGCCATTTTGAAAATTTCAAAAGTGGATGGCACACCTCTGAGTGACCCTCCACCCACCTCAGCAGGTTTTATCTTGACAGTACATCAAAATACGTCTAGAAATCAAATTTCGTTGAAATCGGACAAAGTTGACATTTTTGGGGGGCGGGTGTGATAAAATGGCGGCGATTTTAAAATGGCGGCATTCGCATCATATTTTTTTTCGCCACACTGCTCAGGATGGTTAACTCTACCAGTGTACCAATTTTCATTAAAATCCATCCACCCATCTCCGAGATCTGAGAGGTCGCCAAAAATCTTTAATGGCGGCCATTTTGAAAATGGCGGCCATTTTGAAAATTTCAAAAGTGAATGGCACACCTCTGAGTGACCCTCCACCCACCTCAGCAGGTTTTATCTGGATTGGTCAAAGCGTTTTCAAAAAATGTGTCGGACAAGTTCACGATTAAGAAAAATGTGTGGAAAAGAATAATAATAATAATAATAATAATAATTAAACATGATTGTGTTGGGATGCCAACACAGAAGTCGCCCAAATCCCCATGGATAGTATTCCATGCAAATCAGTACAGCTGTACATCAAAATACGTCTAGAAATCAAATTTCGTTGAAATCGGACAAAGTTGACGTTTTCGGGGGGCGGGTGTGGTAAAACGGCGGCCATTTTAAAATGGCGGCTTTCGCATCAAATTTGTTTTCGCCACAATGCTCAGGATGGTTAACTCTACCAGTGTACCAATTTTCATTAAAATCCATCCACCCATGATTAAGAAAAATGTGTGGAAAAGAATAATAATAACAAGTGCTGATTGTGATTGCAAGCAAGTCACAAAAAAATCCCCTCCCGTGCCCACTTTTGTCACAATTCGGACAACTTTTCAATTTTCGCACTTTGGCGGCCATTTTGAATATGGCGGCCATCTTGGACTTTGGCAGCCATCTTGGATTTGTTCGACATGTTGTTCGTAATATCAATATTGACCTAAATGCCAATTTTTGTTGAAATCAGACAACTTTTCAATATTCGCACTTTGGCAGCCATTTTGAATATGACAGCCATCTTGGATTTGTTCGAAAGTGTGGCCATGTTGTTCGTAATATCAATATTGACCTAAATGCCAATTTTCGTTGAAATCGGACAACTTTTCAATTTTCGCACTTTGGCGGCCATTTTGAATATGGCGGCCATCTTGGACTTTGGCGGCCATCTTGGATTTGTTCAAACATGTCACCATGTTGTTCGTAATATCAATATTCACCTAAATGCCAATTTTCGTTGAAATCGGACAACTTTTCAATTTTCGCACTTTGGAGGCCATTTTGAATATGGCGGCCATCTTGGACTTTGGCGGCCATCTTTGATTTGTTCGAACATGTCACCATGTTGTTCGTAATATCAATATTGACCTAAATGCCAATTTTCGTTGAAATCGGACAACTTTTCAATTTTCGCACTTTGGCGGCCATTTTGAATATGGTGGCCATCTTGGATTTTTCGGAAAATGGTCCCATATTGTCCGGGACCTTAATATTGACCTATAAACCTATTTTGGTTCATATCCATATTGTTTGTGATTTTTTATGATTAATTTTGTATTTTTTTCAAATTCAAAATGGCCGCCAATCCAAGATGGCCGCCATTTTCAAAATTTCGAAATCGGAAACAACATTTCCTAGTGGTGACCTATCTTTCTGGTAAGTTTCATTGACCTATGTCTTTTCGTCTTCGAGAAATCCTACGGACAAAGTTAGGTCCGGAAGAAGAAGAAGAATAATAATAATAATAAGAAACGGTGCAAAAACAATAAATCCCCGACACTTCGTGGTCGGGGATTTAATAATAATTAAAATTTACGTTTCCCGAAACGTTGAAGTCGCCTCCCGTTCCACACTTTTGACCGAGTAGAGGGAACTAAAAGTCAAGAGCATAACTTCATAACATGAGCTTTCAGTTGGCCAAGTTTCATTTAATAAGAAACGGAGTAAAACAATAAGTCGCCCGACACTTCGTGGTCGGCGACTTAACTAGTGCTGATTGTGTTGGGATGCCAACACAGAATGTCTCCCAAACGAACCCCTATTGCCACTATAATCCCCATGGATAGTATTTCATTCAAATCAGTACATTAAAATATGCCTAGAAATCAAATTTTGTTGAAATCGGACAAAGTTGACTTTTTCCTGCAGTAAAATGGCCGCCATTTTGAAACCGGAAGTCGGACAAAAAATTTTTAAATAGTGGCACACTCAGGGTATCATAAGCTACCTGAATACCAAATTTCGTCTAAATCGGATGACGTTTAAATTTTTACATTTTTAGGGGGGGTGTTCGGATGGCGGCCATTTTGAAATGTCGGCCGCGTCAATTTTTTTTTTGCAAAAATGCTCGGGATAGTTAGCTGTATCAGTATACCAATTTTCATTGAAATTGCTTTGGCAATTACTGAGATCTGACAACGGCCGTCATTTTTTTTCAACGGCGGCTATTTTGAAAATGGCGGCCATTTTGAAAATTTCAAAAGTGGATTGCACAACTTCTGGTCACCCTTAACATGTTCCCAAAGTTTCATCTTGATTGGACATTGCATCTCTGAGAAAATGTGCGGACAACATTGCGAGGGGAAAACATAAGAAATATGAAAATAATAATAATAATAATTAAAATTTACGTTTCCCGAAACGTTGAAGTCGCCTCCCGTTCCGCACTTTTGACCGAGTAGAGGGAACTAAAAGTCAAGAGCACAACTTCATAACATGAGCTTTCAGTTGGCCAAGTTTCATTTCGATCGGTTAAAAGATGAGCGAGAAAACGAGCAAATTTTAAAACGGCCGCCATTTTGAAACCGGAAGTCGGACAAAAATTTTTTTTTGCAAAAATGCTCAGGATAGTTAGCTGTATCAGTATACCAATTTTCATTGAAATTGCTCTGGCCATAACTGAGATCTGACAACGGCCGCCATTTTGTAAAACTTTAAAACGGCCGCCATTTTGAAACCGGAGTCGGACAAAACATTTTTAATAGTGGCACACTTAGGGTATCATAAGCTACCTGTATACCAAATTTCGTCTAAATCAGATGACGTTTAAATTTTTACATTTTTAGGGGGGTGGTGTTCGGATGGCGGCCATTTTGAAATGTCGGCCGCGTCAAATTTTTTTTTGCAAAAATGCTCGGGATAGTTAGCTGTACCAGTATACCAATTTTCATTGAAATTGCTTTGGCAATTACTGAGATCTGACAACGGCCGTCATTTTTTTTCAACGGCGGCCATTTTGAAAATGGCGGCCATTTTGAAAATTTCAAAAGTGGATTGCACAACTTCAGGTCACCCTTAACATGTTCCCAAAGTTTCATTTCGATCGGTTAAAAGATGAGCGAGAAAACGAGCGGACAACATTGCGAGGGAAAAAAGGAAAACATAAGAAATATGAAAATAATAATAACAAGCGCTGATTGTGATTGCAAGCAAGTCACAAAAAAATCCCCTCCCGTGCCCACTTTTGTCACAATTCGGACAACTTTTCAATTTTCGCACTTTGGCGGCCATTTTGAATATGGCGGCCATCTTGGACTTTGGCAGCCATCTTGGATTTGTTCGACATGTTGTTCGTAATATCAATATTGACCTATATGCCAATTTTTGTTGAAATCAGACAACTTTTCAATATACGCACTTTGGCAGCCATTTTGAATATGACAGCCATCTTGGATTTGTTCGAAAGTGTCGCCATGTTGTTCGTAATATCAATATTGACCTAAATGCCAATTTTCGTTGAAATCGGACAACTTTTCAATTTTCGCACTTTGGCGGCCATTTTGAATATGGCGGCCATCTTGGACTTTGGCGGCCATCTTGGATTTGTTCAAACATGTCACCATGTTGTTCGTAATATCAATATTCACCTAAATGCCAATTTTCGTTGAAATCGGACAACTTTTCAATTTTCGCACTTTGGAGGCCATTTTGAATATGGCGGCCATCTTGGACTTTGGCGGCCATCTTTGATTTGTTCGAAGATGTCACCATGTTGTTCGTAATATCAATATTGACCTAAATGCCAATTTTCGTTGAAATCGGACAACTTTTCAATTTTCGCACTTTGGCGGCCATTTTGAATATGGTGGCCATCTTGGATTTTTCGGAAAATGGTCCCATATTGTCCGGGATCTTAATATTGACCTATAAACCTATTTTGGTTCATATCCATATTGTTTGTGATTTTTTATGATTAATTTTGTATTTTTTTCAAATTCAAAATGGCCGCCAATCCAAGATGGCCGCCATTTTCAAAATTTCGAAATCGGAAACAACATTTCCTAGTGGTGACCTATCTTTCTGGTAAGTTTCATTGACCTATGTCTTTTCGTCTTCGAGAAATCCTACGGAAAAAGTTAGGTCCAGAAGAAGAAGAAGAAGAAGAAGAAGAAGAAGAAGAAGAAGAAGAAGAAGAAGAAGAAGAAGAAGAAGAATAATAATAAGAAACGGTGCAAAAACAATAAATCCCCGACACTTCGTGGTCGGGGATTTAATAAGAAACGGAGTAAAAACAATAAGTCGCCCGACACTTCGTGGTCGGCGACTTAATAATAATAATAATAATTAAAATTTACGTTTCCCGAAACGTTGAAGTCGCCTCCCGTTCCGCACTTTTGACCGAGTAGAGGGAACTAAAAGTCAAGAGCACAACTTCATAACATGAGCTTTCAGTTGGCCAAGTTTCATTTCGATCGGTTAAAAGATGAGCGAGAAAACGAGCAAACTTTAAAACGGCCGCCATTTTGAAACCGGAAGTGGGACAAAAATTTTTTTTCGCAAAAATGCTCAGGATAGTTAGCTGTATCAGTATACCAATTTTCATTGAAATTGCTCTGGCCATAACTGAGATCTGACAACGGCCGCCATTTTGTAAAACTTTAAAACGGCCGCCATTTTGAAACCGGAAGTCGGACAAAACATTTTTAAATAGTGGCACACTTAGGGTATCATAAGCTACCTGTATACCAAATTTCGTCTAAATCGGATGACGTTTAAATTTTTACATTTTTAGGGGGGTGGTGTTCGGATGGCGGCCATTTTGAAATGTCGGCCGTGTCAAATTTTTTTTTGCAAAAATGCTCGGGATAGTTAGCTGTACCAGTATACCAATTTTCATTGAAATTGCTTTGGCAATTACTGAGATCTGACAACGGCCGTCATTTTTTTCAACGGCGGCCATTTTGAAAATGGCGGCCATTTTGAAAATTTCAAAAGTGGATTGCACAACTTCAGGTCACCCTTATTATGTTCCCAAAGTTTCATTTCGATCGGTTAAAAGATGAGCGAGAAAACGAGCGGACAACATTGCGAGGGGAAAAAGGAAAACATAAGAAATATGAAAATAATAATAATAATTAAAATTTACGTTTCCCGAAACGTTGAAGTCGCCTCCCGTTCCGCACTTTTGACCGAGTAGAGGGAACTAAAAGTCAAGAGCACAACTTCATAACATGAGCTTTCAGTTGGCCAAGTTTCATTTCGATCGGTTAAAAGATGAGCGAGAAAACGAGCAAACTTTAAAACGGCCGCCATTTTGAAACCGGAAGTCGAACAAAAAATTTTTTTTGCAAAAATGCTCAGGATAGTTAGCTGTATCAGTATACCAATTTTCATTGAAATTGCTCTGGCCATAACTGAGATCTGACAACGGCCGCCATTTTGTAAAACTTTAAAACGGCCGCCATTTTGAAACCGGAAGTCGGACAAAACATTTTTAAATAGTGGCACACTTAGGGTATCATAAGCTACCTGTATACCAAATTTCGTCTAAATCGGATGACGTTTAAATTTTTACATTTTTAGGGGGGTGATGTTCGGATGGCGGCCATTTTGAAATGTCGGCCGCGTCAAATTTTTTTTGCAAAAATGCTCGGGATAGTTAGCTGTACCAGTATACCAATTTTCATTGAAATTGCTTTGGCAATTACTGAGATCTGACACCGGCCGTCATTTTTTTCAACGGCGGCCATTTTGAAAATGGCGGCCATTTTGAAAATTTAAAAAGTGGATTGCACAACTTCAGGTCACCCTTAACATGTTCCCAAAGTTTCATTTCGATCGGTTAAAAGATGAGCGAGAAAACGAGCGGACAACATTGCGAGGGGAAAACATAAGAAATATGAAAATAATAATAACTAGTGCTGATTGTGTTGGGATGCCAACACAGAATGTCTCCCAAACGAACCCCCATTGCCACTATAATCCTTATGGATAGTATTTCATTCAAATCAGTACATTAAAATATGCCTAGAAATCAAATTTTGTTGAAATTGGACAAAGTTGACTTTTTCCTGCAGTAAAATGGCCGCCATTTTAAAACCGGAAGTCGGACAAAAAATTTTTAAATAGTGGCACACTCAGGGTATCATAAGCTACCTGTATACTAAATTTCGTCTAAATCGGATGACGTTTAAATTTTTGCATTTTTAGGGGGGTGGTGTTCGGATGGCGGCCATTTTGAAATGTCGGTCGCGTCAAATTTTTTTTTGCAAAAATGCTCAGGATAGTTAGCTGTATCAGTATACCAATTTTCATTGAAATTGCTTTGGCAATTACTGAGATCTGACAACGGTAGTCATTTTTTTTCAACGGCGGCCATTTTGAAAATGGCGGCCATTTTGAAAATTTCAAAAGTGGATTGCACAACTTCAGGTCACCCTTAACATGTTCCCAAAGTTTCATCTTGATTGGACATTGCGTCTCTGAGAAAATGTGCGGACAAGATTGAACGGAAAGAAAAAAGAAAGAAAGAAAGAAAGAAGAAGAATAATAATAAGAAACCGGACAAAAACAATATGTCTCCCAAAACTTCGTTTGGGAGACATAATAATAATAAGAAACGGAGTAAAAACAATAAGTCGCCCGACACTTCGTGGTCGGCGACTTAATAATAATAATAAGAAACGGAGTAAAAACAATAAGTCGCCCGACACTTCGTGGTCGGCGACTTAATAATAATAATAATAATAATAATAAGAAACGGTGCAAAAACAATAAGTCTCCCAAAACTTGTTTTGGGCGACTTAATAAGAAACGGGGCCAAAACAATATGTCTCCCAAACTTTCTTTTGGGAACCATAATAATAATTAAAATTTACGTTTCCCGAAACGTTGAAGTCGCCTCCCGTTCCGCACTTTTGACCGAGTAGAGGGAACTAAAAGTCAAGAGCACAACTTCATAACATGAGCTTTCAGTTGGCCAAGTTTCATTTCGATCGGTTAAAAGATGAGCGAGAAAACGAGCAAACTTTAAAACGGCCGCCATTTTGAAACCGGACGTCGGACAAAAAATTTTTTTTGCAAAAATGCTCAGGATAGTTAGCTGTATCAGTATACCAATTTTCATTGAAATTGCTCTGGCCATAACTGAGATCCGACAACGGCCGCCATTTTGTAAAACTTTAAAACGGCCGCCATTTTGAAACCGGAAGTCGGACAAAACATTTTTAAATAGTGGCACACTTAGGGTATCATAAGCTACCTGTATACCAAATTTCGTCTAAATCGGATGACGTTTAAGTTTTTACATTTTTAGGGGGGTGGTGTTCGGATGGCGGCCATTTTGAAATGTCGGCCGCGTCAAATTTTTTTTTGCAAAAATGCTCGGGATCGTTAGCTGTACCAGTATACCAATTTTCATTGAAATTGCTTTGGCAATTACTGAGATCTGACAACGGCCGTCATTTTTTTCAACGGCGGCCATTTTGAAAATGGCGGCCATTTTGAAAATTTCAAAAGTGGATTGCACAACTTCAGGTCACCCTTAACATGTTCCCAAAGTTTCATTTCGATCGGTTAAAAGATGAGCGAGAAAACGAGCGGACAACATTGCGAGGGGAAAAAGGAAAACATAAGAAATATGAAAATAATAATAATAATAATTAAAATTTACGTTTCCCGAAACGTTGAAGTCGCCTCCCGTTCCGCACTTTTGACCGAGTAGAGGGAACTAAAAGTCAAGAGCACAACTTCATAACATGAGCTTTCAGTTGGCCAAGTTTCATTTCGATCGGTTAAAAGATGAGCGAGAAAACGAGCAAACTTTAAAACGGCCGCCATTTTGAAACCGGAAGTCGGACAAAAAATTTTTTTTGCAAAAATGCTCAGGATAGTTAGCTGTATCAGTATACCAATTTTCATTGAAATTGCTCTGGCCATAACTGAGATCTGACAACGGCCGCCATTTTGTAAAACTTTAAAACGGCCGCCATTTTGAAACCGGAAGTCGGACAAAACATTTTTAAATAGTGGCACACTAAGGGTACCATAAGCTACCTGTATACCAAATTTCGTCTAAATCGGATGACGTTTAAATTTTTACATTTTTAGGGGGGTGGTGTTTGGATGGCGGCCATTTTGAAATGTCGGCCGCGTCAAATTTTTTTTTGCAAAAATGCTCGGGATAGTTAGCTGTACCAGTATACCAATTTTCATTGAAATTGCTTTGGCAATTACTGAGATCTGACAACGGCCGTCATTTTTTTCAACGGCGGCCATTTTGAAAATGGCGGCCATTTTGAAAATTTCAAAAATGGATTGCACAACTTCAGGTCACCCTTAACATGTTCCCAAAGTTTCATCTTGATTGGACATTGCATCTCTGAGAAAATGTGCGGACAACATTGCGAGGGGAAAACATAAGAAATATGAAAATAATAATAATAATTAAAATTTACGTTTCCCGAAACGTTGAAGTCGCCTCCCGTTCCGCACTTTTGACCGAGTAGAGGGAACTAAAAGTCAAGAGCACAACTTCATAACATGAGCTTTCAGTTGGCCAAGTTTCATTTCGATCGGTTAAAAGATGAGCGAGAAAACGAGCAAACTTTAAAACGGCCGCCATTTTGAAACCGGAAGTCGGACAAAAAATTTTTTGGCAAAAATGCTCAGGATAGTTAGCTGTATCAGTATACCAATTTTCATTGAAATTGCTCTGGCCATAACTGAGATCTGACAACGGCCGCCATTTTGTAAAACTTTAAAACGGCCGCCATTTTGAAACCGGAAGTCGGACAAAAATTTTGAAAATAGTGGCACACTCAGGGTATCATAAGCTACCTGTATACCAAATTTCGTTTAAATCGGATGACGTTTAAATTTTTACAGTTTTAGGGGGGGGGGGGTGTTCGGATGGCGGCCATTTTGAAATGTCGGCCGCGTCAAATTTTTTTTTGCAAAAATGCTCGGGATAGGGAGCTGTATCAGTATACCAATTTTCATTGAAATTGCTTAGGCAATTACTGAGATCTGACAACGGCCGTCATTTTTTTTCAACGGCGACCATTTTGAAAATGGCGGCCATTTTGAAAATTTCAAAAGTGGATTGCACAACTTCAGGTCACCCTTATTATGTTCCCAAAGTTTCATTTCGATCGGTTAAAAGATGAGCGAGAAAACGAGCGGACAACATTGAGAGGGGAAAAAGGAAAACATAAGAAATATGAAAATAATAATAATAATAAGAAACGGAGTAAAAACAATAAGTCGCCCGACACTTCGTGGTCGGCGACTTAATAAAATTTACGTTTCCCGAAACGTTGAAGTCGCCTCCCGTTCCGCACTTTTGACCGAGTAGAGGGAACTAAAAGTCAAGAGCACAACTTCATAACATGAGCTTTCAGTTGGCCAAGTTTCATTTCGATCGGTTAAAAGATGAGCGAGAAAACGAGCAAACTTTAAAACGGCCGCCATTTTGAAACCGGAAGTCGGACAAAAAATTTTTTTTTGCAAAAATGCTCAGGATAGTTATCTGTATCAGTATACCAATTTTCATTGAAATTGCTCTGGCCATAACTGAGATCTGACAACGGCCGCCATTTTGTAAAACTTTAAAACGGCCGCCATTTTGAAACCGGAAGTCGGACAAAACATTTTTAAATAGTGGCACACTTAGGGTATCATAAGCTACCTGTATACCAAATTTCGTCTAAATCGGATGACGTTTAAATTTTTACATTTTTAGGGGGGTGGTGTTCGGATGGCGGCCATTTTGAAATGTCGGCCGCGTCAAATTTTTTTTTGCAAAAATGCTCGGGATAGTTTGCTGTACCAGTATACCAATTTTCATTGAAATTGCTTTGGCAATTACTGAGATCTGACAACGGCCATCATTTTTTTCAACGGCGGCCATTTTGAAAATGGCGGCCATTTTGAAAATTTCAAAAGTGGATTGCACAACTTCAGGTCACCCTTAACATGTTCCCAAAGTTTCATTTCGATCGGTTAAAAGATGAGCGAGAAAACGAGCGGACAACATTGCGAGGGGAAAACATAAGAAATATGAAAATAATAATAATAATAATAAGAAACGGAGTAAAAACAATAAGTCGCCCGACACTTCGTGGTCGGCGACTTAATAATAAGAAACGGAGTAAAAACAATAAGTCGCCCGACACTTCGTGGTCGGCGACTTAATTAAAATTTACGTTTCCCGAAACGTTGAAGTCGCCTCCCGTTCCGCACTTTTGACCGAGTAGAGGGAACTAAAAGTCAAGAGCACAACTTCATAACATGAGCTTTCAGTTGGCCAAGTTTCATTTCGATCGGTTAAAAGATGAGCGAGAAAACGAGCAAACTTTAAAACGGCCGCCATTTTGAAACCGGAAGTCGGACAAAAAATTTTTTTTGCAAAAATGCTCAGGATAGTTAGCTGTATCAGTATACCAATTTTCATTGAAATTGCTCTGGCCATAACTGAGATCTGACAACGGCCGCCATTTTGTAAAACTTTAAAACGGCCGCCATTTTGAAACCGGAAGTCGGACAAAACATTTTTAAATAGTGGCACACTTAGGGTATCATAAGCTACCTGTATACCAAATTTCGTCTAAATCGGATGACGTTTAAATTTTTACATTTTTAGGGGGGTGGTGTTCGGATGGCGGCCATTTTGAAATGTCAGCCGCGTCAAATTTTTTTTTGCAAAAATGCTCGGGATAGTTAGCTGTACCAGTATACCAATTTTCATTGAAATTGCTTTGGCAATTACTGAGATCTGACAACGGCCGTCATTTTTTTCAACGGCGGCCATTTTGAAAATGGCGGCTATTTTGAAAATTTCAAAAGTGGATTGCACAACTTCAGGTCACCCTTAACATGTTCCCAAAGTTTCATTTCGATCGGTTAAAAGATGAGCGAGAAAACGAGCGGACAACATTGCGAGGGGAAAACATAAGAAATATGAAAATAATAATAATAAGAAACGGAGTAAAAACAATAAGTCGCCCGACACTTCGTGGTCGGCGACTTAATAATAAGAAACGGAGTAAAAACAATAAGTCGCCCGACACTTCGTGGTCGGCGACTTAATAATAATAAGAAACGGTGCAAAAACAATAAGTCGCCAAAACTTCGTTAATAATAATTAAAAATAATGTGTTGGGATGCCAACACAGAAGTCGCCCAAAATCACTATGGATAGTATTGCGTTCCACTCAAGACATTGAAATGAACCTACATATCAAATTTCATTAAAATTGGACAACGTTGAAAATTTGACGCGTGTTTGGCGGCCATTTAGAAACCACGGTAAAAAAAAATCCGAATGTGGAGTTCCACTCGGGACACTTACATCTACCTCCACACCAAATTTTGTTGCAATCGGAGCACGTAAAATGTCATCGAGATCGCATAACGTTGAAAATTATACAAGTTTTTAGCGGCCATTTTGAAACCCGACGTCGGAGAAAAATTTAAAGGTAGCGTTTCACTCAAAATACTAACATCTACCTCCACACCAAATTTCGTTGAAATCGGACCACTGGAAAATTTTTGCTTTTTTTGGGTGGGTGTCGTCAAGTGGCGGCCATTTCGAAATGGCGGCAATTATCAAAAATCTGACTATTGACTGCACCCCTCCAAATGTAGATCTACACTTGTGCCATGTTTCATTAAATTCTATTACGATGTCTCTGAGAAATGTGTCGGACAAGTTCACGGTCTAGGAGAAGTGGAAACCGAAATAATAATCATAATAAAAATTAAAATTAAAATTTACGTTTCCCGAAACGTTGAAGTCGCCTCCCGTTCCGCACTTTTGACCGAGTAGAGGGAACTAAAAGTCAAGAGCACAACTTCATAACATGAGCTTTCAGTTGGCCAAGTTTCATTTCGATCGGTTAAAAGATGAGCGAGAAAACGAGCAAACTTTAAAACGGCCGCCATTTTGAAACCGGAAGTCGGACAAAAATTTTTTTTTGCAAAAATGCTCAGGATAGTTAGCTGTATCAGTATACCAATTTTCATTGAAATTGCTCTGGCCATAACTGAGATCTGACAACGGCCGCCATTTTGTAAAACTTTAAAACGGCCGCCATTTTGAAACCGGAAGTCGGACAAAACATTTTTAAATAGTGGCACACTTAGGGTATCATAAGCTACATGTATACCAAATTTCGTTTAAATCGGATGACGTTTAAATTTTTACATTTTTAGGGGGGTGGTGTTCGGATGGCGGCCATTTTGAAATGTCGGCCGCGTCAAATTTTTTTTTGCAAAAATGCTCGGGATAGCTAGCTGTACCAGTATACCAATTTTCATTGAAATTGCTTTGGCAATTACTGAGATCTGACAACAACCGTCATTTTTTTCAACGGCGGCCATTTTGAAAATGGCGGCCATTTTGAAAATTTTAAAAGTGGATTGCACAACTTCAGGTCACCCTTAACATGTTCCCAAAGTTTCATTTCGATCGGTTAAAAGATGAGCGAGAAAACGAGCGGACAACATTGCGAGGGGAAAACATAAGAATTATGAAAATAATAATAATAATAATAAGAAACGGAGTAAAAGCAATAAGTCGCCCGACACTTCGTGGTCGGCGACTTAATTTACGTTTCGCGAAACGTGAAGTCTCCCAAACGAAGTTACTGATAGTCCTGTGCAGCCTGTGAATCACTTTGGTGGCCATTTTTAAAAAAATGGCGGGTCGTATAAAAAATCTGAGTGTACCGTTGAACTCGGCATACCAAATTTACTTTTAGAACCTATTTTCGTTGAATTATGACAATGTTGAATTTTTGCCCATTTGGCAACTTTGGCGGCCATTTTACAAAAAATGGCGCGTCGTATAAAAATTCTGAGTTGACCATTGGACTCGGCATACCAAATTTACTGTTAAAACCCATTTTCGTTGAAATCCGACAAACTTGAATTTTTGGCGATTCGGCGGCCATTTTGAAAATGGCGGCCGGTTCGCGCGCGATTTTTTGCCAAAAATAAATCAAGACCACTATGCTGAACCTACATACCAAGTTTCATCGAAATCCATCTGGCGGTTCTCCGGGAACTGCATTTTGGCGGGAAAACTTAAATGGCGGCCATTTTGAAAGTGGCGGCCATCTTGGAAATTCCGAAAGATGATTGCACATCTAGCCAATAGGGTCTAACATCCTACCAAGTTTCAAATTGATCCCATTTACGGTTTCTGAGAAAAGTGTCGGAAATCTCTACGGGGAAACCAGAAGAAGAATAATAATAATAATAAGAAACAGAGTAAAAACAATAAGTCTCCAAACTTCGTTTGGGAGACTTAATTAAACATGATTATGATCTTATGGATCATAACTGGCTCCCAAACGACCCCCTGGACGCTCGAGTTCAGACATCCATTCACTTTATCTACCAGGAAACCAAGTTTCGTGCTAATCGGAGCATTTTGAATTTTTGTCCGCCATCTTGGATTGAAAATGGCCGCCATTAAAGGTCAACATGTGTGTCATATGATGCGGTATAATATACTCTACTTATATTCCAGTTTTCATGGAAATCCATTAACCTTTGGATTTGTAAGGATTCATTTTCATTTTCAAAATGGCCGCCATTTTAAGATGGCGGCCGTGTTTAATTCAAATTTTGATGACTAACATCTGATCGCAACATGGTTGTCTACCTAAAAACTAAGTTTCATGGGTTTCCGACCATTTTGAATTTTTGACGGCCATCTTGGATTCAAAATGGCCGCCAAAAAAGATCAACATGTGCGTCATATGGTGCGGTATAACATACCCTACTTATATGTGTTCAACACTGTAAATACTTAGGAGTGCACTTTAGTGCCTCTGGAAACTTCACCTATGCTCAAGATGAACTCTATAAAAAAAGCCTAAAGGCCTATTTTAAACTACAGAAAGATTTTCTCTGTAATAATCCAGATCCAAAAACAAGTATCCATGTTTTTGACCATACAGTTAAGCCAATCTTACTTTATGGTTGTGAAATATGGGGAACTTTTAACGCAAATACAGCCCGATTTAGAAATGGTTCTTTAACACCAGATACAATTTACTCAAATATTATTGCACTCAAAATTTTGCAAGTTCGTATTAGGGGTCTATAGAAAAACAACAAATTTTGCCGTGTTGTCAGAGCTTGGACGTTTTCCACTCCATTATGATATAATTAAAAGCATCTTGAATTACTGGCAACGCCTTGAAAACTTCCTTTATTACAGAAGGCCTATGAACAATCAAAACTTCTTTATGAGCAAAAAAAAATCTTCATGGTATGGATCACTTCTATGTATACTTCAAAATTTTCCTGTAATTAACCAACTGAAAGATAAAAGGACCTCTAAAGCTAAACTCAATAAACTCATAAGGGAAACATTTTTGAAACTATGGATTAATCAAAGGGCCCAATTTTTTTATGGAAAATTGCGAACTTATACTTCCATTAAGCAACACTTTGGATATGAACGTTATCTTTCCATTATCAAAAACTTTGAGCATATGAGGAGTTTAACAAAACTAAGAACCTCAGCACATCGCCTAAATATTGAAGCAGGTAGATATCAGGGTATACCTCCACACCAAAGGTTGTGTGCTCAGTGTGACTCGAGAGAAATTGAGGATGAAATCCATTTTTTACTTGTCTGCAACAAATTTGCAGATAACCGACAAGCATTACTAAACACTGTTGCTTTAACATGTAACAACTCTCTAAATTAAACTGTGCAGGAAAAATTTCACTGGATAATAAACTGTGAAGACAAAAACATACTTAAAGAATTATGTAACTTTATTTATAACTTTTGTAGATAACTATGAAATTGACATATTTATATGTGTATATATGTATGTGTATATGTGTATGTATATATGTATATGAATACTGCTTACTTTTCTGGGCAAAACACAGGGAGAATCTAAAAGATTAAGCACCGTCCCTTGGTATCTTCTCCAGTAAGGTAACCTTCTCTCTCGGCCAAACAAATCCTTGTCTTTCTGGGTTAGACACGGGGAGAGTCTACCATGACTCTAACAAGCACCGCCCCCTGGTGTCTCTACCAGATAGATAATGACACTACTACTACGATATAAAATAAACATCAAATCTTGGTGAAAAACACTTTTTCTGTTCAATAGAATTCTTAAGCATCGTCCGGTGACTTAAATACGAACATTATGAATAATATTATGTTTCAACCTTGTCACACTGTGCACAGAACGCCAATGTCATAAAAATGTTTAACACTATTACAACTTGTGTAACGCTGTTAAAATTGTAATGTACTGTTCATTAATCATACATGTAAATTATTTGTCATTGCCCCTTGTGGGACCTTAATTTGAATAAAAATATTGGTATTGGTATTGGTATATTCCGATTTTCGTCGAAATCCGTTAACTTTTGGATTTTTAAGGATTTTTTTCATTTTTAAAAATGGTCGCCATTTCAAGATAGCCGCCAATTAAAAAATTTTAAACCTGAAAGGCACAACTTCACATCATGACCTATTTTTGTGTGAAGTTTCATTTGGATCCAATTTACGGTCTCCGAGAAAACAGCCGGACAAAAGTCTGGCAGAAAGTGGAAGAAAAAAAAATAATAAGAAACGGAGCAAAAACAATATGTCTCCCAAACCTTCGTTTGGGAACCATAATTAAACATGATTATGATCTTATAGATCATAACTGGCTCCCAAACGACCCCCGTGGACACTGGAGTTCAGACAGCCATTCACAGCAACTTTATCTACCAGGAAACCAAGTTTCGTGCAAATCGGAGCATTTTCCAATTTTGTCGGCCATCTTGAATTCAAAATGGCTGCCATAAAAACTCAACATGTGCGTCAATATGGTGCGGTATAACATACTCTACTTATACACCAATTTTCGTTTAAATCCGTAAACGTTTGGATTTTTAAGGATTTTTTTTTCATTTTCAAAATGGCCACCATTTTAAGATGGCCGCCATGATCCAATTCAAATTTTGATTACTGATATCTGATTGCAACATGGTAATCTACCTATTAAAGAACCAAGTTTCGTGCGATTCGCAGCATTTTGAATTTTTGGCGCCCATCTTGGATTCAAAATGGCCGCCATAAAAAGACAACATGTGGGTCATATGGTGCGGTATAACATACTCTATTTATATTTCAATTTTCATCGAAATCGGTTAACTTTTGGATTGTTAAGGATTTATTATAATTGTCAAAATGGCCGCCATGATCAAATTGATATTTTGATGACTAACATCAGATCGCAACATGGTGTTCTACATACAAACTAAGTTTCGTGCGATTCCGATCATTTTGAATTTTTGGCGGCCATCTTGGATTCAAAATGGCCGACAAAAAAGTCAACATGTGCGTCATATGGTGCGGTATAACATACTCTACTTATATTCCAATTTTCATCGAAATCCATTAACTTTTGCATTTTTAAGGATTTTTTAAATTTTCAAAATGGCCGCCATTTCAAGATGGCCGCCAATTTCAAAATTTTTAAACTTGAAGGCACCACTTCAAGCCATGACCTATTTTTGGGTGAAGTTTCATAGTGATCCAATTTACGGTCTCCGAGAAAATGGTCGGACAAAATTTTGTCGGAAACAGGAAGAAAAATAATAATAATTTAACATGATTATGATCTTATGGATCATAACTGGCTCCCAAACGACCCCCGTGGACACTGGAGTTTGGACATTCATTCACAGAAACTTTATCTAGCAGGAAACCAAGTTTTGTGCAAATCGGAGCATTTTGAATTTTCGGCCATCATCTTGAATTCAAAATGGCCACCATAGAAAGTCGACAAGTGCATCATATGGTGCGGTATTACATACACTACTTATATACCAATGTTCGTTAAAATCCTTAAACTTTTTGATTTTTAAGAATTTTTTTCATTTTCACAATGGCCGCCATGTTCCAATTCAAATTTTATGACTAGAATATGATTGCAACATGGTAATCTACCAAAAAACCAAGTTTCGTTCGATTCCAAGCATTTTGAATTTTTGGCGGCCATTTTGGATTAAAAAAGGCTGCCATAAAAAGTCAACATGTGTGTCATATGGTGCGTATAACATACTCTACTTTTATTCCAATTTTCATTTAAATCCGTTAGCTTTTGGATTTTTAAGGATTTATTTTCATTTTCAAAATGGCCGCCATTTTAAGATGGCCGCCGTGTTCAAATTCAACTTTTGATGCCTAACATTTGATCGCAACATGGCAATCTACCTTAAAACCAATTTTCGTGCGATTCCGATCATGTTGAATTTTTGGCGGCCATCTTGGATTCAAAATTGCCGCCATAAAAAGTCGACATGTGCGCCATATGGTGCAGTATAACATACTCTACTTATATTCCCATTTTCGTCGAAATCCGTTAACTCTTGGATTTTTAATGATTTTTTTTCATTTTCAAAATGTCCGCCAATTTCAAAATTTTAAAACTTGAAGGCACCACCTCAAGTCATGACCTATTTTTAGGTGAAGTTTCATAGTGATCCAATTTACGGTCTCCGAGAAAATGGTCGGACAAAATTTAGGCGAAAACCGGAAGAAAAATAATAAAAATAATCATAACAAGAAACGGAGCAAAAACAATATGTCTCCCAAACTTTCGGAGCCATAATAATAAGAAACAGAGCAAAAACGATATGTCTCCCAAACTTTCGTTTGGGAGCAATAATAATAAGAAACGGTGCAAAAACAATAAGTCGCCAAAACTTCGTTTTGGGCGACTTAATAAGAAACGGTGCAAAAACAATAAGTCGCCAAAACTTGATTTTGTGCGATTTAATTAACATCGAGAAGCATTAGAATGTCAATAGAGGCTCTGCAGTGACTTCTAACATAGTATTCTGTTCTGGTTTACGACATTCAAAACTGAAGGATCACAAGAACACGTATCGCTAACCTGCTTTATATAGGAAATGACAATGGTATTTCATTAGTGTTAAACCTGCAATTATCATGTTTTCCTGACATGCACAACATTATCTTTATTCAGACATTCAAGTTTGGTTGGTTTTAACTGGGTCAATAGTTTCAGATATTAAGCCGTTTTAGATCATTTCCCACAGTTTTCATGTTAAATTATTTCCTACAATGGCAGCCGTCTCAGATTTCCGATAGGCATAAAAACATAAACATTATGGATGATCATCTAATGAATACGTAAACATTTTTTATGCAATTTTATAACCAGTTTCAGAGGAAAGGTATGTTAAACCTTGTTTCCCATAAAGTCTTATATTAAAGTAAGTCGTGCAGTTGCAGTCATTTTTAATTTTCTATTTTCATAAGCCACGTATACGTGAAGAGGGCAATCTGAAGAATATTGCTAATAAGTTTTTTAACATTGGTTAACTAGTTTCAGTGACGAAGCAATTTTAAACTTGTTTTCTATAGGATCCCATGTTAAATGTTAAACAAAGTACTGCATTGGTGGCCATTCAGAATTCCCGATAGTCTTAAAAATCATAATCTTCATAATGGACTCACCGAGCAATATTGGTGATAAGTTTTATTTTAATTGGTTAAGGGGTTTTAAAAAGAAGCCTTCTTAAACTTGATTCCAAAAGGTCTTATGTTAAGATAGGTCCTGCTGTGGCGGTCATTTTGAATTTCCAATCGGCATAAAACAAAGGTAAAAGGTTTCTGACGACGACAGACGGAAAGTGATGACAGATGAGATGAGCTAAAACGATATTGGTGACGTCATGTTCTAACCAGATTGCTTGAAGAGGAAGTAATAGGCTACACATGCACTTTTTCATGCTTTTTGTATTGAAATGTTTCGTTACAGGATAAAAATAATTCTCATACATTGTCAGAAAATGCAAACTAGATTGTTTGTATCCACACTCAAGCGACAAAATTGCATTTCTACCCGCTTATAAGGCTCGTCCAAATAAAATATGTTTTATGAAATTGAACTCGTATTTTTTATTCTGTAACTACAAATACGTTGTTTTATAAGTTATAGTTTTGCTTTCACCAATAACAAAGATATCATTTCTGCGCATGCCTTACATATATGTTCTTATACGCCCCTTGATGGCACGTGGATTCGCATTGATGCGTAATGTATGATTTAAAGTACGCGTAAATTTGTATTTCGATATTTGCTGTAACTACGAAACATAACGACTTCGTATTAAAATTTTCATAAAGAAAATGTCGTCTTCAAAATTTCCACCTTAAAAAATATCATCTAAAATACATGTGTTTTGAAAAATAAACCATTCGTTTCAAGGCTAGGCAAAACACGTTTATTTATTGATTTTACAAAAAAATGAAAACTTTTGCTAAGAACGAACATTCCAATGTAGCAAAAAAAAACATCCGGTCATGAAAATGTTTGGTCGTTTACACATTAGAAACCCCGTAAATTTCCTTATCGACCAATCATCATCTAAATTAGGTGTGTCCGTATATTGTTTTGAAAAAAAATTCTTTGCCTGGCAATAGCATCTTTATTGATCCACTTTTTACCTTGAACTTATGGGTGATTTTAGAAAATATTTACCCAATAGAAATTTTTTATTACAGTGAATAAAAATGTGTCTCCCTAATTATACTAAATTATCAGAAAATTTTTAATTGGATAATATACAAATATGTTCTAATAGTGTATTGTGATGATCTGTTCAATCTTTCTCCCTAACCGTTAGGACAGGGGACACTCGATTCCAAGAGTTTTCGGTTATTATCTTTTCTTTTCTTGCCAGTGCTGTAGAATGAGAGTAATTATCAAATAATCAAATAAATGGAAAAAGGTGTGGGACTCATTAGACAACATTAAAACTGCCAACGGAAAAGTATAGACTATGGGTAGGGACGGGGAATGTAGCCTTTTGTGGAGGATAAAAGAGCTTACCTTTTTAAAATCTACTAAAGGGCCCTTTATCGTGCACGGAACGTGGCATTCTTCAAACACGTCACCCATTACGATCCGCGACCTGACTTTTCCTAATATGACTAAACAACATCCAACGAAAGGGTCTCCCTTAACCATCAGAGGACGCGCTGGGCTGATCTGTGTGTTGATCACTTGGAACCCTCTACGTAAGGTTGATAATTACTTCGATAAGTTAAAATTCTCTTATTTGTGTTCGCAAACGCACGAAACGATCTAATATGTTTTCTTATTGCATATGTTCCAAACTATTGAAAAAATGTTTTTTACCAATTTACTGTCCCATATGGCCTCACCTCTGTAATGAAACGTTGTATGATTTGTTTTGTTTGGATGATACCCAATACTAGACCCACAGAGCTGTTAAGCTCGTTCCAAGATGTCTTCTTGTTTTTCTTTTTTTTTTGGGTGGGGGTAGGGTGTTGTTGGGTTATATTTAATGATACCTTGATCAAAATATTTTTTTAAATATGATTGGATTAACTATTGATTGATTATATTTTACGTCGCTTTGATTATGTTATATGAATTTTAGTATAACAATCGTACAACCCAACCCCGTTTGCTTAACTAAGACATGCCGGAAAGCTACATATAATTTTATGCAAATGCAATCAAGCTAAATTAATCATTTTAAGTCCAAAACCAAAGCAGTGGCAGTCAGAATTGTGTTCGCCTGGTCCATCCCTTTCTTACCCTGTTTTGTGTTAATTTATTGTTTGTTAACTTGTTCTTATGCGGGATATTAGCTGAAATATGTGCTGCAAGACGCTATAAGCACACATTTAATCAATCAATCAATTTTAAATTAGTATGATTTCAGTAGATTGATTGATTGAATGTTGGCTTAGCAAGCAGTATTTCTGTAGAAAATCGAATCATTTTGAATCATATTATATACTAATCATGTGCTTGTTATACCTTATGTTGTAAGTTAGAGACTTCAACCTTAATTGCCAGTTTTCGTTACCCGATGTCGGGGGTGCTGTTATACGGCTACTCTCCCAAAAGGGACCCCATGATATAACAAAGAAATGTTGAATGAAGATATGAGCCGCATTCTAACAAACACAAAAAATATTGTAGCAAGCTGTATGACGTCTGTTTGTATTATTTAACTATACTGACTGGTCACGTGAAAAAGTACAACGATTTCTAAAAAATGCAGTGTGTAATTGTACATCTTTGTTTTTTTAAACAGCGACATCTCCCTGTTACAAAAAGTTACAAAAATAATTTTATTTTTATTTTGCATTAACACTTAATATTGATTTTTTTTTAATTTAAAAACATTAAGTTTTCCTTTTCATGATATTTACAGCGGCAGATCTGGTTTCATGTTTATTTGATTAATGGGATGCTGGTACGGAGATTAAGTTTTAAAAATCAAATAAAACCCTTTTTACAAAACCACTCGTATTGATGTTAAATATTTGTGAAAAGTTCCGATCCAATACGGATACAGCGAAAAGATATATAACAAACAAAACAAATTCTTGCTGGTTATTTATATACGTACAATGTTTAACCTGGTAATATTTGTTCTATTATTTAATATTCACCAAAACATACTACATTAGTTAACGCTAATGGATGTCATAGAATGTTTAAAATAAACATCGATATTTTAAACGAGTCTGATTTTCTCCAGTTGTGATAGTTTTAGGTCATTATCGTAATGCAGGGCTCTACCCACACAGCAGCCCAATGAATCCCCGGGTGGCGGATAAGGGAGACCCTTCACTTGGGTTGTCTGGTCATAATACGGACAGATTGGCCGCAGACTTAAGAGTAGTGGTTGACGTCTTTGGAGAGTGCCAGGCTTTCGGCACGAGACCCTTTTTATGGATTTCGGAACAAATTACTCATTTCAGCAGCTAGCAAAGGCTACATTATCCATCCCTACACAATACTCCATACTTTTCCAGTGGCAGTCAAAATGTTTATCTCGGTGTTGTGCCCACTTTTCCCGTAGTATTATTAATGTTTGTTATATTGTTGTAATGAATATAGCTGAAATACTGCTTGCTAGACGTAAACCAAACATCCAATCAATCATTCAATCATTACCGTGATAAAAATATTGTAGACGACTTTCGTAAAAGGATCACAAGCACACCGTCATCAGCGTGCACCCATGGATTTATGGGGTTCGTGTGACTCACTTTCTGTTGTTGTGTTTTTGGTTCTGTTTTGCGTTGTATATTTTTGTCTGTATCCTTGACTTTTGACTATTGCTATTCGGTCGGTTTCTTTCAAATTTTTCTTCATGACAAAATGATTTATGTGAATGCAGATCAAAAGCAGGACTGTTGACCCACCCCTTACTGTGTCATCAGTAGTCTTAACCCAATTTGTCAGTAGTTTTATACTTTGTACTAGTAGTTTTACTTTATTTTGCATTATAGTATGTCACAAAAGGGTGCCAAAAGAAATTTCTTATTGTTCGATCTGTTTGAACCACATTGATACATTGTCGGCTTTCTACATGTACCTATTGCAACATTCCTAAAATTATCACTATCATCGTGACGCTGAATTGCAATAAAATTTCCTTTCCATTCTAGGGCCGGATGATCGAGATTGATATATTTTGATTTTTAAAGGAATGGAGCATTCGTATTTATCAATGCACAACTATTAAGACTCTTTAAAGGACCTGCGTAAATTTTAAAATAATATCCACATCACATAACACAATAAACCTGCACTTTGATGGTATTTACCATTGGTGTGTTAAATAATAAGACAGATGTACAATCAACTGAACAGAAGATTATTTAGTGTCCGCTTTTGTTTCTCTTACGGTGTCAATTGAAGAAATGTTGAATTATATTGTTAAAAGGGCTCGTTCTTAAAAATTCTAAATTAGCTAAATACTGGATTTAAAACCAAACAGTAACCCTCTAATGTTGGGAAAATCTGTATAAATTTGACAGAAGGTGGAACTAGCTAATCTTCCAAACACACCAATGCAAATCCATGTCTATTGCATTACGCTATCAACCCAAAAATAGTTGCAGAATTGGTTTGTATTACCCTATCCCCCCAAAAGAGTGTAATGTGTTTTCTACCTTAGCTAAAACTGACGAAGTAGGATAGTCTAAAATGGTCCATATCCTGGCCTGTGTAGACCTCCAAAAACTTGTTCCTCTAGAAAGGCTGTCAACCTTTGCTTGGGTAGTCTTTCCTTTTTCAATGTCTCTTTCCAAACTTCTTATAATTTCAATGTCACCTAAGAATGACACATACTTTGAGTAACAACATGCTTCTATTTTGTCTTCTGTCACTCCCCAATAATCTAGTTCCTCTTTAAATGTATTCGGACAAACATCCGGTGGCAAATGCAATTTATTGCCGTTTAAATATTCCAGAACACTGGTCGTGCACGACACATTTCTGCTTATATGTATGTCCGTATTATTTCCGTTCGTGGTTTCTTTTAGATGCTCTGCAGCTTCGCATTTAGACTTTCGAATTCGATCAAATTTCTCCTCGGTAAATTCAATTGAAGTTCCTCTGTTTATTATTCTATACGTTTTCACTTCCATTTTTTTGTATTTGCTAGCTGGTGATGCACCGTAGTTTTTATGCTGAATATTATAAATAATAAACTTTATAAATGTTTTGGGCACGTAATGACGCGAATGACACTAATCATATCATGTCACTAGAACAAACTGCAACTATTTTCACTTCAAAGGAAATCAATATTATTTTCATAAATAAATTGTGAATTTAAATGTTCTTTTATTGGTTATCCCTATTACTTCTGAAATATAATTGTTCTTTTAACATAATGTTAAACATTGCTTAGTTACTATGGCATGGAATTATATTCGGTAAAGACATTTCTTATCATATTTCTATCAATCTAATTCATTTTATGTAAATTTATTGTAAATAATTTTAGGTTAATCTACATCTACTGTTCATCAGAGTCGACAGAGTGTGATACAATATCGAAAGCTTTTAAAATAATTATTTATATGACAATGCGGATGCGCTATTTTATAGTTATACATGTAAAACATCATCTAATTTACTCAAATAGGAAGCCCTATGGTTTGGGTCGTGGTTATCTGTTTATAGCCTGGTCACCGAACATAGTTGCTATGTACTTGGCTCTGGAGATTGCTAAAAAAGATGACAAGGAATATGTTTATGTCACAGTGAAACGTATTTGTGTTTAAAACAAATGCAGGATCCAGTCAAAATAAAAAAAAAACCCCAGAATTTTCTGTCTCATTTAAAATCTGTGTCCACAAATAACCATTACTTCGTTCCGTTTGTTGTAATAATTGTCCCTCCTTATTAAAATATGACTGTCCACAGATATGATTAATTATTGACTGAAATGAAAGGACTATTGCTTGCCCTTATTGACTTATTGTATACTCCTAGGTATCTTCGACTCTTTTTCCCCCAAGTCCTGTTGGTACAACATACGTGATTGGCTTATGTTTAATTAATCGTTTCACCGACAACCTCCATAATTATTTCACATCATAGAAATTGTCTAAAATAAATTAACAGGTACCGTAATTAATTTCTATAATGTGTAACATGATACATACATCAACTAGATTCTATAGGTACATGCAGGTATTTGCAAGCCAGGTTCATTCCAGAAAAGGAGTAATTATTGATTATTGATTTTTAAATTCAAAGCAAGTACCCAATGGAATATATATCTAAAAGGCGTTCATCATATTTTGTGTTCATTAATGTTTAAAGGTACACAATTGCTTTACATGAATTGTTTAACGAAACTGTGTTAAATTTTGTAACTAAGGGAATGTATATGTCTCCCAAAACACTTTGATCAGTTTTTTAAAATTAACATTTCAAATGATATTTAGAACTTGAAACAAGTACTCAATGGGATATATCGCCATAAAGACTGAAAATGTGTTTTTATTAACATTTTATGGAACAAAATGCATTTTTGTCAACACAGGCTGTGCACCGTTTGATGGGAGGGAAGAAGAAAACTCAGCATTGAATTGAAAATGTCATTTATTACTTAAATGACGAAAACATAATACAAAAATCATAAAACATATTTACATACAAATATATAGAAAAATTGTAACTACTATAATGAGGAACCCATCCCATCAAAGATGGGGATATTATTCGCCTTACAGTACAATAAGACCTAAAAACACATTACATACATTATTGTATATATGGCATACAACAAGAATGTCAATACAAAACTACTTAAAAACAAAAATAAACAAAGTACATTATACAGATATTATAAAAAGTAAAATCAATAGGTCACAATTTTCTATACAAAACATTAAAGTTAGAACCTGCCGAGAAATAACAGTCCGAAAACAGGTTATCGTATGATGCAATTCGTTATCGCATGAATTACGTTGCCTAGTGTTTAATGTGTTCTTACTCATAAAACAAGTACATAGAGGAAAAAGACATAAATAATTTATTGCTCCCTTTGGTGTAACACACTGACTACAGAAAAGTCTTAAGCATGTTAATTAATACTAATGACCACAGCTGGATAGCTTTCATTCAAAAACTTTGCATTATTTCTCGGCATATGAAACTAAAGCAAAATTAAAAACCTAAAGATGTGAATAATAAATGTACAAGAACAACAAAATTATGTCATAAAAACAAAAGTACGTACAAACAGAGAAACAATTTCAAAAGAAGCATAATAAAAGAAGAAAAATGAAAATATATTACAAACATAAGTCTTCCAACACAAATACCTTACAAAACTAAAATTAGGTTAGGCTGGGATGGTGGGTAACCAAAATTTGTTTCAACCCGTAAGTTAAAATTTAGTGGAGCTGTGACACTATTAAGTCAACGCCACCTGTTGGGTGATACTAAAGGGGAGATAATAGAAGTTATGACTGCTGAATCTATTTAAAAGAAATTATCTCTTCTTGACTAGCAAAATAACATAATGTATCTTGTTTCACAAAAAATATTTATATATAAAAAATAAACCTTTTTGTCAACACAGGCTGTGCTCCGTTTGATGGGAGGGAAGAAGAAAACTCAGCATTGAATTGAAAATGTCATTTATTACTTAAATGACGAAAACATAATACAAAAATCATAAAACATATTTACATACAAATAGATAGAAAAATCGTAACTACTATAATGAGGAACACATCCCATCAAAGATGGGGATATTATTCGCCACAGTATTGGAACAAATATATTTGTGACAATACCCCCCATCCTAGCCTGCGTTGAAATAAAGAGATGAAAGCACGACAAAACCCATAACGGTCATAAAAACTGGTACTTAGAGTAGATTAAGAATGTGTTACTTAGTTTGACCTCCATAACGCGAACATCTGTGTCAACATACATTAATTGTTGCTGTACAGTTTTCCCCACTGTCATTTTAATAGCTTTGGGGAGTAAAATGGATAAAATCTTGACACTACTTTCTCTAATGTTGACCACACACTTAATTCAGTCTACAGATTTTATGGAGCAAATCACGATAACACTTTCTCTTAACTGACCACTAATTACTTACGCCACAGATTATAAAAGTGTTTCTCGTATGTAATTTACATAAAATTATGTTATTCAATGTAAATATAGAGTTCAAACCTTGGTCAACACCTCAATAAAAAAAACAAAAATTGAAACTAAAAACCCTGACATGCGTGTAACACCAATGAAATGAAAACAATACGCCTTCAACAAACAGAATATATTTACATGATTACAATCGAACTTCGGTGGCTCGAACTCGAAGGGGCCGACAAAAATAGTTCGAGAAATCGGGAGTTCGAGAAACCGGGGCTTGTGATGTCCAGAAATGATTCATGTGCGAACCGGAATCGATATCGGTTTATATATTTCTGTTAATTTCCTGTGAAACATTGGATTAATAAAATTATGTTTCTTCATTGCATTTCATATATAAATCTTATTTTTAAGAACGTAGTTTTGTTTTTATTAAAATAAAAATGTTTACTCTTATATTTCTTGCTTAATTTTGTGCACGAGGATTGATAAGTATTATTGCATTACGTAATTATGTCAATGACATCGATTCGGATTTGATAGCAATTTATTGGCGCATATTTTAATTATTTAAAAACTACTTCAACAAACTTGCCTACAAAGGAGTACATAAATACAAATTGATGACATTAGGTTAATTATTAGGGATTATATCATTAAAGATCAAGCTTGGCATTTTACAGGTATGGCTTCGATCTTTACACCTTTTACGACCAATTAGTCATGCAAGCTGTCAATAATTTCAGTTCGAGTTATTCATGGTTTTCTCAATGGATTTTTAGTATTGGGACTGCTGATTTAGTTCGAGTTATCGAGAAATCGGTGTTCGAGAAATCGAAGTACTTTTAACATTGATTATATAGTGGAAAAGTTCCGTACTTTGATAGGTGTTCGAGAAATCCCGGGTGTTCGAGCCATTCGAGTTCGAGCTACTGTTCGACTGTATTATTATTTATTTATTCATTCATTTATTTTGTTTTTATTTTATGTTAATTTTTGTTTTTTGTTTTTTTATTTTATTTTATTATTATTTTTTTTTTAAGTAATATAACACTAAATTCCCGTACTGGGCTTACTATAATGAATGAGAAAAAAAACCCAATTAAACCCTCACAATCATCCATGTTGTAAGAACAACTTAAGAAAGCAAAACTGGAATTCTAATGTATTTTTTGAAAGCGTCAGAGCGCCAACGCCCCATGACTTGAATCATGTCATCAGATACCCCTAAAGATGCTGCCGTACTGGCAGCCCCAATTCGAAAACTGTGTCCTTTAAAATTTGTAATACTGCACCCAGCCCAGTGTAGGGATAAGCGTAATTGTTGGTTAAAATAATGCCTCGGAATGGGCTGACAGTCCAAAAAACAGAAAAGAGGACCGCCTAGTTGACCTCTCAACTTGCAATATCCCCATACCGCATTTACCGGACACAGCATTGGGTGTTGGGCATTGCTCAAGATTAAAAATTTTTCGAAAGATTTCCCATTGTAATGTTTAAAATGTGTCATATTCAATTCTAAAGCGTATGGGTGAATTTTTGATAACAGCGTGTAAATAATTGGGTACCAGTTGATGCAAGGTGTGTTCGATTCAGAATCTAACTGACAAAAAATGTCAGTATACCTTCCGAAGTTTCACAAAGTACTCTGGTCCGTACATAACACAAATTTGTACAGCGTAATATAGCTAAAAATGCTGTCCACGAAAAAAAAATTTATTGACAAGGAAAATGGCGATTGTCTACCGAGTACTTCCACTGTCCATTAAACAGGAAGCTGGACGCAATGATACAGCGTTTAATTGCTTAAATTGGCATAAACTCCCAGAAACAATCCGTTATACCTTGTTATATGAAGTTTGTATATGAATGTTTAAAATATTTATTTGTTTAAAGTACTTCGTTAAAATGTACTGTTGATCAACAGCGTTTGAGCACTCAGGTTCGTACTTAGAGAGCCTTACTTCAGTGAGTGTAACAGGAAACGGATCTGAAGCAAGTAAATAGAATAGTTATTTTAGAATTCCTATGTATAAAATTAATAAACAACGGGGTTTTGTTAATTATGGGACGAACCGTTTCGAGATAGCAAATGAGTTACAACAAGCTATGACTCTTGCACAAATTGCTTTTCCGCAAATTAATGTATAAAGACATATTTAAGGTTTTCCACTTTCCCAGTGGAAAACCTTCTTGTAATTCGTGTTTATTATTAAGGCTTTCCACTTTCCAGTGGAAAGACTTATTGTTATTAGTCTGTTTCTTATTATTATTAAGGCTTTCCACTTTCCGAGTGGAAAGACTTACTGTTATTAGTCTGTTTCTTATTATTCTTATTTTTTACCGCCAAGTTTTGTTACCCCATTATAAATTTTGTTTCGCGACATGTCGTAAAAAGCTTGTGTGCAGATAAACTTTGAAACCGTGAAAGATTTCGCAATGAAAGTTGTTGCAAAATGGTGAGCTATTGATTGCGACAATTTGTTACATATCGCGCAAAGTATTTTGACGACTCCTTGTAGGAGTCATTTCCCCTTATTTATTGGAAGTACATTTTGTACCATAGTAACTCATGAACTAGAGGTGACAGAGACTAGATATTTCACAGTTGGTCATCATTGACCTTGACCTTGAAAAAGGTCACAAGGTCAAAGGTCAAGGTCACATTCTAAATTTTGACATTGTGTTGTGAGCGGATCTCCTCCTGAACCATAAGAGCTACAGAAATAAATCTTTTACCAAAATGTAGACCATATTAAGGTCTTGAAAGGTCACTATAAATGATTTGACTTTTGAAAGAGTTATCTCCCCTAGACCATTAAAATGTATTGTGAATATCATTATATCCCTAAATCTCAGTAACTATAACAGATATATATATGAAACCTTATATCATTGGTCATCATTGACCTTGACCTTGAAAAGGGACACAAGGTCAAAGGTCAAGGTCACATTCTAAATTTTTACATTTTCTTGTCGTCGCTATTCCTTTGAAACGGTAAAAGATAGGCAATAAGTTATAATGGATAAAATGTTGGTCTCATAAAGGCGCAACTATCTTGCATTTAGAGGGAAAGGATCCGACTTCATCTTATAGGAGTTATCCCCAATTACAACCACTGATAATTAGGTTTTCATTAATTACTCATCACTATTGATAGTAGAGGCATGGGGTCTTCACTATAGACCAGTATGACACTTGACCTTGAAAATAGAAACAAGGTCAAAGGTCAAGGTCATCTTATAAATGTTGGTATTTATGATAAATAGTCATTTCTTCATAATTATACGACATATTAACATAGGATCTTCACTGTTTGTTTGTCCTTTATTGACCCTCAGCATGGTCAAGGTCATATTGACAGAAGTCAAGGTCAAAACATATTTTTCGGAAATTTTGCTTTTTCGTGTAAATAAAATGATAAATCTTAATAAATGCTTTGTTTTTAAAAGCATTAAGTATGCAAATATCAAAAACTTGCTAGTCAAGGTCATTTATGTCAATGAACGTCCTATTTTATGACCTTTTTTATTTCGAAAGATAGCCGAATGGTTTTTTCTTTCGTTTGTTTATTTTGAAAAGAAAGGTCAATTTTCATAAAACCAAAGCCAAGGTCAAGGTCATTTTTGCAATAAGTGGAAAACGTCTCATTTGTTCGGTGGAACCAATGAACTTATATTTCTTATAACATTTTTTATGCCAAGGAATTGGAATTTATTATATTTTTATATGTTCCGATCGGTGAATAAAAATCAAAATATTTACATAATTTCCATGGGTCAAGAGATAATGGTAAACTAATTAATTATTCATTAGCCCAGGTCACTATAACAGAAATAAAGGATTTTGATTTCAGTACATTTTTAGCAGAAATTTTTAAACTTAATGTCATTGTTTGCCAATAGTTAAACGATATTTTATTGATTAAATGTGGAAGGTAACTAACTACAATTATTGATTACTTTGTAATTTTTGAGTGCATGAACAATATTTAAATTTGTTTCACGGACGCGTCGATAAAACATGGCGGACATGTTTGAACGATCAAGGATGTTGCATTCGTTTAAATACTAACTTGGTTCAGTTGATCTAATATATATTTTCAACGATTAATTTACTTCGGAATGAGTACAGATTCCTGATATATTTTAGTGTAGTGATTGGTACAAATACCGGAATATTCATCTTCCCCGTCCGTTGTTAATGCATTATTACATAATCGACCGTTTGTTTACATTTTGAAGTGGACATGGTCGGATGGAGGTAACCCAAGTTTTAAAAGTAGGACATTTCTCGCTTTAAGAGACTTTTGAATCCGGTTTGAATTTTCCCAATGATTTTAAATTATTACAATGTAACATTAAACGTTATGATGTAAGTGGTGCACACGTAACGGATTTTCAAAATGATAGAAAATTTTGGGGGTTCATGGATTGGTTTCAACGTCATATCGTAATGCTTCAAGTTGGAGTAAATGATTTATGCAGTCACAATTTAAGACCAGGGACTTTAGGTTGTCAATTGGTGGATTCGCTTAAAAATATTTTGGAATTCTCATCGGTGCGAGGAATCAGGAATATTCACATACATATACACATCAGGAATATTCCAGAATACGAGAGATTGTCAATGACATGTTACCTATTCTGATTCAGCATATACACGTTTTGAATGCAACAGCCTTACATTGGAAGCATTTACGATTAATGGAGTCACCATTGAAAATATATTGATACATCATTGACGATGATGATGGCGTGCATTTAATATTTATTGGCAATTTAAAATTTTACTTAAGTCTCAGATTAGCAGCTATGCATGCATTAAAATCCAAACAACAGAATATTTCACAAAATACAATTTAGGTCAGTTTTCTTTCATCCCCACATATAATTTTTACATACAGCAAGTACTGTAGTGTCACAGTACTGGTGTTGAGATATTTGTACATATATCTGAAGTATGTATATAATATATCATTTGCAATGCCTGCAGTTTTACATGAGAATTTTAGAACTATATATTTTGATGCAGTACTGTGGTTAGGTAAAAGTGAGTAACCAATATAATGTTATATATTGATTTCATGTATTAAGTCCATACATTCATCTATAAGGTACATACTAGTAGGTAGTGTATATATTGTATTACTATAGTTACAGTTCAAAATTGTATGATGGCGATAGTCTTTACATGTGTATATTATAAATGTTTTCTTTTCAGATTTCTTTTTATCATAACCAGTCAGCAGAGTTCAACTTTTTTTATTGTACCTTTCCATGTACTTATGAAATTTGATTCATATATACAACTTTCTAACGACAAATACAGTTATGATATTAGTAATTTTATTGAAATCAGTAATGATTATTATTATAATTTGTAATGTTCCATTTTAGCCATGTATTTGGCATATGGTGGCGATTTACTTGTTATGTTACATATTAGCCATGTATTTTGCTAAAAGTTATGTGTACGATGTGCAATATTACATATTTGCCATGTTATTGGTTATAGTTTATGTATTTGAATTGTAATGGTAAATTTTAGCTATGTATTTTGCTAACGGTGGTATGTATGACCTGTTTTGTTACACTGTGACATGTATTTGGCTATTAGTTGTCTTTATGACTTGTAATGTTATATTTTAGACATATATTTTGCTATAGATTGCCGTGAGGACTTGTAAGGCTATAAGTAGTCATATTGAATCTCAAGCCATGTACACTAATTTTGATATATTACATGGTATTCATGTATTTGACCCACTCAACTTAAAAGGTACAGGATCAATTACAACGATGTTAATAGAAAAAGGTTTAATGGATATTGTTTTTTTATGTCGAAAACACTTGCTAAAAGACGACTGAATATGGATGCATCAAACTCTGTGATAATCAGTTTATTAGGTAATAGTGCTATGAATGCTTCAGAAGACCTGATGATCTGAGATGGTAACAATGGCCAATGCAACTTCGGTGGCTATTACTAACAGAGTAATAGACAGTCTACAGAAGTCTGGAGTTTTTCCCAAAGACAGTCAGATCTCTGGTAATAATGTAGATTCTGGACCCTCATATGTACAGTGTCATGACAACATTAATAATAATAATACTATATGTGGATTTAGTATTCCTGCACAAGTTTGTTTATGTGCTTAAGTATCAAGTGCAATATAAACCATTAGGTAGACCATTATCTACAAAAATCAATACATTATATACAAAAATCAATACAAAATTACAAGAAATAATCAGAAACAAAGAATATATTGATTTGTCGGATATCTTAGATGGCAATCAACCATCAGAGATGGATTTACAAATAGCGGTAAAAAATAATAAAGTAGGCTTAACATCAAGAAAGAAAAGAAAGTTTTTAAATATTGAAAGTTGGGCTAATGCTTTTTCAGTTTATGCATCAGTTCTTAGAAAAGCCAATTCCAATCATCCTACATTGGGTGAAGCATTGGCTATTTATATAGATTTGACAAGACAAATTCAAAAAGATGGAGGAGATTGGTATTTTCACGATACTAACTTTAGACACATTCAATGACGACACACTGTCATTAAGCTATGTTGATCAAGTGTTGCATACACGATCACTTAATAGGCAAAAAATCTCGTGTAACACAACTCCATTCAAAGCCAATTCATAACCACCTCCCGTAAAACTTGTAACAAATTCAACGGAGGCGGCCCTGCAATGGTTTATATGGATTCCTGCATCTGTGTTGGCACTATCACAACAACACTCTATGCAGGTTTGCCCACATAAAAACCACAATAGGGAGGACAGCAAACCAAAATTTAATACATTCAATACAATGCAAACTTCCACCTCCAAACAATCCAACTCTTAAGTTACCCACACCCATAAAATTAAGCCTTTGCTAGGATTTCCTAAAAAATCTAAGGGATCTTGACTTCTTATACATCATCTGTCTTGACCCAATAAAAAAGAAGGTTCAATCAATGCTGGTTTTTCAGATGATTCAGCAGCGGTAAAATATGACGGCATAAATGAAGCAATTTCTTGTGTTAAAAACATTGGTAAAAATTTTGAAAAAGTTCAGTTCAGCTCTGGAATGGATTGCTTTTAATAAACTAGGTATTAAAGCAGTTGTACATATTTTGGATGACTTTTGTCTCTTAGAAACATTGCAATCTAAAGCTTTATCCAAACTCAAATCTTTTGTTAACTTTTTTTGAGAAATTAGATGTGCCATTCGCATCAGACAAAACAGATGCGTTCACACGTTATTGAGTTTGTTGGTATAACGATAGATGTTCAAAAACATTTGCTTGCTCAGTTGTTCAACCAGGTATAGCTTTCCTTAGACGCACGAGCAATCTAACTATAAACGTCTCAGAAAAACAACGATTTCTTCATTTAGCTGAGGAAGTATAAGATGATTTGATGATATTGCAAAAATGTTTAAATGAGTACAATGGTATATATATGTTCCTGAATGAAAATTTTCTTTCAAGTAATATATTGGAATTGCATTCTGATGCAGCTAAGTCATTCGGTTATGGTGGGTTATACAATACCACGTGGTTTTTCAATGGAGTAATCATTCCATTCTATTTTTCAAAGATAATGAGGCCCTGGTTTCGGTGGTTAACAAACATCTCGTGATAATCAGGTTATGAAAATGGTTCGTCATATGGTTTTGTGTTGCCTGAAGGTTATCATTTTATTTAAATCTAAGCACATTCCAGGAAAGAGAAATGTTTTGGCAGTTTGCCTTTCTCGTTTACACGTTCAACACTTCAAGAAACTCGCTCCTCAAGTAAACAAACAACCTGCCACAGTCGCGACCAAGTTTCTGCCAGAGAATTTTCGGACTACATTACAGAGCTAAGTGACGCAGCTTTAGCACCATCAACTTAATATCTTATAGACGTGCTTGAAATGTATTTGAGGAATTTAGAAATTCTATATCAGGACAATCTATTCCTTTACCCTTGTCTATCTCTACAATTCGTTGCTTACCTTTTTCGCAAAAATTAGTTATTTATTTAATAAAATTTAATTTCACTATTAATTGTGATACTTCATATTTTTTATCGTTTTAACTACCATTTTTATCTGTGTATATTCTCATATTATTGTATGAGATCACGTTTTAGTATAAGGAGGCATGACGTTCTACTAATTTAAAAATTATGGTTTTCACTTCCTGAATATAGCTGAAATATTGCTTGCTGGACGTGAAACATCAATCAATCAATCAATCAATCAACAATTTGTTGCTTACCTTTTGCAACATTAGTTATGTTCATGAAATGTTATCTATGTCAGATAATACACAATCCTTTCTTATAGGAAAATTGTTATTGACTGACATGTTTGCCTAACAGATCCAATTATAAACAAATTATTAATAGCAATACCGGCTGTAGTTCCATCATTGTACGAACAATTAATGTTTAAAGCAATATTTCAATTTGCATTTCAATCGTTTGCTAGAATTGGTGAATTAGTAACAGTAAAACATTTGACTGCTGCTAACATTTTGCAATTAGATGATATTTCCATAATTTTTGAGGAGCCCAGAGCAAAATCAGTTCAAGTTTGTTTTCTACATTTTAAACTCAAAACCAAAGAGGGTCCTAAAGTTATAACTTTCACATGGTTATGCTAACATATCTGCTGTTCAAGATCTGATAGATTACTTAAAAGTGATATCTAATAAACCAGGTCCCTTGTTCTGTTTTGCTCATGAAGCTCCGTGAGCCAGGGAATACTTTGACAAAACATTACACAAATGTCTCCCTTTTTGCCAACTTGACTCTTCACGATATAAAGGCCATAGTTTTCGGATAGGAGCAGCGACTGCTGCTGCAGAGCATGGTCTGTCAGACAGTCAAATTCGATCTATGGGTAGGTGTAACGCTGAAGCTTTTAAAAAATATATACTAATAAACAACTGTTATGTCACATGTTGTGGAAATATCATAGATTACTTGCTTGGGCCAGTAATCTGTTTGTTAGTATTATCTAAAACATGGCAGTGTGTCATCATTCCTTAACCATCTATACAGATATATGCTACATTCTTTTTCATAATGCTTGACTGTTTGGGCCGTCAGGTGTTATCATTAATTAATTTTACTTTTGACAGTTTATAATTTAGAGAATTACATAGTATATACCTGTTTTGAACATGTAGGTTTTATGTGACCTGTTTTCTTTTTTACTTTGTTAGTTAGTTGATTTATCTCGTAAGGGTGTTATTTCCTATTGATACACTACATTGTAGATGCATTATTAAACAAGAGGACAATGTCATTAAGGTATCTGGACCACGTGATCATATTTGGCGTCCCGGATGTCCATTGTTTTTCAATGGAGCAGACCTCGGTAATGTTCCGCAAAAATCGGAAATACTATTTGAGCAACTAATTTTTTTTAGTCAAAACTGTTAACATTGACTAAAAGTAAGCCAACATATTTAATTTGTATCATTATTTAGCAATACCTTGATGTAGTAAAACTGTATTTCTTGGTCGAAAAATAAAAATTAACCGGTGACTTCAATTATGGGTCGGATACCCTAAATGTGCTGTTGCCCAACTGCTTGAGCCGTTAGATAATACTTCCTTTCCCGTATAATAGGTGTCTTTTTGCCATTCGCTTGGCCATTGTGGGATTGGACAGATAAGTAATCTGCCCAGGTTGCCTTATTTACCTATTCCTGGATTTGACTTTTCCCTAGACAAGACGAGTAACTCGACGGGTGTCTAGTTAGAGGCAGGTACTGCTTACTGGTCCGGAGCACTGATGGTTTTTATTGGGTTCGGGTTACTCTCTTTCTGTGTTTTGTTTGTCTATGTCCGGATTTGTAACTGTCCCTTGGTTTTTGGCTCCTGTTGTTCGGTTCTTTGCTACTTTCTTCGTACCCCTTTTTAGGCCAAGCGGATATTTTGTGTACTTGTTATTATTGTTATTACTTTAATGTGCAATGTATACATGTTATTTTGTATTTCTCACCTCAGTTATTTTGAGTAAAACGTTTTGCAATTTGAACTAGTCTTGTTGTATCTTATTGTTTAACCTTGTATGTTTATAAAACGATGAAGGCATAAATGCAGTTATATTCTTAAAACATTGTTTTATGCCAACTAACTGAACTTTATTATATTTTTATATTTTCGAACCGGTGAATAAAAATCAAACTATTTATATAATCCTCTTTGGAGCCTCAGACAGTAGGTAAATTACACGATTTCCATTGGTCAAGAGACAATGGTTAGCTAATTAATTATTCATTAGCCAGGTCACGACAACAAAAGATTTTAATTTCAGTACAGTTTTTGAAGAATTTTTTATCCCACGCACCTTCCCCCCTCATCGCCCATTTTGTTTTATACTTTTGATGTTATATATGCACATTGTTTGTTATACTGAGGATATTATCATCATTATTATTAAATATTTTCGTATTGTATTTCCATTAATTAGTATGCCTCTTTTTCTAAGTATCATCTATATATATATATATTTGTTCTTTTTGAGGAAATATTAACCTCTTTTTAGAAAACACGCTTTTTATAATGCTCGATTAATTGATGGTCTGTAGGGCATTATTTACCCCTTTTCAGTCTAAGCGGATATTTTGTGTTCTTGTTATTATTGTTATTACTTTAATTTGTACATATTATTTTGTATTTCTTATCTCAATTATTTTGAGTATAATGTTTCGCAATTCAAACTAGTCTTGTTGTATCTTACTGTATGTTTATGAAATGAGGAAGGCATAAATGTAACTGTGATGATATTATTAAACACTGAGATTTAATACTCGTCCTAAATATAGCTGAAATACTGCTTGTTTGACGTAAAACACACAATCAATCAATCGATTTAATAATTTGTGAGTATCCATAAAGAAGTGGTTATTTTGTTATAATGTGTTATTTATTATTTATACCCGATATCAGACTGTTTCTTTGTTTCCAAAAGTCAGGTGATACAATTCGGATTTATTGTTCAGAATATAATATATTTTAGATATACGTTATAAAAGTCTTCAACCTGATCGACACGGAGACGATCGTCGGTGACAAAAAAAAATCGAAGCACACAATAAGATTTTCTATGAAAACGACTTTCCACCTAAAGAATATGACCGGTTTCAATTTAAATAAAGATGCAGTTTCAACTAAGATTTTATTATCTAGTTTTCGTTTTTTGTTATTAAATAACATGCGCAATTTTGCAGGGTTAAGATTTGTAAAAACATTGACGAAAGAGACATTTTAGTTTAAAACGACACAGCCTAACAGGCGAAAGGCCACAATCTACCTAAACAATAGCCTCAAAATGATTTTTAAAAAGACAGTGCTTCCCCGTCTTAAATTACACATTTACATTCAACACGGGGACTGCTTTAGCCTTTGCTTCTAGAATGTTAACGAAGACCCAAATTCAAGAATTAAAACATAAATACTCGTCGGTCAAATACATGTCTCTGATTCATTTTTTGTTTTGATTTCTACCGTCATTAAGCTTTTGAGGTTAAGAAACATTAAATCAAACAACCAAATTCCCATATCTAAGAGATACATCTCTTACAAATTATTTAGACCTATTTAACCATGAGTTAGTATATTTTATTACATTGTAAATATCCTATGCAATCAAGTGATTGTAGAATCCAATTACTGATAAGCTTTAATTTAGCATTGCAAGATAGTCTAGCACGACAGGAATCATTAGATGTTTTACAATGGAATCCATGTATACTGTCAGGCCTGGGTCTTGCAATACAAACAATATAGTTTACATTGCTTACTCTCATGTTATTGTCTAACTCTTTACACGGCCTCGTCATCCCGCCATATAGGATTGAAGGATGAAAAATAATACTGATGGAATGTTGATGTTAATTTGTCTAATGTTATGAGCTCTTCGCACATTTTTTAGATTGTTTGGTATGATAATGAGATAATGAATGTTTTTGTATCTTGTTGAGGCTTTGGGTAATATTTATTAAAATAAATGGATCATATGTATGTAGAGATCGAAGTTTCCACCTACCCATAAACGCGGTTGATAAGTGTGTCCATGTCTGTTTCGTAAGCCTATATGAGAGTGAACGGTTTATTTGTTTTGTTCAAACGGGATTTAACGCTTCCTTAATTATTAACTTTATCGTGGCGTCCTGTTTTTTAGAGAAGAACGCCGAAGCACCAGATGAAAACCCCCTACCTGCGGTAGGAAAACTGGCATTCCTAGTCAATTACGATTAGAAACGAGCCCATCCTGACTGTATCGAGCATGAAACCCTGTACCGCAGTGTTGACAGGCACGTGATCGATAACAAACCACCTTAACCTTACCATTACCTCTTTGGAAACAAACTTCAAGAAATTGTCATGCTCAGTAAACCTGTCCAATGGTCGTTCCATTTAAACAATTTGTTAACAATAACTATCGGCACTAAACGTTCCAATATTATTTTTTTCGTATTCAATATCTCTAATTCCCTTCTTGTTGAAAATACTATTTGTTTCCCGGTTAAGATTTATACGTTCTTAAGCGGATGTACCCTATATTGAAAAAGTAGTTTTTTTACAATATTTTTCATTCAGATGTAGCGGAACCGTTGGTGAAATTTATTATAATATACATACTAATTCTGCAGTGCATTTTAGTGGCAATGGTACAATCGGGCCACATAAATTATTTTGAAAACCTGATTCAATTATAGATACCGTCTGTTGTGGACGATAACTTTTTCAAATGGAAAATATTCCAAAAATAAGGAATTCAAGTTTAAGGTGGGTGAATTGATTTTCAATACTCATTCCAAAATCTCTAATAAAACATATTAATTACTTCAAAAGCGTACACTAATTAATTTATCGTTATGGGTCAGGACGAATATTAGATGAAATATAACAACAAATAGATTTCTGACATCATTGTAAATTAATGACTATGACAGTCAATATATAATTACATTTAAGAGGAGACATTTTAAAATGTTATTCCATGCTATTGTCGGTTTAATGTTTATCTTTGGGTCATATAACCATTGTTATTTCAATGGAAATAGTTGTAACCAATTATAGAGCTTTGATTGAAATTCACAATTAATTTATTTTATAAAAATCATCAATTAATTATTGTGGCAACAGTTTCAATTTATTTAGACACAGCTTGATTTAGTCCACTTCAAATAGAAAATATATTTGGAATAAGATACATTAACATAAAAGTTTTATTGACAAAGTGCTAAGAAATATTTTGCATGATACGAAAATGAAATTGAAAACGTATAAAATAATAAACAGAGGAATCTCATTTGAATTATCAGAGGAGAAATATAATAGAATTCAAAAGTCGAAGTGCAAAGCTGCAGCACAACTAAAAGGAACCACGAACGGAAATAATACGGACATACATATATGCCGAAATTTGTCATGCACGACCAATATTTTGGAATATTTTAACGGCGAAAAATTGCATATGCCACGGGATGTTTGTCCGAATAAATTTAAGGAGGAACTAGATTATTGGGGAGTAACAGAAGACAAATTAGAAGCGTGCTGTTACACAAAGTATGTGTCATTCTGTGGGGACATAGACATTTTTAAAATCTTGGATGGAGACATTGAAAGGGGTAAGACAACACGTGCCAAGATCGACAGTCTCTGCAGAGGCAGTAGTTGTTGGAGGTCTTTGAAGGCCAGAATCTGGACTGTTTTGGACTATCCTACGTCGTCAATTTTAGCTAAGGTAGTAGAAACATTTTGTTGCATGATTGTAATTTTTCTCAGTTCTGACTGACCGATAATCTCGTTACATGTTGCAATCTGTCATAGCTACATTACATTCCAAAAATAAGATCATTCGGGAACTCATAATTTGGTAATTAACAGTTCGATCAAAAGATGGAACAGGGATTCTGATTAGTCTTTGTTTTTCACTTACGCAATTATATAATACGTAACAAACCATTCGCCGAATTAAGTTTTACAGTTGTCAACATAAACAGAATATGCCCTTGAATACTTATTTATCAACCCTCCTCAAAATGTCGACATTTCCATAGTAGGGGCATATAAAAAGTAAATAACTGAAAAATTTAAAGCGCTACATTTGATTCGAGCTGTAGATTAAAATTGATCCTTAAAGAATCGCAAAAAACTGGTATCAACGGAATAGTTTGTTTCAATGGTGTTTAACGTCACTTTTAGCATTTTACACATAGAACATCCACTACTGTTGAAAAACTGGATAACGTTGCCAATTAAGATTTGGACCCGAGCAATCCATGCCTACAGTAAGAATTTCTACTCTTAAGTGTTAACAGGGACGTGATCGATAGTAGATGAATAAATTGGCCTCTCAGGCGGATATGAACAAACTAAATATTAAAAGGAATTTGACTTGTTTCATTATCGAAGAAGTCCAGAATGTTGCATATATAATAATCATTACATTTTATAAAATTACTGAAAAATTGGACTTTCCTGTCACTTCACGAATATCCCCAACAGATAACATCTATTAAATTAATGTAGGAAAATAAAAAATACTTTTACCAGTATAAACTTTTAACATATTTGAAATTATAAACAAAAATTTAATATATTTTGTGATAAATACCACTTTTTTATCGAAACCATCTCACATTTCGACTCTAATCTTAACTGACAGGGATCGTCAACCGATGGTCGGTTAATCCGTCTTACACCCCTGTAGAAACTGGACACAACGATATAGCTGAAAAATTGCTAAATGTAGCGTTATATGCCTTGTTTGATAAAAACAAAGAAACCTTTGATCTCGAATTGGAGGTGACGAATTCCACATGGAAACAGCAGGCAAGATTTCTTGAAGGTCCTCAAAACTAAGGGACAGATAGATATATATATAAATTCTCATACAAATGTATACATATTTCATTAATTTAACTTAAACATTAATTGTTATTACAATTGATTCACATTCAAACGTAATACCATCACAAATCAATAATTAAATTCATTGAAAATTTATCTATTTCTACGAGTGAAGTTTAGCATTGATCAACAAACAGAAACAAATAATTGGAACAACAATTTATTTTAAATGCATTAAATACATAAAGCGTTAATTTATAACCTTGTCTCAATTCGTTAATATTGTATTACCTTTACAAAAAAAAAGAATTATGTGAAATTACAAAAGCTGAGAATGATTATTTTTTCTGATGGTTGATAATAGACCTGTCTATTGTCTTAACTGAACAAAGCAAGCAATTACCTTATCATAATTAATCCAATGGACTAATCATTTCCGGTGACTGATGATTTATTTACAATATTTCAAGTTGGTCCATTCCTCTTCTCAATATGGAAACTCGGAAAAAGAAGTAAACATATCTTGAGGAGCCTTCTGCAAAAAAAATTGGTGGTTCATATAAAATTAACATAAAACGGACATTCTTGTTCATCTAAAGCTCCAAATTACACAATAATGTCATCTTCCTCCCAAATAAAAACTGGGCGCTATGATATAGCTGAAAAATTGCTGAGTGGTGTTCAAACATCATTCAAACAAACAATCAACTTCATCATTCAATTATGATCGGTTTTACTATGGTACATTCAACACAATCAATGCGCGACCCCTTTTGAATGGGTTTTACTGAATATTACATTGGTTAATAAATCTAAAGTAAAATAAGACTAATTGCATCTGAATTTAATATAATATAAATGTTTAGTTTTGTTTTTCAGATATACCTCCATGTAAGCAACATTTTCGTCCTACTGTCTCTGTTTTCATTGGTAGCCACTACACATCCGGTCTTTCAACGATCATTGACACTAGAAGAATGGAGAGATTTTTTCACCGATAAAGAAGAATCTATATATTTACGTAACGAATACGAAAACGATACTATTACACAGATTCCATTCCCCGATAACGTGATAGCCACCTTTGAATTTCTCAATTATTTTGAATATATAACGATGTCATATTTCACGCTTGAATTAATGCTCAAATTATTATCTTTTCCGTTGCCATGGAAAGAATTTGTATCTTTCATAAATGTAATAGATACCTTGTCTTTAATTGTCATGTACACTACACTGATTGCAAATATTAATGACCAGAAAGAAAAATACATCGATTCATTCCATGATGCTTTGCACTCATTGCAACTGATTCGGGTTTTCAGACTTTTTCGACTGGTTAAGAACGTAAAAGGTTTCCGCATAATTGTATTTACTGTCAGGGCCAGCCTGTTTGATTTATTGTTGCTCTTATTGTGTCTGTTCTCTGCCGTGTTATTATTTTCATCAATAGCGTACTTCTCGCATGATCCTGCATTTGAGAGCATTCCGCAAGCGTTTTGGTGGTCAATTATTACCATGACCACAGTTGGATACGGCGATATTTCACCTACTACAGTTCAAGGACAGCTCATTGGTTCGGCATGCGCAGTCGCCGGGCTGTGTCTTTTGGCAATACTGATTCCGATTTTTGTAAATATCTTTATGTTGTTTTATTCTCATTCTACAGCCCTAGAAAGAAAAGAAAAAATAAAAACTGAAAACACACATAATAAAGTGTCTCCTGTATTTAATGTTAAGGTGAAATTTGAAAAGAACAAAAGAATGTAAAACGATTGACAATATGAAGAGAGTTATTTTTTCTATTCACTGTGAAGTTTATTGAGTTTCTGAGGTGTAAAAGACCAACATATCCTTGGCATGGAATTTCTCTTTCGTACAGAAAACTGTTTTATTTCTAAGAAGACATGTGCATTTTTTTTTCAATTCGGTAAAATTACCAAGGGTAAAACAGGATTAAAAGCTGAATTGTTCCGAGAGGAAGATTAATAATTGCGCAAACATTTCAGGGACCACCATAAGATCCTGGTTTGTCAATTAGAAGAAACAATTTTACAGGTTTTCCATTTGAAGTGTTTTAACAAACGTACATTGATGAATAAGTTCACATTAAGTAGTAACATAAGGATACAAAAAAGACAAATTTATGCATTCACACCAGGCACCCATCTATTTAATGTCATGACATCAAAGGATGAATTCGAACACATGTCTTGTGCTGATCTGGAATATATCGAAATCTTAACTACATATGCAGTATATGGACAAATAAATTATATTTAACGCGCGTCAGGCGTAGCAAAATTTATTGCCTGGAATTTTGTTGTATTTTTGATTTCCATCAGCCTCAGAAATTTCGATTCTCCACCGAGCATTTCTCGATTGTTTTGAAACGAGAATACAACAAGCCATTTTATTTTCTGACAACGTACGATTATTTTTCATCCTGAAGTGATAAATGACTACATTATGAAACATTATTTTAGCAGATTTCCGTCTCTTTACGTAATCTGCTCACATGAAGTCACAAATATAATTTCTGATACCATTCATGACTTTATTTGGTCACTAATTAAAACTTAATATTTGTTTATTGTACAGAAACAGTGATTGTTGCAGAATAAAAATAATAAAAAGGCACGTTTTGATAAAATTACCTTCATCGTTATTCTAGTTGTTTGTGCTTGATGATGTGGTAATGTTATTTTTGACTAGTTCAAACCAAGTTTTATCTAGGAGCCGTAAAAAATGCTGTTGTACTATTTACTATATCATCCATGTTTTTGAATCATTTGTACATGCATATTTTTATTTTAGACATCTTGTAATGAGATACCTGTCGTGTTTAGCTTAAAATATTGTATTATTGATAGTAAAAAAAATTTAACAATTAAGCATTTTTGTGTTGTTGATTAAGAGATAGATTGAGATCACTTGGACAAGTGAACGATATAAAGGAGTACCGGTTGAAGAGAAAATCTCAAAAAACCAAGTGAAAAGATTTCTGGTCTCCAAATGAGGCTATTCTGAAATCTCTTCATCACATCTTTAACATACGATTGTAAAATTAATTTGTTGTCTTTTTTTTGAAATTCTAATTATATGACAAGCAGAAATTATTGTAGCTAATTTCAAAGGTCTAATTAACAAAGATAAAAAAGACTGTAAATGTTTTACACTAGCGTGTGAGCAGTTAATATTCAATCGTCAATACACTACATACATTATTTTATAAGCTTCAAAAATTGTATTGTCCGCTATCGACCCGGCTGATCTTAAAATGCAGCGTAACCTAATATGTAAAGTAAATTTAAAAATTAAATATATTCCCCAAAAATATAAAATATTACTATCAATACTTTCTTTTTCGATTATTAATTCCATGCTGTCGTGACTAGGCAGTTTTATTTTCATGTCTTATAACTCATATTATTTCAGTTGTAGATGGGTTTACAAATAAACTTTGTTTCATTTAAATTCACAATTTATGTATGAAAATCATATTGATATCCCTTAAAATGACATCAGTTTCAGTTCGCTGTAGAAACTTAAAATTAAAAACATGATTAACGTCAACCGTGTCCTTTTCACCTCATCACATTTATTATCAAGTTAATTATTTATAATAAAACACATCAGAACTAAGCAAATTAACATTTACCGAAATACAAAAATATACAGAAGACAAAATATACGCATGTTGTTACTCAAAATATGTGTCATTCTTTGAGGATACATCAATTATAAAAAGTACTGTAGGTCGGGGGTTTTCTCGGCGTACTCCGGGTTCCTCCTCCCCCCCAAACAAAACCCCAAAAAACTGGACTCCATGATTTTTGTTTAATGGCATGCCAAACGGAAGCGGAAAATAACAGATAATTAAAGACAAATTTAATATTAATTTCTTTGAATACCATTAATTTCCACAAAATAAAAAATTACCATGATAGACGCACACCAATACTTTCGTTTCAATTTATTAATGGTTTAATACAAAGATATCTTTTGTAAATGAGCTTGGTATAGGCAAAACTAATTAAAATAAAATGTTTTAAAAAGGAGGTTTTTATGACAAAACTTACCTATTTTTGGTACTTTTTGACACTATTTTTCGTTCCATTTCAAAAATGTATATAACTTGCTTTACGTTATAACACAAATTCAGAAATTTCATTTCACATAATTTCTTGCGTTTTAAAGATCGAAAAAGTCAAATGATTTTCAGTGAATGTGTCCGGAACCACAAAAGCATATATTTTTGTTGGTGGTTATTTGACTTCAACTCTGCAGACGATACACATAAATCGTTTACAAATTAACACATGAGATTCGAGCTTGAAATTTAAAGGGGTAACTTCAGGTCCCGCGGGACGTAAAGATCAATACAAACTTACTGCAGCATATCTTTATTTGTTTCGAATTTGCAATTTGAAGAATGAAATTATTTATAACTTCAATATGAAAAAGAAGATAATCAAATATTCCTTTATTGCTTCTAGTTTAAATTAAAAATACCATATTCCCTCCTGGATACATATAGTAAATAACAAAAAATAATGTAGAGAATGATGCATTACGTCTTTGAAAGAATACCTCCTGGGACAGAAATCGTTAATAACGTAAAACTACTAACTACAAAATAAAGAACTTTTTTTATACATTTACGCATTTCGCAAAGGGACAGATCGATAGAAACTATCAATACTGAAGATAATTTTAATTTTTTTATGTCCTTTGAGTTTTAAATATAAAACTGATCATAAATATTTAGATTTAGCACTTAAATTGAACTATTTGTGTCTAGCTCGTCTTGGGGAAGGCGGGGTATGAGTTTGGAGTGTCAGGTCATAATGCATACAACCTGGTGAAAAACTTTACAACCAATCAATCAAATATTTCAGTATTTTTAGTTTAATAAGGGGACATCAAATGTTTTCAATTAACAAACAATAAAAGGCACATTAATTAGGTAAGCGAAAACTCATGGAAAACAAAAAAGGAAAATGGTGAAAAAGATATGAACAGTCGGTAAGATATCATAATATATTAACACAAGAAACAATAAACAGTAGCTCTTTTTAAATTTACATGCTAATCGTTATGGACTCTTTTCGCCTCTATATCTTTTGTCCTGTTTACTTTCGTTTATTCTGTCTTTGTATCGTCAATCCTGTTTTTTCACTTTCTATGATGATCTATCCATTCTTGTTTTCTGATTGTTTTTTATGTTTAATGGTGTTTAACGCCACAGTTTGCAATTGCTCAACTTCTACTGGAAAGGAAGCTAGAGTATCCGGAGAAAACTCCCGACCTGCGGTAGAAAAACTGGCAATCCGTGCCAATTACGATTGTGCACACCCTGCCCGCAGTAATGAAAATTGGTTTCCTGGTAAATTATGTATGGTGTTGCGAGTAATATTCTGTAACAGAAACTGATGGCGGTCATTTGATTTTCTTGTTATTACATTAAAACTAAAATAAAAATAATTTATATACATTTTCAAAATTTAGTGAAAACAATAACATACACTTTGTCTAAATTTTTGAATATATTAGTATTCCCCCCTTTTTTCTCTTTCTTCAGTTTTTTAGTGCAGAAAAGAAAATAAATATTTCGCTCGCTCCCAATTATTTGTATAGACAAAATCTGTCAAACAAGAAATAAAATTAGTGTGGCGTTAATATACTAATGTTAATGATTAACATATTAAGATTGAATAGCCAAATTATTAATTTTAATACATCATTACAAATGCTAAAATACATACAAATCAATTGCTCACTGTTGTCACAACAACCTTCACAAGATGTAGTGAATTATGATATAGTGTTAACATTTTATGATGTACAATAGCAAAATCAAGATGCTGACTATAATTTGAATTCTTCTACTCAAATTTTAAACATCATAAGTGAATACTAATGGAAAGATTGGTTTTTGTCCGCTCTGGCTTGACATGCATAACTTTCATTTATTATTAAAATAATTCACATAATTTGTTCTTAAATCATGTACACCAAAAATATTTTTATGGCTTTCTTTGGATGTTAATTGACTTTTGTCATGGGTATAAAACTTAACAAAAGCGGAGCAGAAATATTATTAAAACAAAACAGTCATTAGAAATGTTTTTGAACAGTTATACATGTATACTTCTTCTTACATCTTAGGTTGTTGCTTTAAGGGGATTGAATGAAATCTTTAATGATAATTATAATTATGCCCCGCCTTTGGCAGGGCATTTAAGTTTTACCCATGTCAGAATGTAAGTACATAGGTCTGTCCAAAAATTCTGGGTCATAGAAATCTCGGCTTGTGTTTGTCTTATTTATTTGAAATTTGACCAGAGGCTTTTGCATGGTGGGTTAAAACCTGTCACCCCTTTTCATGTGTGACAGACACCAACTTGGATGCAAGAACTATGTTGTGGGATAACTTGTTTTTGCCAAAATGTCTGACGAACGAGGAATCGATTTGAAGTGGCCTTATATCACATTTTAGGCCATTCCGGACATTTTTGCATAAGCTTCATATTTCCAGACAAAAAAGGGCCTTATTGTTTTAAAGTATTAAAGTTTAAAAATTATTATATTTCCATTTTCTATAAAAATTCCCAATTTAAAAAATATGAAACTTTTATTCTGTGCCATTAGCATGATTAGGGTCCTGGTCATATTTTGGCTGTCAGTGATTCGGTTTGTTTGTTTGTTATGTTTCAGTGCTCTTTATCAAAAATAATTGCATACTGATATGACTGACACAGGGGACTTAATATTGTAAAGTTTATTCGAATATTAGATCGTTGAATGCTGCATGTTGTGCATATTCTTTATACAAAATAAGCTTTTTTATTTACCAAGAAGCAAACAGGTACCGATGGGGCATTCGAATGTCAAAAGTCTGAAAGGGCAAAAACAAAACTTGTAAACACGAACGAGAACAGCACGAAGAAACACAAAACATAAAAATACAAAAGCGAACTCGTCCTAATGAGAGTGAACTCAGGTGCTCCGGAAGCGTTAGCAGTTCCTGCTTACTATAGCACACAAGTGCTGTCTGTTTTTTTTGTCTTTTGACATATACCTTAGATATTTGGTATATAGGTAGGTCACCACAAGGCAATGTGTAGCGTACAAAAATGATTGACCTTTGGCATCAATGTCATTTTGATATTTTTTGGACCAAAGCCTTGTCCAGGATGTTGCTTTATTGTCTTTTAACTTATAGTTCTGATATTTGGTGTATAGTTACATCATGTCCAGCCGATGTGTTGTGCCTTAACATGTTAGTATCACGGTTTATCATTGATTCACTTGAAATGGGTTCACTCGAACCGAGAGAAGCTGACAATTAACATTGTAAAGTAAGAAAATCGTTCCAATTGTGCCATCAAACGTGTTGAACTTATCTTAAAATGGCATAGGAGTGTTCTGAAATGATTCGCGTATACATATTTCTGCTGTACCTATGATATACGATGTAATATAATTTAAATTTGATATTTTATATAATTTTAAGTCTTCTTGGGTTACTTTGAACTGACAACATATATTGTAAAAAATATGTAATAATGATATGCCTCCAAACATGCTAAATGCTAAACGATTAATGATGGGGGCAGGTAGTTTTACCCATGTCGGTCCATCCATACAAAAAAAATGTTCTTCATATTTTTCTCAGAAACCATGCATGGTACATGTGGGATTGATTTGAAATTAGGCATTGTGGTTTTGTATGATGTGAAGTATATCTTAAGTCATTTTCAGACCTGTCTGACCACCACTTCCCGTTTTAAGGTGGGACATCCATGAACTAATAGTCTTTGCCTAGGTGACTTTTATCGTGTCTAACCTTTCCAGGTCTGACACACAGCTGTTTCATGCAACTTATTTTTTTCAGGTTCACCCTAATGTTTTTTGTAAGATATTGTGGCCCTTCTGAGGTTGATTCTTGCAAGTTTAGTATTTGACTTTGCTTAGGTACTTTGTAACATGTCTTTTCTTTCTAGCTTGAGGTGTACTCATGTGACACGTAATAATAAAGTTCAAATGTGGGTATTCTTAGCATGACTAACGTATAATATCTTGGTTTTTTAGCTCACCTGGACCAAAGGTTAATGTGAGGTTATGCCATCAATTGGAGTCCGTCATCGTCGTCGTCCGTTAACTTTATTAAGAAAACTTCACCTCAGAAACCACAAGACAGAATGAAAGGAAACTTTATATGATTGTGTCTACGCATATTTTCTAAAAAGTTTGCTTTTGGATTTTAGATCCATCAACATGGATAAACATAGAATATAGTGGCATGTCCACCTTTCATAACTCAAAAACTATAATAGATAGGAAATATGAAGTCGCCTTTCTTTTTCAGAATGAAGAGATCCACAGAAGTCTTCATTGGGTTGAAGTTGTCAGACCCCCTTATAAGAATTATCTCTCTTGAAGTCAAAACTAGCGATTTAATAGCGATTTTTGCAGTTTTTGGACTGACTTGAAAACAAATAAGATAGAAAAAAAACTTCTTATATTTTCATCTTGATTAGTTCTACAAAATTCTTCTATCGTTCAAGGTTGTCATCCCTCTCCTTATAGGAGTTACCTCTCTTAAAATGTCAAAAAATTTAATTTATTAGCAATTTTTGCAGTTTTTGGACTATTTAAAACAAAAAGCATATAGATAAAAAGTTTCACTTGCTGAAATGTTCATCTTGATTAACTCTATAAAATGTTGCATTGTTTTATGGTAAGATTTATAGCATTTTTAGTCACTCAGTTTTACCTCATTTTACCAAGATGAGTATAATATTTGATTACTTTTTGAACAATATTGTTTTGAGTCTAGTTTTTTGTTCACATATATGGATATGGATTAAGTATAGTTGTTGTTTGCCATCATTCAGATGCATTTTACATTTTTTTTGTAAAATCTGTTTGTTGTGGATATACATGTTGTTGCTTAGTATAATTTTACGATAGGTGACAATTTACATGATAGTGTGGCAAAGCCAGACAACAATCATTGTAGTATAGCCAATTAATGGATATATCAACAACATAAAAGTCCTGTTGATTTTCTCTTTTTGGTAGTATACTACTAGCAGACGACTTTGTTAGTATTGTTTTTATGTCCCGCCAACATAAAACGATGAGGATAAATGTTTGGGGCATATAGAGGATAAATGTTTGGGGCATATAGAATTTCGGTCTGTTCGTCCGTCTGATCATTCCACCACAGGTTTATCTTTATGTTTAAGCTGATTTCTCAGAAACAGCTTGGTCAAATGCAATAAAATAAGCTATGGTAGTACCCTAGAATTTTTTCTACAAAATCATCATTTGGAATTTTTTTTAATAAAAAACATGGCCGTCACTACTTAAACGGCTATTCCACAATCAGATGCCCAATTCATATTAGCCTTATGTTATATGCTATTAACTTTGGTTCCAAATGAGTAAATATGTAAAGTTTGATTTCAAATTTATCATAACATGTACGTTTTCTATTGCAGAAAATTTCAGGATGATCTGACAAGATCTGGTAAAAATGGCTAAAAAATTCCCCAGATAATTTATGTTTCATTTCAATTTTTACTAATTTTGAATTGATATTGTAAATTGTAATCAAACACTAACAAATTTTTCTGATTGTTTTTAGGTAGAAGTGTGTTTACTCTTTCTTTGGATGTTTATTAAGAAAAGAAAACTGTAATAATAGCGAAGAAATGTATTTAAAAGTGACAACATGCATTTTTTATACAAATGTTTAAAATGGATTGTCTTATATTCATTTTAAAATAAATTTATGTAGATATAATTCAATGTATGTTTTTTCTTTAAAAACAGTTCTACAAATGTTAAAAGAAAGCTTAGTCAACTATTAAACATGATATGGTAGCGGAAAAGTTTAACGGTCTAAAGCTGTGTTGACGCAAAATGTTTAAGAAATGTCTTGTCCGTAGACATGGGTTTATTACAAGCATATCTCTGTAAAATCAATGTAACCAACACGAGTTTTGTATTGTTTGTATATCCGAAAATGCGATGAGGATGAGAAAATAAAGAGAAAAAAATTAAAAGTCTCTTGTCACAAAATAAATATGCGACCTTTTTTCTTGTATAAATCACTGATGTGAAGAAATTGCATAGTTCATTCTACACTGTAACTACAAAACAATTGTAACGTAAGATAGTGTAAGTGTAGTTTTATGTCTTTTGATGAAACAAGACACTGTGACAATGGCGGTTAACTTATTTATTAAAGCTGAACCCTGTTTCAATATTCCAAATAAGGCATACTTTGTATACTAGTTTATTACTTATGTTTGTATATATTTTGTGTTTTTTTTTATTTAAAGGTTACTGCCACAAGAGATGTTCCAACCAATTCGAGGTTACATCATGCAGACACATACAGGTAATTTTATTTTACTACTATTATTAACAATATTTTTTCAGCACATTAACTAATTACAATTAGTTATTATAAGAGCTTTAAAATCAATACAGAACAAAATACAGACATAAAATACAAAGTACTTTAAGCACAGAACTTTGTGGACACAACTCCTCAGAAACCGCGGAAATTTTGCTAGGAGAATATTCTCTTCCCTGTGAAATTGGAGGTTTTGGGAAAAATATGAAAACCATTTTTTTCGCACGCATGAGTTTCTAAAATGTTCTCCAAAAATGTTTTAGCCGTTTGAAAAATCGATTCCATCATTGATTTTTTGAAATTTCGTTTTAATTTAGGAACTATATATAGAGTTGATAGTGATACTTCCGATGTTAGAGATTTACCGAGATTTTGAAATTGTGGAGGGAAATATTAATGAGAGGCAATTTTTAACTGAATTTCACTGAACATGCTGAAGTGAAATTAGGTTATAGTATTATTACAAATCGAAACGGGGGGGGGGGGGACTTTCTCAGAAACTATTAATGGAAGGGTTCTGAAATTTTGCATGGATCTCTGGTGGTGGGACCCGTTTTTTGGCTTCTTGTTTAACAATATTTAGTTTTATTGATTTTTATTAATTTTTTTAATTAACTGACGAACAACGATCAGTCTCGACCAACATTCACTGTTAAGACCTCTACGGAAACATCATTCTAATTCTTTGAAATCAATTCGATTGTTCGCATGTTAAAAAAAGTGTCATTGCTATATACTGATGTCTTACTTTGTTTACAGCTAATTCTAACATTAACTAGGATGAACTCAAATATAACTAAGCAACTAGTAACAAAGCTTAACATTCACCGACCCACCCATATGGAAATCGACTATAAGAAAAATTAATAAAAAGACTTCAGTCCGTCATATGAATTTGTGAAGTTTTCAGACGACTTCGGGACCGAAGACGGGATTGATCAGGGTGGTCCCAAAAGGAAATACCTGTGCCACATATTCAAATCAAATTTACTGGAGGGGCTATCAACAGCCAAGACATTATCCTGGAATAAGACAGGTGAGGTCAAATAACATTTCAATGGGTCCATTGCCGACGGCGTAAACTTAAAAAAAATCTTCTCTAAAACTACATGTACTGGACCAATTTCAAATAAAACTTCATAAAAATGATGACTAGGGTATGTAGATTATAATTTCTGAGTAACAATCAATCAACATTGCTATTGTTACTATAATTAGAATTAGAACATAAGAGTTTTTGGCAGATTTAACATATTTTGGGCTTAAATTTTTGAAAGTATACAAGATACAGAAAATTATGTTACCTGAAAATGAAGCTATAGTAAATGTCTACATACATTTTGCTGAAAATTTCAACGTCTATGTCCATTTTTAACCTGAGTTTTGTAATTGATGACATTACAGGTCTATCTCGAAAACTGTAAGAGATAGTTAACCAAAGGGTTGTTTAAGAAAAGATTAAAAAAGGGGAAAAAACTATTGAAACTAAAATCCCCAAAAGGATATTTTATATTGGTTTATCCTGAATTTTTTAGTATGATGAAAAACTAATTAAAATAGATCTTAACACCATAACAATCAAATGATTTCCATATAGGGTGACACATGACATGTCTCATATTTTGCCGATTTACTTTATAAGTTGACATTGATCATTGGATCACAAAATAATGAGTCAATAGTGCATGGTGGACCTGCCCCACATTTTTTTCTCACCAGTTTTTGTGAAAGCCTTGGAACAAGGACCTAGAAATACAACCAACTTTAGGGGACATGCCAGATGAAGGCTTAAAGACACTACTTGAAAAGGTTTATAGTTACATGTATTTTAATTAAAAAAAAGAAAAATATTTCATTTTGTTGGCGAAGAACTAGACTGCAGAGCTGCCAACCCAATAAGATGAAAAATAATCAGGCAAGGGGTCCGGGTCCCCAGCCGCTGTAGATTTTTTGTGAATGGACGTGCTATCCTTTCGTTTTTCTGAAATTTTGACTCCTTAATAAAGCATCAAAACGATCGCGATCTATAACCATGTGGTTCACATTCAATAGTGTTTACCTTTTTTTCAAACACTATAATGATTATGATTAAATGTTTCTAATAAATTCCAACAAATAAAGGTCATGAAAACGGAAAATCGTAGGTTTTTCTTCGCAAAGCGTATTTTTTTAAAGCAAAAATCGGTAGCCTTACGCTAAAATAGTAAGGGTTGGCAGCTCTGAGACTGTAAACAAAAGCACTTATTCAAGGTCTCAGGACAAACAATGGATAAATTTTGTTTCATTTAGGAAAAGCTTCTAGAGTTACTAATATTTTGTTATCATTCCATGACACCACTATAAATACAGACTTAAAGCAGAAGTCAAATAGGGACTCAAGAAATAAGCCACGCTGATTTATACGACTTATTGTGGTTGTTTAACACATTTTTCTTTGTCCATTATTTTTTAATCGATTTATATGCAGTGTTCTCCTTAGGCCCAAATAGAGCCATGACACCACGGTGTTAAGTTATTTACCACAGTAATATATTGTTTGATATTATAATAGAATGTGTTAGGACCACAGTGCTACATGTATAATTTTCACAAAAACCATTTTTTACTGACTTCCAATGTGTTATTGGAATTTCCTGGGGAAACACTGTTTAAGAAATATCTGCTACGCAGATTATAAAAGGTGCAAAACGGAAATGTCAGAAGTTGATATCAGAATAAACCAAATTATGAAATATATCTGAAAGTCATTCCGTAAATAATTGTTTATTTTCAGTTACTGATGGCTAAATCCATTAACAGTTTCGAGATGGCATTAGATAAACTTATACCTTTTTTTACCATCCTTGAGATAAATTACCATAATTGCCATACCAATGCAGATGCGGAAGAACTTGTGCAAAAACTTGTTACCTATTTGACAGGAAAAGTCTTTCATTGGAAAGGTAAAATTACACTATTGATTTAAGAACTGCATTAAATGTAAGTCACCTAGTGATCAAATTGCTAGCACCAGATTCAAGAGGCTGTTAAGAGCCAGAATCGCTCACCTGTGACATTAAAACTGTAAGTAAATTATGCTGACATTGCAGTGTACAACATATGGTTCAATGGCATTAAATGGTTTTCCATTGCCGACATTACGAACATTTGGTCTTGTAACTTTATTGCAATAAATATTTATTACATGTGTTGTATATCATTTTAAAGCTGATTAAGTCATCTTGCTTCAGTTTCAATGTCCTGGGCCAAAGCCAGATTTATTTTTCCGCAATTTGGCAAACCCCGAAAACCATGGATATCGTGACGAAGAAAGCACACAATAATCCATAAATTAGCATCTCTTATGGGAGTCATTTTTGGCCGGATTTTATGGAGTTATAAATGGTCGGGCGGCGGGCGGGCGGGGAAATAACTTTCGTAACAGTTTTCTCAGCAACTACTGACCACAGCCTCTTGATATTTGGTATATAGGATCGGCATGGGGTCCAATACCGTGGGATTTTATTTCAGGTCTGTCGCTCATCTACTTCCTGTTTAACGAAATCCGGTCATTTTTTACTTTGACATATTTTTTTAAGATTCAGTCTTCACTTGTGCAGATGCCTTTACTACTTTTACTTTCCACATTAAATCAGCTATTCGGAACAGTCATCCTTTTGTAAATCCATGAAGTTTAAGAGTATTATTGTTTTCATTTCAGGTTTATTGAAGGTATTGATACTCTAAAGGTACATGAGAATATTAAGACCCTTAAAAGTATTTTTTTAATAAAAGACCACACATAAGATGCAGAAACTTTTGAAAAAATATTTACATAGAAAGTTGCTGAACAGAGAAGCAACAAACATCAGAAAAAAACTGCAATAATATCTTTATGGTGAGACTTTTTAGAAGAGGCAGAACGCAAGTTTTATGCATCAATACTTTTAAAGTATGAATTTTTATTCAAAAATTGGCATTTTTGATTATATTATTTAATCACCGAAGAACGACAGTAAAGTTGAATAGAAATACATGTACTGGAATGTCTGAAATAATCATAATAATCCTTATTGACACTCAAAAGTCAACATGTATAATGTACCAACAGATTTTAACACAATGTATAAAATCTTCAAATAAAAAAAAACTTGGCTGGGAAATTTTATCTTGACAGAGTATATGAATGTTTCTCTAAGTTTTTGAAACATTTGTATACAATTTCATAGCTGTACAAAGATTTGATGAAAATTAGGGAATAACTGTATTGTATTTCAACATGTGACAGCTAAAAATGGAGTTTAAGTAGTCACAGCTTGAAATACAATACGGTTATTTCGTTCGGCTATTTCCATTATAATACAGTAAACAAAAAGATTGATTTTTTTCCTCTCCAAATATTTCCCTTTTGACGTTTTTCCAAAATGAGTATGCTTCAAATGTTATTGAAATAATATACGATTAGTATTATTTCATGTATTCAGGGCATTTGCTGTGTTTTTTTTGGAAACTACAATTCTGTGTTGAATTCTGAATTCTAAATATGGCAACCCTCTTAGTTAAGACAGGTAAAGTCATCGTCCAATGAAAATGGTGTTTAAAAATATTGCATTAGAGTTTTTTTTGTTAATAGATTGCTTGCAACCCTTTTATGATCACTCTAATGAAAACTATGCAATTGTTTTCCAGATGAGGATTTCGGAACAACTCTGACAGAAATTATGCTGTTCACTACAGGATTGAAGACAGTGCAATCACTTGGTTTTACACCGAATCCTACCATCGAGTTTGTAGATGAGAAATTTCCCAGAGCAAATACTTGTTTAAATATTTTATACAAACCACGTAATACCAGAAATTTCTCAGAGTTTTGTGATAATATGAAATTTAGAATGTTCAACTCTCAAGGCTTCTATGGTTGATAAATTTGTTTCAATGTCAGTTTTATTTCGATAACATTAGTACCGCAAAAATAAGTAAGTTTACAGTAGTTGTTGTATTTGTATCAATATCAGATCTAAAATAAACATATTAAGAATGACATTTACCCCCCAAATAGCCTTGACAAGTAGAGACATTTTATTGTCATGTTTACCTTTCTGATTGTTCATTGGCCATTATACTGAATTTAAAACAAAGTCAACATGCGGAACGTCACATTACTCAATAAGGAGAATTTCCCCATGCCAAATAAAATAACGTTTAAAACCAATTATATTTGGTTTAGATGCAATATGGGCGAGGAAGTTAAAAGGAATATGTTTATGTTAAAAACTTTCCTCTTAAAAACAAAAGAAAAATTTTGCTATTTAGTTTTTCATCTAAAATGTCAAATTGATAATTTCTTAAATTTTGATTGATTAATAGGCCAAACAAAATCTATATGACTCGACCTGAAAAAAGCCTTGAGTGTTTAGCATTCACAATTAGAAAGTGTAGTTAGTTGTGTGGTATTGTCCTCTGAGACATTGTGCGGTATCTATAGCTGAGACATCGCAATGAATTGATCGCCGAGACAATTTATATTGTGTGCCTCATATTTGTTTGCTTAATTGAAATTTTGGCTAATGTTAACCTTTTTTCTTAAGTCTGTTTAATATGAAGCAGTTGTGGTGCACCATTGATATTTGGAAGCAGGTTAAATTTGGATCAGTACAGATAAATTTCAAGGGTAAGTGCCAGTATTGTAGTCATTTCTAACATTTTGATTTTTTAACCGACATATCTCTGTGTTAACAGTTTATTAATTTTTTGTAATTAACTTTTGTTTAAATGTGCTATGACATTAACCTTTGACCTAGTGACCTTAAAATCATTTGTGGTCTTTCTTTTCTGATAACCCATCGATTATGTAAGTTTCTTAAAAACAAACATTTTAGACTGTCAGAAATATTGCTAATTTGTATATTTTATGCCTTATAAAGACCTTGATATTTTGGCCTATTTCTATTAACATTTAACTGCCCATAAGGTCATTACATTCTTGTAGTTTAGGGTCACTTACTTGCCATGGTACCACAACAAAAAAATGGAAAAAACGGAAGCTTTGAGTGTAACCATTACAGGAAGACTAGTATTATTTTTTAGTGGTAAACTGATGTATTAAGAGCACGTGATTAAGGGATAACATGACACTTGAACAGTGTATGGTAAGCCTTTGAAGGCTAGCTGATTTGGTAAAAAATTGTGTTGTGTATATTATGTAAAATAATAATGTTGCACTTTGAAATAACCAATATATATAGTGATGTCTAAGAACATGTCTAAAAAAATCATGCAAACGGTGGCATAATTGGTGTCTCAGATTTTAATGAATTGATGAATTCTTTAATTTCACCCAACTTTGACCAAAAATAAGTTTAGGTGGATGAAACTTGGTATGCATATGCCCCCAGTAGTAGCTTAGTATGATTGCATCCCCATTTTTTACCTTGAATTCGATTTTTCAGTTGGATAACTTTGGCAATTTTCAATACGTACAATAACAATGGTAATTTTTCCATGGTGTCATACAATTTTTTATCAATAAGCATCACCACCCCTCATCACACAGCCGTCCCGTGAATTTACTGAACAGATTATGGGGAACTTTTTGTAGAATTGTTCATCACCAAGGTTACTTGATCATAAGCGGTTTATCGTTGTTTTGCTCTAAATTTAACATAAATTTAACAATTCAATGTGACAACTCTCCCATATATCTATATGAACCTACATGTCATAAAAACTATTATTTGTCAAAAATTAAGGTCACTGAGACTTGAAGATATATATTTTTTATGGATACTTTAATGTTCTTTTATTCTAAGATGCTAAGTCCACTGAATCGAATAGACTCTATATTTACCTAATTCAAATATAATAGACTATAATGACCAGTCAAGAGTATATGCTCAACTTAATTTCGAGCAAAGCCAAACTGCAACACAAGCATATGGTATAATACAAAGTCAAAATTAGTCCTTGATTATACATGTACTAATTTTATTTATGCAATTCATTTTGTCTCTCAATCATTTCTAGGCATTATAGAAACTTATTTACTCCCTGTTATATCTGATATAGCGACTTCTATTTAAGTTTTTAATTGTTCTGATAATTGATCTGCCCCTTCCATGTCGGGTTCCTCCACAAGGTCATTGATTGAAATACCGAACCTACCAAAGCCTTGTTCAAGCTTATCCTGTATGCTGATGTCCCCAGAGTCCTCAAATAGTTCTCTTGTTGCAGTATGGCTGCTTCTTATGTTATCAAGCATGCCAGACATCCACATTTGATGAAGTGTCATTTCTGCCTCTGTCCTAACTTTGTGAAGGTTCCAGCCACTCCTGAATTCCTGCAAATCTGCATTAATCAATGGTAAAAAAACAACATGTAAAGCAAGTTTATGCTGTTCATTGTCTGGATCTAAGTTAATAGATGGATCATCTTCAAGATCATAAACAACTGTAGTATTTTGAGGTAACTTGTTCATGTATGTTACTCCAAATCTGTTCAATCCTCTGGTTGTGCACTGATCTACCAGTAATGTGATGAATGCTTTGTCTAATAAGATTTAAAAGTAATGCCAATTTTGTATTCTCACCACCATTATCTGATCTTACTTTCGTAGGTACACTGTAAGTGGAACATGCGACTACAAATAAGGCTAAAGGCTGTATTTCTTCTGGAACAATGAAGAAATGTCATCAGTCTACTATAACCATCGATACAATCATGTGTGCAGAATACCCATCTACAACAAAATAATTGAAACTGATATTTTATAAGTTGTTAGTTCAGCTTATGCTAAAAGAGAAATGTATTTTTATATAGGCCATTAATTTCAATATAGATATCAAACGTGTAATGTTTTTGATTCTATAAGTAACCTGTTTGTTATAAAACAAATTACGACACTTTTCCAAATTCTTGACAGACGAAAAGGAGAAAAAAAAAATTCAATGTGACAACATCACTCAAATGGATTCTCGTATTGGGGAGAGAGATTATGGTATAATAATATGCATATAAATATCACTGTTTACCAAATGTTAGTTTATATGCATCTATGGATATGTGCTTTCTACCCTTAGAGGTTTAAAAATATGAATAAAGCAATTAATACTCGATTACCGGTACAATATAAGCAATTCATTTATTGATATTAATAATTCGAATTCTACTCGCCAAACCGTTTGGGTAAAAATTAGTGAATTCTACCTTGTGTACTATACACTAAAGTACAAAAGATGGCAGATTGGAGAGACACTCTCAACCAACTTCTGCTTTTAATCGACGGTGCTGCACTTAGTAATAATTATACAGAGATTGATAGATTGTCACATGAGGCAAAATCAATGCTTGCCCGCAACTCCGATGAGATTGACGAAGATTTGGCTTCAAATGTCAAATCTTCGTTCGAAACTATTTTAGCACTAAGTACTACCCAAAACCGAGCGCACACCATTACCCTATACAGTACAGTGCCTAATCAAAATGGATACAGAGCAAGCAGACCAAAAACTGGTAGGTTTGCCTAATTTCGTCATAAATATAGGATTTTATATCGACGCTGAGATGAGTGTTATATCTCTTCATCACAGATCTACAACTTGTAGAGTGCTCCAAAGTTACCGGATGAACATATCCTTTTAATCATTATCAACCAACAAGTATTGATTATTAGTCTCTCTGCCCATATTTAACGAAATGCAAAACAGGACCATTATGAGAAAATGGAACATTATGACAGGGCCATTATTGAGGGGAGCACCATGGCCGATGTTGTTTTTAACAAGTTTTTAATAAAACAATTTTACAAATAATGCAATGAAAAAAAAATCAAATCAATGTAAAAATTTGTGACAAACTACTATTTCTTGATATACTATATTTGTTTCTATTGTGAGAAACTTGGACATCTTGTGCAGCATTGTCCCGAGCGCAATAGACAGAAAAATAAAATTGCGACAGAGAGCAATTTTACTCAATCTAGGCAAACATGGTCAAATTGTTCAGACGATGTCGTTGATATCAAGTTAACCGAACCAGTCAACCCCGTGGATATAGAAGGTACGTTAACTATTTGCCAGCTAGGCTCAGCATCATTGCTTCGCACAATAATTCCGATAGAGTTTATAGATCACTTCCGAAGAAACCACCGATCAAACGGACAACAACTATGCACGCAGCAGGGAGAGACATGCGACTAGAGGCAGTTGTTGCAGGACCGATCGATTTACAAATAGGAACTAAAACATATAGGAATAGGATCGACATATATACAAATTAAATGTGCTTTATCAGAAAATTTGACCAATTACATAGTGGAACCAACACATGAAATACTTAGCTCAGTTTTGATTCCACGTAGTTTTTATGGGGAGACCACACCCAAAATTAGTTTACTGAACCCAACTGACTTAAATGTGACATTGCAGGAGGGAACAGTGTTGGGTGAGGCCGTTTAAGCCGATATTTTAAACTCGGGGCACGCCCCGTTTGTAGAGAATACCAAGACTACCGGATCTGACAACCAAAAATTACCGAAACAACTAAAGTAATTATTTGAGGAATCGAGCGCACTCCTCACATCAAACCAGAAAGGCAAATTAAAAGCCCTATTATGGGAATTTTCTGATGTCTTTGCAAAAGACGAATTTGACTTGGGATATTGTACCGAAATGGAACATGAAATTGACACGGGCGCTGCCCGTCCTATCAAACAAAAAATCCGGCGTACACCTGTTTGTTTCGCACAAGAAGAGGAACATCATTTAAAGAAAATGTTAGACGCTACAGTAATTGAGCCGTCAACATCGGAATGAGCGTCAGCACCAGTCTTAGTAAGAAAGCGAGACGGTACTGTCCGCTGGTGTATTTACTACTGGAAATTAGATCAGGCACGAAGAAAGACGTTTACCCGTTACGACTTATAGATGACTGCTTGGACACATTAGCTGGAAATAGCTGGTTTTCAAAGCTAGATGCAAACAGCGCCTATTACCAAATTAAATTGAAGGAGTCAGACATGAAGAAAACCGCTTTTATCACTAAGTATTTACGTTTCCATGTGTGGTGTGCGGTGACACCACGGTATTGATCGTTCACGTACGTGTGTTGTACATATAGATATGTACATTAGTTGGTATTCGGTTATACCGTAATGGAATGGATACCGGAATAAGACACTGCCGTATTTAGCTCTACATGGGAAGTAATCAGTAGGTGAATGATGATGCGCGGTTGTAGTCTGGTGTGAGTGTGAAGCAGACGAGAGAAGACGCACAGTTGAGCTGAGAGGTGACAACTTATAATTAGTGAGTATATGTGATTTACAATTGCCCGCGTGTAATAACTTTATTATTAATATCAATAAATCAGCTGATTTTATTAATATAAATAAATTATTGATACTAATAATGGAATTATAAATAATAATATTCCATTGAGAATTTTTAATAATTATAATTTGAATTATTATTAATATATCAAATTATAAATATCAATAAATAATGAATAAATTGTTAATATCAATAAATACGGTTTTTGTCCACTTTGGCTTGCCATATTCTGTTGTATCATACAACGAGCGACAATCTTGTATAAAAAAGTTTTGATGTTTGATGGACATAACAATTGAACTTAAAAGCAGATTCCAGCAATATTTATATCCAAAACCACAGGAATTTGACCCCATATCATTTGGGGCGAAATATTGCAAGAGAATTAAAAAATAATAAGGTTTTAATTTTATTAATTTTATCTTTTTTCCACGTTTAGACATCAGTCAATTAATCTGCTTATGATATTCTAGTATAATTGTAAGACGTGAATGACGGGAGTCTCTATAAACTGTAAACTTTTATGTATTCAGATTTCTGAATTATCTCCAATGTTAAGGCCCGTGCGGGATCCGGGTTGCTAAAAGAATAGACCGTAGTCGCGCCACTTTGTCGTAAAAGACCTCAATAGCGCCCAGTACCCTCACCGGCGTGTCAGGTCGGCTTGCCTAAAGACCGACTGGGATGTGTGCCCCAGGTAGTTGAATGGGGTACCCCTGGCAAGCTGGGGTTGTCAGGCAGCAATACGGAAAACCTGACAGCAAACCATATTAGTGCACCGTGTTGGGAAAAATGCCACGTTCCTCGCACGCTAAAGAACACTGCTGTAGTATTCGCTATGAGTAGGGATTTCGATCCCGCTACAGGAGGCTAAATTGCCCGACCCTATCCATCCTCCCATTTGCCAGTGGCAATCTAAAATCCGTTACCCCTATTTTTCCTTGTGTCCCATCCCATTTTCATTCATCATCATTTCATGTTCATTTTATCATCCATTTCATGTTCATCGCCTGAATAAAGCTGAAATATTGCTGCTCGGGCGTTGAACACCATTAATTAATCAATCAACCCAATGTGGAAAAGTGTCACTGGAACAACACCAGCTATACAAAATCGTACTTAGAAATGACACGACTGAAATAGAAGACAATGAAGGTCTTCTAAAACTGACTGTTAAAGTCTTTGTGCTAATTTAAAATGGTGAAAAATGTACATTGATTGTATCGTCAACCAGCGTGGCAATCCTGTAGTCATTAAAAAAAATGGCAATGGAGGAGTTTGTTCCAAATGTTGGCCACACTGGTACAGAGAAATGTATCAAATCGCACTGAAAACGGTTTCTTTAAATGATGCATAACTGTATTAATGTTATTGTGTAATTCCCTTCGGTAGGTGGGGGCTACAGGGTTTACCCTCGGGCAATGTGTCAATGCAATTACTTGATCTCGATTTGTATGCACTGTCGACTGCAATGGCGTCTCTCTGTCTGCTGGTTACGTCACACCTTTTTGTTGTGGCGGGAAACCTCTCGTGTCTCTTGGCATTCTCCACTCAATTAATGGTTGGTCACCCCCGAGATGCCCCGGTCAAGAGATCGGGTTTGGACAATTACCCATATAAACAGGGAAGTGCCCAATTTCATCACACCCCCCTCCGTTTTCTAAGGGACGGGACCCATGTTCCGTTAACCCATAACACCTAGCCTACTACTCCCCATAACCACGGAACTGACATAAACAACCTTCCACTCCGCATATGTAAAATACACTGAGGCCATCTCCTAACCTACTATCCAAAAGCCGACACCAACCCACTCCTCTCCACAGGAACAGAAAACATGTCCAAGACTCTGGCACAACGGCATTGCAAATACACTACAAGAACCAAGACTAATAAATTCATTTGCACAGATATCACATGGAACCAATTCATTACCCTTCTCCTCATTTCTAATTTTCAATCCTACTCTAGTCTATTTACCAAGTCCACGAAAAAACCCATCCAAGGACGGGACACACAGAAGGACGCTCCTCCAAGGAGTCCAACATATACATCCGTCCTGCTAGTGACGGCCAAAGGTGAAAAGATCCCGCGTTGTAGCTGGGTATACGGTCTGTCCTATCCTGGTTCCTTACACCCATGGTGCCTCCCAGTTCTTTATGATCTCCCTCTTCTCTGAAGGACTATCATGACACGCCAGTGTGACAGGGTCACCTCGCAGTTGATAGGGTGTAGGGTGATATAACCTGGCACCCTCCATCCCATTTCCTTGCACAGTGTTCCGAATCGGAGCACATCCTACTCCTTGATCTTGCTGGCCTCCGGGATGTGCCCGTAGCCATTTACCAACTCCACCAGGTCTGAAATCGCCCCCTTATCGCCACATAAAAACTGGGTTATATTCTGCAGGAGGCAGCCAATCTCCCGCTGGAACACCTCACTTGTTTTGTCGGTGAGTAGGTTTGGCAGGTGCTCACACACCACGTGCCGCCGCAGCCCTTTGATGCGGATCCTGCACCAAACAGGGGTAACTGTCATGGTTGTTGTATCCCTTCGGTTTGGGCGCAACCGGCAACACTGGAGCAGGGCCCTTAACAACCACCTGCGCTAGTTTGTAGGGGGCTGGCTTCCCAGTCTGTGCCTGGGTCTCGTTGGGTTCCACACCCAGCACGACCTCCTCAAACGGCTGGTCCCCAGACGTCTGTCTGGGTGGCTACCGCGTTGACAGGCCAACAGTTTGGGTAGACTTGTCCATAGTAGTGGGACCCTCTTCATGGGTTTGGGTTGCGATGTTTCTGCCTCCCCGCAAAACGGGAGCCCTCCTCTCCCTCTCGACGCCTCCAACCTACTGTCCATGGCCTATGCTCACATTAAAAGTATTATTGAAAGTGCCTCTGCTTCGATACATCCTGCAAGATAAAAGGAAATCATTAGAGACCTTCAAACAATAAAAAACTGTCCGCGACAACTCACTAACCCTTTGGTGGTGGTGCCACTCCCCAACCACCGAGTCCCTAACACTGGATTTTGTTCTCCTGTCTCCCCCTCTTTCCTCGAGGGGAGGTCCTCCTCCCGACTACCTGACAGTTGGGACACTTATATGAATCCAATTCCTCGGCCTCCAATGCCGACAAGTTCACACATGTTAAATGTTACCACTCCTTACAAGTGTCACATTGTACCATTGTTTCTCCAGTGTCCGCACCTCTACAAATACAGTACTTTTTGTCCTTCTTAGTGTCAGAAGTCTCCTCTGTTAATATGTTTTCTCCTTGTAGGAGTCGCCGTTGAGCTGTCTCAAGCCATGATGGAATTTTCCTGTCCCTACATGCTTTTAATCTGTCGTGATTCGTATTACTTTGCAGTTTAACTTTGTACACATTGGTGTGATCGCCTGTACTACTATCTCAGGTCCCTTCCACGGACTACTGAGTTTCTTGTTTTTTCCTACTATTTGTGCTGTGTTCGGTGATCTCGACGTCGTAATCTCGTTTCATTCTATTCTGCGTTGTATGCAGAGTGTTCTTCGCAATTTCGTGAGATTTACGGATAGCAGTTTCCAAACTTGCTATGTATTGATCACCCCTGTGGATAGTTTCTCCGGTCCTTGTGAGAACATAAGTTCTGCTGGTTGATTTGTCTCCCTGCCTAACACGAGCCTGTTAGGTATAAATCCGGTGTTCCTGTTCACAGATGAACGTAAAGCTCCTGCCAACTGAGCAATGTGCTCATCCCAATTGTCCTGGTAGCCATCCACGAAACATCGAACGGCGTCCATAATGACTGTTTTTCCTTTCAACCTGACCATTCGCCGATGGTCTGTAAGGCGTTGTCCTAGCCTTGTGTATTCTAAGGAGTTCACACGCTGATTTGAATAGAGAACTTTCAAAATTTCTCCCTTGATCTGTGAAGATCTGGAATGGATACCCAAACAGGGTGAAAAATTCATTAATGGCTGCTCTAGCCGTTACTTCCGCTGTCCGGGACGGTAACGGAATGCACTCTGTCCATTTTGTGAACTGGTCTACCTTCATAAGAATGTATTCGTTCCCATTCTTAGTCTTTGGGAAAGGTCCCATGAAATATAAGTGTACACGTTCCATCGGCGCACCCGCATGGTACGGTGTCATTTTGCACTTGGCATGTCTATTCGGTCCTTATTTCCTTAGACATATTGTACCAATGGTATTTGTCCTTGATTCTGACCATTGTACGCTCCGTTCCTTAATGACCGGCTGACGGTAACTCGTGACAAAGAGTTAGTACTTTCTCCCTCAGGCTAGCAGGAACCACTAACCTAGTTCCTGCTCCCTCCTTCTTGGGTTATGTTTCTTAATATTCACATGTCATCCAAGTAGATCATTGATCTGTTTATAGAGTAGTGCTAGTGACGCTAAGAATAAGATATTTTCCGCTGGTTCTTTGCTGTCTCGTAAACAGTTAAGAATAATTGTCAAATCCGGGTCCTCAGACTGAGCTTGTTTTATTTCTTCATTTGTGAATCCACTTATTAATAATCCTCCTTCCTGTGACACGGCTGTCACTGTACAATTATTGTCACTCTCAGTCAATATCACTGGTTGGATACCAGAGCCTATGTCCATGCTTGTAGTAAACAAGATATTATCCACAGTACGTTCCTGTGTAGTGTCACTTTTCAAAGGTGTGCTTGATTGTTCATCAACACTGAATAATGTTATTGCAACAGCAATGTCCTGAATAGGCTTATCCCTGCACTTCCTCTTTCTAGTCAAGGACACTGCCTCATCCACTTCATACATAACTTTGTTCCAAGTACGGTGTGCTTTCTCACACTTTTTGCAACCTCCGCAAGGTAAATCCGATAACCCCATTCAGCCTGGAAACATGGGCATGGTACCTCACTCTCTCCTATCCGTGAAAGTCCATTTCCTACCGCAGGTCGGGGTTTTCTCCGGGTAGTCCGGCTTCCTTAAACTGGACGCCATGAAATAGCTGAAAAATTGCTGAAAGTGGCGTTAAAACACCATTCAAACAAAACCATCCGCATTTCCGTGGAGTCTACCCGGACGGTGCTTGATATTCATGTCATACTGACTGAGCTCTTCCATCCTTGTTCCCGTCCTGAATATAGCTGCAATACTGCTCGCTGGACGTAAAGCAGACATCCAATCAATCACTCAATCTTTGTAAATCCTTTTAGAAAGCTGTCGATCAACCGGTAAATATATTTCATGGAAAAGTTTGAAAGGAAAAATATGTAATAGAATAGCTAAAGTGAGAAGGATTCACAAAGGGCAAGACGTAACATGCAGGTTCTTTGAAGTCAGGGCTAACTCGATTTCCCGTCTAGAAAGAGTAAGGGTTCAGTATATCGGGGCCTTTGATGCGGCCTACTGAAATCGCCTACTGTTAGCAGACACTTGCTGCAGGCTGAGGAAGCCGCAAGCCTATTCTCCTGTGCCCCGGTCGTCACACGGGGTTACATAGTTCTTAATGTCATAATTTTCCATTATATTGTTGATTTGAAGACAGCATGAATATTTTTAACTCTTGAAGGCTCTATCATTCAGCAAACTTGATGGCTTTCTCGCTTATTGAAGATATTTAGAAACGCACGATACCCGCGTATTGGATTTATGCTTGTATTATTCCTTGAATTTCTTAAATTCTTTCCGTTTATCATCTTGCATTGTTTCACTGCAATATCATTTTAATGTCTTTATTGATCTTAAAAGCACAGCATCAACGAAGATTGATTGATTATTTGTTGTTTAACGTCCAGCAGCTTCTGACCATGTTTCTCAGAGTTATTTTCATCTGTTGCCAGCCTAAGTCTTTCTTCAATTAAATCGGCTAAATTTGTACGACGAAACACGTCCTTAACAATTCTATTAGTATCACTTATGTCTAAAACGCCAAATACAACTTTGCTAAATCTCGCATAATACATGTGTTCCTCCTGCAAATCTCACCAATTGTTCTATCTCTAAATCTATTCAAAATAAACTATGAAGTCTGTATCGTTATCTATCTTATTGTCGAAGCTGCATTAAAGAAGTTTCGGTTTTAATGCATCTTGTTTCTCGATATAGCATTTATGTTGAAAAAGTATCTACTGCCGAAGTAGCAATAGTAGTTGAGGCATACTTTCAGATTGTCATCGACTTTGGGTTTACGTTCCCTCATCTGTGCTTTGCTTCCAATAAACCATGGTTTTTTTAATGCTCTCGGGCTTGGCTTGTATAATTTTACATAATTTTCTAATTAATGCTTCTTCTTTATGTGGCATTTCAGCATTCCATTTTTAACAAGTATATGCAGAAACGTTCCGGTTTCTGAAAACAAAAAAGATTATCAACCTTTAAGGAGACCTTGGATAACTTAATAACATGCTTTAACTATTCTGTTGAAACAAGTACAGATACAGTATAAAAATCCATACTACTAAAATGCAAAACCGCTTTTTTTCTTAGATAAATAACATAAAATCGAAGAAGGCTACAAACTAAACCTATGTAAGGTTACGGTACATTGATTGATTGATTGATGTTTTACGTCCAGCAAGCAATATTTCGGCTATATTCGGGACGTGAACAATTTTGTAATGTTTTACAATTAGAAAGAAAAAATTAGAAAGAAAACTATATCTGTCGAAATATAGTAAAACTGTAATTTCACACAATAGTATGAGGGTATATACACATGAAAAATAACGTGATAAAAATAATAAGTATGAAATAAGAGCCTAGTTATGTTAAGAACTGTAGAATTTTGTCGCCAACGACAGTTGTAAACAACTTAAAGTAAAAAGCCACAGTATAAAAACGTTCTCGAATGTGGGCCACGTCAGCAGAGTCCATCAAGACATGCTTGATTTTATAGGTATTGTTACATGACACCCACTCAGGTCTTGGTTCACCATTTGAAATATAATTATGTGTTAAAACTACTTTGTCTCTACATGTAAAAGTGTTAAAATTTTTCTGGCGAGTAAGTGGTTGGATCTCATGTAGTTTATTATGAACTTCAAGATATCAACCACCCTGCCATAAACTATAAATATATTTTAAAATAAAGGACTTGAAATCAGTAAAGGGAAGTTTACAGTTAATTATGTTATTATTTAAGGCACTCCTAGCTTCCATGTACACGACTTTGTTTCCAAGAATTCCCACATGACTGGGAATCCAGAAAAACACAACATCTTTCCCAAAAGTTGTCAATGATTTGTAAATCTGAATAATTTTTAAAATAAAGGGATTTATAACTTTGTAATTTTCAATGGCAAGAAGGCACGATTAAGAATCGGAGCAGGTAAGAAATCTATTCCTTTTAGCCTTGCTCACTCCTTTCCTCTAATGCGCATGTCTGATCAAATGGCCATCAGAACTTGTGATTGTCATATCATTCATTTCTTTCTTGACACTGACTTCAGCTTCATCAGAACTTATGATTATTTGCTCATCTATCGTTTCTTTCTTGACCCTTAATTTCTGTTCATCTTCATTTGAATCCGTCTTAATTCTTTTTCGTCTGTGTCGGTCTAGACTGGTGTTCTGTACTGGAACGGCTTTTTGTTGGAGTCTTTTAAGTTCCAAAGACTTTTTTGGTACCTTGTGGGTTATTATGAGATGATCCGTTGGTCTGTCAACAACCGCCTCAATTTTTTATAAGGGCATATCTTGATTATGTATCCTTTCTTTCCCCTCAACAGACTTTTATTATGGACTGATAATATTTGATGAATGTCCTTCCTATGGCGCCATATATTTACCACTAATTTTCCACAGTACTCACACTTCTGTGCTTTACGCATTCTTCTTTCTTTGTCTTGTTATTTCTTGAAGTACTTGGTCCTTGCGTTGGAGCAAATTGGTCCACTTCACTCTCAGAACTGCTCTCGACCGTAATTTCAGGCGAGTATAGAGAGTCTGTAAACGAATTTACAATATCACTATCCGAGTCCGAAATAGGTTCTGGAGCCTTTCTTTTTCGCCACTTTTAGTAACTGCTTGCCTTTTCCCTTTGGAGTTGAAACCTTTGGAGTTGGAGGCAGGATGTAAGAATCGGGAGATGGAGATCGACCCTAAAATTACAAAAAAAAACGCTTTGCTACAACATATTAGTGTATATAAATTGTAATTGAAGAGTATGATCAATATAATGAAGCGTTAAAATGTATATTTATTTGCGGTGATTGATTTCTTTCAGCGGTAAAATGCTTCTTTTTTGCGGTATATGGTAACTAAGTAAGAGAATACCGCATAGGTAATTGGTTACCTATTTGCGGTAATTGGAAACTAAGTATGAAATCACCGCTTCTTTTTTGCGGTAAATCATTACTTTGTTACAAAACACCGCAAAAAACTTTTAAGCGGTGAATTGTTACGATTTTGCGGTGAATAGCAACTTTCACGCGGTATATGGCTACTATTTTGCGGTTATATGGTAACTATTTTGCGGTATTACGAAACTTATTTGTATATTAACGTTAGTATTTGGTTAAAATGTTAACTATTTACATGTACAATGATTTTTTTGTTATAATCAAATCAAATCCCTAAGTTATGTTTGCTAAAATAGCTATTTATTAGTTTTTTTTCAAAGTAATTTCATATGTTGTTGACTTTAATGCTCCATCTGTTTATTTTTTCAAGGAAATTACAGTTTTAATTAATATTTAATACTTACCCTTCTGCCACGGGTTTTTCTTTCCACTTTTTCCTATTTGGTACTTCTTCTTTCCATTCTATCAAATAACAATTAATCCTAATCAGTTATGATAACTACTTGTATTTCGATATGTTTGTATAAATTGTTTAATTGCAATACAGTTCGAATGATAACGGAATCCGACGAATATAATCTGAGTCAGTTGTGATAAAGAGAAAAAATGCATATATCATAAACTATGTTGGGAATTGATAAATGTTTCTAAGTTAAAAATCTCCTTCATTTCATTTCAGCCCCGTGCGGGATCCGGGTGGCTAAAAGAATAGACCGCAGTCGCGCTAGCTTGTCGTAAGAGGCGACTAAATAGCGCCCAGTACCCTGACCGGCGTGTCAGGTCGGTTTGCCTAAAGACCGACTGGGATGTGTGCCCCAGGTGGTTGAATGGGGTACCCCTGGCAAGCTGGGGTTGTCAGGCCATTATACGGAAAACCTGACCGCAAACCATATTAGTGCACCGTGTTGGGAAAATGCCACGTTCCTCGCACGTTAAAGAACGCTGCTGTAGTATTCGCTACGAGTAGGGATTTCGATCCCGCTACAGGAGGCTAAATTGCCCGACCCTATCCATCCTCCCATTTGCCAGTGGCAATCTAAAATCCGTTACCCCTATTTTTCCTTATGTCCCATCCCATTTTCATTCATCATTTCATGTTCATTTTATCATCCATTTCATGTTCATCGCCTGAATATAGCTGAAATATTGCTGCTCGGGCGTTAAACACCATTAATCAATCAATCAATCATTTCATTTCGTATCCTAAGAAGCAAGATTATATCAAGGTATAAACAGATAAGGAATTTGAAAATGCCGCCTTTGTTTCTGAAGACCTTTTAGTAGACCAATCAGTTTTATTGATACAAACGTTGAAAACGCAAAGAAGAAACGTGATTTCTTATTATCATTTTCCTTAATTCATTTTGCTAGGTTTTTGTCTTAAAAATAAAGTTTTGATCTTTGTTCTGAATTAGCAAATAATTAGAGAGTCAATGCACTAAATATGAAGAAGACGGAAGACGGCGAGTTTCAACACGCTCTCCAAAGACAGCGGCCGATGCAACTTTGTCGCCGTTCTTCGATCCATCTGTAGAATGGTCAGGATAGTGATATTTTATTTCTGCAAAGTGTCGTTGAATAATTAAAGGGTTTGTGTCAGACTTTTTATTAGTGCCCCGCCACTTTGTGGCGGACGCCCTATAGTGATCAGTCTGTCCGTCCATCCGTCTGCTCCTAAAAACGATAATTATGGGTTTAAAATTTGGTCCAGGACATACTTGTGAGGTAAAAAATATTGTGAGCTTAAGCTCACAATATTGAATTAAAAATGCCAAAAACTGTTATTAACGAGTTTATTTCTCTAAATAAAACCTATATTAAAAAACTCGTATTTTGTGCACTTCATCAATGTCCATTGATATGGACTCGGAGTAAGCGTTTGTCCCTTTGAACAAAACTACTATTATGTATGGAACAAATCCGGGAGGTTCCGAAAGCGCGCGCTCGACCGCCATTTGCACTCTGGAAGCGGCAAAAGAGTTTGGGAGTGAACTTCTCATTTGATCAACTTAATTTTAAGTAAATTGTACTTTTGTTCGTACTTGTGACAGAATTTGAATGCTGGCGGTAATTTATTGGCCCCATTAAAGGTTTCTTTCATATTTACTGGATTTTAGTATACGCATTGAAAAAATGTCACCTGTAAAATATAGACAGTTTGCTTTAACATTTGGGACGTACATCTATATGAGGCAAACATGAATGCAACAATTTACTTAGGTCCAGTGTTCTGTTGCAGTGCTGGTTCATAGGCAATTCCTGTTCAACAACCTCCACACTTTCAGTTGTTAAAATATCTTGTTCGTGTATATTTAGTGCCCCAGACTATAACATGTGTCCTTTGACGGTGGATAACTTGATAAATTGATCTCGGAAGAAGGAGATCCCTATTATTTTTATCCTCCGAAACCAACATTTATTAGAAGTGAATAATTATATATAATTACACCCTAAAAACATCACTCATTGTTCATCGTTCATTGTGTATCACTAATCGCTCAATGCTAATGTGGTAATGTTGAGCGATACTAGGGCTGTAGCAAAAACAGGTACAATATCAATTCAGGGTTTGTTACTTTTTCCAATTAACTTCCTACCCAGAAATGGTTATGAAATGGCCAAATATGGAATGCTTAAATTTAATTGACAAAAATGCACAAAATGCTTTGTTAGTTAGTTCTACACAGCAATGAAAAATGCTTGATATGTTTTACCATATCAATCTATTTATTAAATCCAAACTTTTTGAACCACACAACTTGTTGTCATTATGTGGAACTTAAAAACTTTTGGTAAAAGCATGCTGAAAAAAAGAATCATTGGAATCATCAAGATGATTTCGGTATTGATTCCAGGAATCGTCTGAGAAAGTATCGTAAGTGACATTCATGACATTGGCATCACCATGTAATCTTACACTCCTATGAGCATGTTTATAGTATCAGAAGTCAGTGATTCAAAATGTATGTTTATGAGATGCTTTGTATACATACATGTGCATGTGTCATTGTCCACCACAGGGAGTGCAAGTGTGAAAAAATGTATCATGTTGCATCTCTTAGTTTGTTTTTGTCAAAATAATGAGCTGAAATCTGAATGAAATGATTATTATGTTATTACAGCAAAGTTAGAAGTAGTCCAGATACAAAACCTGAGCTGGCAGGTAATATTAATAAATAAAGGATTTTAAACAAAATCTTGAATGTGTTAAATTGTGCATTCCAATTGTCTTTTGTTGTACATGTTAATATTCACAAGCTGGTGTAATGTGATAATATTTGTATTATTTGTTACAAAAATGCAGAAAAATGTAAAAATGGGCCAAACAACAGACCTTGCAAGGTTGCATTGACATCAGCTACCTTATTACTAAACATTTACATGATTAAACATAGTGCTGTCATCTGCAAATGAATTTATTTTGTGTTAAGACATACTGACACTGATGATTACATGAAATATTGCAATATCAATTACTAAGTTATTTAAAAATTCATTTGTCTTTTGAGCTTTGTAAATTACACATTTTCTGTTTTGTAACACTGGATCATTTTTTTTCTTTTTTGACCCAGTGTATGCAGATATCTGCTACAGCCAATGAAAAGAAACTTCCATTTGGACCTCTCAGAAACTATATCCCAAGATCTTTTTGGACTAAAATTTCTGATGGTACTTAAAATTCATATCTAGCCAAAGATGAAAATGATGCACAAAAACCTCGAGACCAACATCCTGATGTGGATGTCATAGTCCGAAATTATTCTGAAAACGTATTTGACCAGGTCATAGAGAGATTAAATGATACTGGAATAGAAGCAGTAGAATCAATGAGTCTTTGGATTATTAATACACTTATAGATTTTGAAGAATTTGACAAAATAATGATGAACCAAGAAGATGAGTCTATGCTTCATGATAAGCCAGAAGAACTGAATAGTAGTGAAAATGAAGATTCTTAACAAGAAAAAGGTTAATATGATTTATAAAAGAAAGTTGTATAGTGTTAAACTTTCATAGACAAGGAAGAATAAAAGCACAAATAAGCTGCCTAAATTTGTTTGCAGGTGAATTGAACGTTACAAAGGTGAAAAACAAAATATTCCTCAATAGAACTAATCCATTTTCATTGTCTATAATACAAATATTATTCATTGTAACTTTATTTCTGTAAATAGTGTGTCAAAGCTCATTTTAAAGCTCGCAATCTCTTCTCTATGCAGTTTCAATATTGGGTGGGGTTGTGAGATTTAATTTTTGGTAATTTGTCAAACCCTGGAAAAAACCATTTTGATGATGTCACCAAAAGTATTCCTCAAATGAACTACATATTGTATAAGAGTTAAAATGTTAGAATTCACTTTCACTAGTAGTTTTATTTAATAAAATTTGGCTTCCACATGAAGTCATCACTTAGTCAGGTTGTACAAAATTAATTAATATTACGCGTTCATTGACATAAAACACTTACAAGAAGTTGTGCTTAACCTGCTTTTTACTCAAGCCTGCACTACAGTGGGGACCTTGGTGCATATTAAACTAATACATTTTTCCTCAATACTAAGGACTATCTTCGCCAGGAAGAAGTCTGGCGATATGACACATAAATAGAATGCCCACCAAAGAGGCAGCTGACAAGACAGATATTGACGACGAATGGAAGGCACATGATCCGGTGAATGACATGTTTTCGGGTAGAATCGGAAATGGATGAGATCATTGAGGAGTCGAATACAGAAGGTGAAGCACTTAACGAACCACAGAAAACCGCCACAGCAATATTGAGTACTGTATCTACCAACGTTCCCCTGGACGTATTACAAGAAAGCTAACCACTCCAAGCATTATGAGCGCCGCAATAAACAGAAAGTTGAGACCTTGTCACCTAAGAAAATCGACGAGATTTTAAGGAGAACCGTTTTATCCAAATCACAATGGCCCTGAAATGTATGGAAAGCCGCAGTGAACCCGTCGACGACAATGATAATTTCTATATAAAATGGTCATTATTATCGTCGCCGATTTTTTGTCAATGTGCAGAGACGACAATCTTTAAACCAATAATTATGATCGTTGATTTGTGTTTATTCAGCAAGACGACAATCTTTACCATCATTATTATGATCATCGATTTTTGTTTAGTCATCGAAGCCACAATCATACACTCATCATTATGATCGTCGATTTTTTTTTGAGCGAAGACGACAATCTATAACACTCATAATTATTATCGTCGAATTTTAAATTCAGCGGAGACGATAATCATAACACTCATCATTATGATCGTCGAATATTTTAATTTAGCGGAGACGACAATCATAACACTCATTATTATAATCGTCCAATTTTTTTTCTAACGGAGACGACAATCATAACGTCTTATATTATAATTGTCGATTTTCTTCCGAGACGACAATCATAACACCATTCATTATCGTCGAGCTTCTACATGAGGTCGACAATCTTGGCGGAAAAATATTCCGAAATAGATTTCAATGTAATCCGATCATGTTCTACGAACTACTCTGCCAATCATTATTATCGTCGAGTTTCAACAGTGCGACAATCTTGGCGGAAAAGAAAAACACACCCGACTTTGTTTTAACAGTTACATGATTGTAAACTTCCGGTAATATACAGGAGAGCTAGACCTGAACCTGTAATGTGGTAAACTTGAAACGGATAACTACTACTTTTTGATAATCAACAACTATAATCGCATGATTATGTTGGAAGCACTTGCCCCTGACATAGTGTGACACTGTCACGGGGGTATTTTATTTGGCCCATGGCCATTTTTCCTATCGGTATCGGGTATGTTCGTCTCTGTACTCATTCACCTGAGTCTGTTCATCCTACTAGTGGATCCGTTCGTCCTATTGACATTTATTTAAGAATTCAGTTGTTCATGTAGTAAAATTAAATTAAATGCAGGTCAAATATATTGTACAAAATAAACTCCTTTTTAGCCTCTCAAAGCGTTAGTGGGAGAGGGTTATCGGATCTAATTTAATGCATGTGCAACCACTGGGTTGTGTTTTTATGCCCCATCTACGAAAGTTAGGTGGGGGGGGGGGCATATAGTGTTCGGGTTCGTTCATCCGTCCGTCCAACGAAATTAAAATTCCCCAATGATTTATATATTGTGGAGTTGCACAAACCACAAATTCATGAATCCAATAAGAAGTGAATGTTGTTTAATATTAATGCCAACTAATTTAAGAACTTTCACAGCATTTATTGAAGCTTCTTAGTCTTCTCTTTATGCTTGTTTTGTTGACATGTTGTATGTATTCGTCACTTATTAGGTCATATTTGACATAAAGTGAACATTTGGAATTAAGCTTTTTTGTTCAATTTCCATTTCAAATTCTGAAAATCCTCATCACATAAACACTAAGTGGTACATGTTTAGTTACATTACAATACACAAGTGCAAACAAAAATATGTCTTTCCTGTTGGCAACACCACAGAACTCATTAATGGTCCACCTAAGCCTTTGTTTGTACGAAGAGAAAATACACAAGTGTACCAAGAAACATGCTCTTTTAGTAAAATGGAAAAAATATGAGATTCAATGTCAAAATTAAATGATGGGATGCAGATTTCGACACTTTTACTAAGAACTTTGTTCTTAGTATAGTTCTTCAGTTGATAAAAAACTTTATCTTTGATATTGTGTACAATGAAATTTTCTAAGTTTTTTTCCAGAGTTGTTGAAGCTGGAAAATGAGGTCCGTCACATGACATGGTTACATTCCTGTAAACCATCATCCAAAGTATCTTTATACAAAATGTCATATGGTAACAAGAAATTTTTCTGCCAAAAAGACACAAATTCACAGAGTCGTTGAAGTGTGCAAATGAAGCCAGGATTACATGTTAATGGTGACAGTTGCATAAACCATAACCCAAAGTGTCTGTATACCAAATATCAAATTCCTAGTTATTAGGAAGTCATTATTTCGAAAATTTCTAATATAAAATTTTATGCTGTTGCACCCAGAAAGTGTTACCTATGTCTTGCCTTCTGCAACTATGTGTTGCAGGCGATTGGAGACGAGCCAAAAAAAAACAGTTTGTAAAAATATAGTTTACTGCAAATATTGCATGAACGTTTCATGTAAATCAGTGGTATTGGTTTGGGAGTTGCTGGTTTCCTGAAGGGGTAACAAATGCACAGATAGATGGTCACCTTTATCACTGTATACTTCAGTTTTTAAAGGAGGTGTAAAACAATTCTTAAAACAGCATCAATTTCAGCAAATATACATAAACTACATCTTTGTTAATAAAACCACTCTACTCTTTATAAATTGTATTTAGATTTGTATAATACATTTAAATATCTGGCATTCAAAATACTGTGGTTTCATTATTATTGTGGGGTCTAGTTTTCAAAGTTTTTGTGGGCGACAGTCCGCCACGAAAATAACAATTTAATGCAATCTTATTTCTTCTAGCAATGTGTGCAAACCACACAACAAAATGCCTACTTTATGTAGAAACCACTAGAAGAATTGAAACCCATGAAAATAAATGAATCAAAAGTATATAAAAGTTATCAAACTTATCGGAGTGTATATATGTGCTCATGCCATTCTGATGCTTGAGGTAAAATCTTAATATGATTGTTGAGTTGTATACACTTGACACAATTCTAAAAAGAGTGGAAAATCTTGAAGATTTAAATCATTTTTCAATCTACTTAATGCTAACATATTTCGAAACCAGAAAAATAGGTTACAATGAGACTTGAAGTTTTTCAGATTCATATAGGAGAGCATAGTTCTCAACTTCTTTAACAGTGAATTTCTTTGTTCTGCAACTTGACTGTTAATTGATGTCATGTGTGGATACTTATCAATCGAGTACCCTGAATGATATCCTAAAATAGAAAAAAAGACAAAAATTAAATTAATGGTCACACATATCTTAAGAACATATAAACTATGTAATTTTTTCAGTTAATTAGAAATATATCATTTGATATTTATTTCATCATGTTGCATTGTTTTATGTATATCTACCAGAATCACAACGAGCTTTTTAGTTGTAGTTAACGGCCACATTACCAGCCATCACAAGCAAGTGTATGGTGAAGGGTAAAATTAAATATGCTGCTATTTGTATGGTGTAAATTAAAATTAACTATGCTGATATTAGTATGGTGCAAGTTAAAATTAAAATATGCTGATATTAGTATGGTGCAAGTTAAAATAAAATATGCTGATATTAGTATGGTGCAAGTTAAAATTAGATATGCTGATATTAGTATGGTGCAAGTTAAAATTAAATATGCTGATATAAGTATGGTGCAAGTTAAAATTAAATACACTATTTTGACATTTTGGATCCCTCTGATTTTGTGATGAAGAACAGCAGGAGAAGAGATGTTCCTTTGCTTTGTTTCATTTTAATGTTTATAATGTGACTTTGTGTCAAGCATAGATACTCTATATCCCCCTTTTACATAAACTACACATGAAAGGATAAATATCTTTGTTAAATGCTAGTGTATACAACAGAAGGTAATTTTCTGTCTTGACAAATAAAACATTAAATTTTCTTAACAACATGGTTACACCAATGGAACCTATCAACAAGGAACCTAGAATCTTTAAAAAATACTGGGTCTCTATTGAGACAGTATTGTTGAAGATTGCAGGCATTATAGTAAATTATCATCTTTGGTGCTGAAAATGATGAAAATGCAAATTTTTTCACTAAACACCAAAACTAACAAGGAATACGATGAGCGTTTGAAGTTTTAAAATCCATCAAGTGGTTTAGGAAGAGTTGCACTTACGAGATTTGTGGACTGATGGACTGATGGACAGACAGGGTGGTCCCTATATACCCCTCAAAACTTAGATTGCAGGGGGTATAATACGTAATACTTCCAATAAAAAAATAAATGTTTAGTAAAGAACAAAATTGTAATATATAGAGACAATTTTGATTATTTTTATATAGACAATTTTCATTGTAAATTAAAGGTACAGATTTTTAATTATTATTTAAAACATCATGAAATATTATTTCTTTTGCAGAAAAGAAACTTGAACCTGACGGTAAACATGATTTTGGGTGGACAGACACTCTACAGGTACATAAAAATTCAATTTTGTTATACCCTCCGAAAGTTCGGTGTCTGTCCGTCCCCCAAAGGTTTCCAGATGATAACTTGAAAACGCCTCGAAGGATTTGAATGATATTTTGAACAGCTGTTCAGTACAATAAAATACAGTTCAAGTGCAATTTTCAGGACGATCTGAAAAATATTATTGAAATTTTGCCACTTAAAATTTTTTCTAAATTTGACAACAATGAAATTTTCTGGTCTATGAAAAATAACTCATTTCTTTCTGTCTCTATATACTAGTATATAGTGAATGTATAGTATATACAAAATAGTATATATACAATTATATTTAACTATTGGTAAATATCGTGGCGAGGTATCATTTAATGTCCCATTAGATGCCATATTTTTGGGGTTGTGGGTGGGGAGGACAATAAGCATATGAAGGTGTAATTATTTGAGAGAAATGAAATAAATCTCCACACATATCTCCAAATGATTTTCAGCTTTGTTGTATTGACTTAATTCCACTTGTATGTATTTTAAAAAAACATATTGTCAAACGTTTTGTCATTGAAATCCTATTGATAAGAATATCAGTATGAATCTGTGTGTAAAACATAAATAGCATTGAGTCAATACATGCACCTTTGTGGAATCTTATCATTAAAACAGTAAATAGTGTGTTTGGACTTTCTTTATCCTCTATAATTTCATACCCATAACAAATACCTAAAAAATCCCAAAACATTAAATCATACCTGTTTTAAAGAGTCTCTGCTATGATGAAGACAGATATAGGTTTTGAAAATAAAAACTTCTTTTTCAAGACCAAGATACCTACATTTCATTTACAGAAAAATGCTAAATTTTATTAATTCAAAGGGTAAAAATACATTTACAATTATCGTGTTGTATAAGTTAAATTATTTGCACATATAAGACTGCATAAAGTTTATTACTTAAACAAAAAACAATCAATTCAGTTTTCAGCATTCAAATATTTTTCAATAATTTCTTGCAGAGTCATACCTGCGGAACATTAACATTTGTATAAACAAACTACACAACACAAGCAATAAGCACAAGAACAGTTTTTATTACACACCTTGACTTGTTCATTAAGGTTTCGAAAAGGGAAGCATCCATTCAATTTGTTTCAAAACGCTTTAAGCAGTGTACACGCTGACAGGTCTGAAATTCTACCATGTTTCTCAAATATTCCCTGCCAATACAATGACACTGAAACTTCCTACTCTTTCTACAATTATCACAAGGCAATAAAATGCTTTTCTGGAAAGCATAACAAATGGCTATTCCAGTTTTTTCCATCTCTACTGCATCTTCCAAACTCCTGCCACATTTGCAACATTGATGCCGGCAGTCCCCATAACATTACAAATGTAATGTCTGGTATATTTACTCCAAGACCACAAGCAACTGTTGCTGTTAACACTTTAATTTTACTTTTCGTTGAACAAAATTGATCCATAATTCGCTTTTTTGTAAGTTCATCAGAATGAGCTTAAAACATTTCAATTAATCTGTGGTCAAGCAGCATATCTCCATTATATGCTGATTTTTGAAGTGTTGAATGAAACCATATACAAAGTCTCGCACATAGCAATTGAATTAACGCACATAGCAATTGAATTAACAAATATAACCACCTTTTTACTGTCAACTTGGTTTAACTTTACATGATCAACTACCCATTGCAGTTCTTCCTCATATCTTTCAGTTGTATTTACAACATTAACAAATATGTTAGGTCTGAAAAAAAATCCATATAAGAACTCTCTTCTTATGTCATGCTATTTATTTAACCTTCCACCCCCCCCCAAAAAAAAAAAAACACAAACCCAGTTTACACCATACAATTTAAAATTCACAGCTATTATTACAGTTTCTAGTTTGTATCAACGTGTTAATAAAAATATGCCAAGTTTTTAATGTTATTTATTGACAGTGAAGTGTGTCACCTGTCTGGTAACGAAGCAACTACTTTTGTTTGATCAGGATACAGCCCTAACACTTTGTCAATATCTTTTCTAACATCTGTGGTCATTGTAGCAGTAAGAATAAAAACTGGAGCCAGTAGTTTACTCTGTAGTATTCCAACTTTTTGGTATTCAGGCCTGTAGTCAATTTCCCTGCAAAACAAGCAATTGAAAACAAGAATGTAAGAAGCAAAGTAACAAGACCGTAAATTGGGCCCTTCAATTTCCTGGCCATTTGACAGTGAATATACTCTTCGTACAGATTTTTCTGTTTTATTATATCTGAAGCCTACAAACAAATCAGAATATGAAATAAAAATATTTTTTGGAGGGGGAGAGATAAAACAATTTGTCAGATGAAATTTTCCATGTGTTTTTTTAATGAAATTTGTGATATCAATCTGAAGTAATTTGCATCTTTAATTTAAGTACAGAAAGACAATGCAATATGTAGTTTATAAATGTGATGCATTTATTTTGCCATTTCAATTGTCAAGCACTGGATTTAAAACATGTAAATAATGCTAAATATTTAATCAAGGACTATGGTTTGTAGTTCAAGACCTAAAAAATATTGTGTACACACGTATACTTATTACAAAAATAATGGATGGAAGGATATTATTATACGTAACCTTTAATGTAACGGTCGAAAAAAAGATTATTTTTCAGTTCTTTTCAATGTTTTTTTTGTATGAAAGATTGGACCAGATGCATCTTTTTTTAAATTTTCCATCACCAACTGCAGTATAAAATGCCAGAAACAAGTCAGAAATATTACTATGGTCTCTTGTATTTCTTTGGAAACAAAAAGTAAACATCTGGCATAATCATCTATTATTCTTATATATTGAGACTCATGGTTTATTGTAGATTTTAAATGACTTTTCATTGAACTTGTTTTCATTGAGGTGCAACCGGTCATTGTGTTTTTTTATCAGCTTTTAAACATAACTTGAACACAAATTATTTCCATCATATGTAAGCTATGGCCAGAGTTTTTTCCATACTACTCTATACTTTCAATCAGACTTGCAGTCGCCATCGTTAGCTGTCGGTTACGATGGCTCAGAATCGAAGGGGATATCGGTATTGTCGATGTCATCAATCGTAGGATCATTCGAATCAACATGATTGATCATCGTCGCATCTCCGTTATTATTCTAATCCTTTTGGCCCCCCAAAGGAAGGATAAGAAAATAATGATATCTGTCCTGGTCCAGGCTCCTTAATTTATTGTCGGCCATTAACCTCTTAATTATAATAAACCGTATGCGAATAGGAGAGGGGAAATTCCAGAAAATACGGTCATTTGATTGGTTGCAAAATAACCCAAATGACCGTAACTATATTTAGTAACAGGGAAATTACGCGGAATGTAGAAAGAAAATTGATGTTATTCCAAGTAAAAAAAATGATACAAGTACAGTCAAGAGTTTAATAGACTGAGCCATGCAGGCGCAAGGGTTTATTACCTCTGTCGTTTTTTTGTTGACATATGCGTCAAATGCGCATGACTTTCCCGATAATTGTATCCATACACTCTCTCGAACTATCGTGATTGGTGTTGAAGTCGTTCGAGTTTTATCTTGTGTACATGTGGTGTCGTCACCTGTACTACAATCTTTCTTATCCCCACCTCTTTGCAATTGTATAGGATTCAATCTTTCACTCAAACTTTATCTTCAAAATAAATAAGTCAACGATGTCAGGGAGTACGATGTCTGCCTTTCGATTATAATATATATAATTGCTTGCTCTACAACAGAAATGTCTGTGCTTTCATCTGAAAGAATGGATATAAAATATCATTGTTAAGGATGGTACATGTTGCACTTATGAACTGTTTTGCAGGCAAGTCACGGTAGTTTTGACCTACATCAATACCTAATTTTGCTTCTAGCAAGCACTTCTTTTCCCGTCAGTGGCGTTTCCTTACTTTGAAACGTGAGCGGCTGTCATCGTGTGATTTTAAATTGATGATATGAATGTTGTTGATCAAGTAACAAAGCTTGTATGTCCTAAAAACTAGTACTGTTTGCAGTAATTTCAGGTCATGTTTTTTTCGTTATATTCAACCCACTGGAAAGGTTGTTTTCTATGCTATAACGAAAGAACGGTTTCTTTTTTCTTCATCATAAATTGTATCCCTAGTCTTTTTGTAAAGTTCAGGTATTTTAAAAGGTGGTTTTTTTTCCTTTAGATGTTGTGAATCTAAATTTATGCAAACTATTTTTTCTTATTTCAATTTATGCCTCTTTTCAAACTTTTACACATAAGAATAAAAAACATGACTGGGTCAACTAATATTTAGTTCAAAAAATATAACAGATACAAGACATCTGAAGTGTGCGGCTTTCCTCAGCATCTAAAAAACTTAGATAAACTGTAAGATTCTCAATTGAGGTGAAAATGTGAGACGATGCTTTAGGAGTTATTTCTCCTAATTTGTCAAAATTGTCGATTTTTGTCAATAGCTTGATTGGTTGATTGTTTGTTTGTTGTTTAACGTCCAGCAAGCAACATTTCAGTTATATTCAGAATGTGATTCTGCCAAAGAGAGACCAACAGTATTACTCGCTTATCGATCCCTACACGGCTGCAAACATTATGATGGGGATACAGAAGTTAGTTATATCGTCAAAGAACCAAAAACCTACTGACAAACTCGTAAATTTCCAAATACAACACAAAGAAAACAAGCCACTTTTATTTCACCGAGAAAAAGACCAAAGAACAGAAAAGGACTTCTAATAAGGCCAACTGGAACAGAAATGTAAAGAAAATATTATGACTTCAAGGAGGCAAGACTGTTGCGAAACGATCAATGAAAACTCGGGATTGTTCAAGGTGTAGATTTAAATGTTCCGAAAGAATTACTGACGAACCGCGTAAAAAATTGAATACTGTCAAGTTATGATCGTCAGAGAGATTTTATCTGCAGTAGCATTACATTGATTGATTCATTGTTGTTTTACGTCAAGCAAGCAATATTTCAGCTATATTCAGGACGTGAGAATTAGAACTTTAGTTCAGTTATTTAAAGAATATCCATCCTTTCTAAAACAAGGTCTCATACAATAATATGAGCATACATACAGATAAAAAGAAAACTAAACCAATAAAAACTATTTAATATCGCAATTTAAAATCTAATTAAATTTTTCTGTATAAATCAATTTCCTTTAAGAACTGTAAAATTGTGTCGCCAGCGCCAGTTGTAAATAAATTATTATAAGAATTAACAGAATAAAAACGTTCCCGAATGTGTGCCACGTCAACACAGTCCATCAAGACATGCTTGATGGTATATGGACAGTTGGATGGCACACACTCGGGTCTTGGTTCATTGTTTAAAATATAACTATGTGTCGTCCTGGTATGCCCAAGACGACACCTGGTTAAAACCACTTGGTCTCTACGACCTCTATAAGATTTTAAATTATGTATGTGCAGAAGTGGTTGGATCTCATGAAGTTTATTATGTACTTCGAGATCCCAACCACGCTGCCATAGATTAGATATTTATTTAAAAATATATAATTTAAAATCAGTAAAAGGAATTTTACAATTAATAATAACATTTTCTAAGGCAGCTTTAGCCTCTCTGTCCAAGACTGTGTTTCCACGGATTCCTACATGGCTGGGAATCCAGAAGAACACAACCTCTTTACCTAAACTTGTCAGCGATTTATAAATTTGAATTATTTTTAAAATAAATGGATTTTTAATTTTAGAATTTTCAATTGCCTGAAGACATGACAAAGAATCGGAGCAGATAATAAATTTACTCTCATCTGACGAAGCAATAATTTTTAGTGCAAGAAGGATAGCTTGCGCTTCTGCACTAAATACAGAAGAAACGGAAGGAAGGCGGCGTGTTTCGACACGCTCTCCAAAGACAGCGGCCGATACAACTTTATCGCCATCCTTCGATCCATCTGTATAAATTGCAGAATGGTCAGGATAGTGAGATTTTATTTCCGCAAAGTGTTGTTGAATAATTAAAGGGTTTGTGTCCGACTTTTTATGGTTTCTAAGATCTAAAATAAATACCGGTTTTGGATTTAACCATGGTGGGTTATGTGGAATTTCAATAGCAGCAATTTCATCTAAATTTATACCAGAGTTGTTCAAATGAGGTTTTATTCTGATACCAAAAGGTTGAATTTTATTTGGATGTTTTTCAAAAAATATTTTCGTAAAGAGATTTGAAACCACAGTCGTGGGCCGGGTTGCCAGGATACGCCTTCAATTTGGTTGCATATTGCAAAGCGAGTTTAATTCTTCTTTGATACAAAGAAGGCTCGTTTGCTTCTACATATAAACTATTTACAGGTGTGGTTCTAAACGCTCCAAGGCATAGTCGCAATCCTTGATGATGAACCGTATCAAGGATTTTGACAAATGACTTGCGAGCAGAACCATCAATAAAACAACCATAATCCAATTTAGATCGAACCAGCGATCTATAAAGATTAAGTAAAACGTCGCATTCAGCACCCCAGTCGGTGCTGGCTACGACTTTTAAAATATCTAATGCCTTTAGGCATTTATTTTTTAACATTTTGATATGGGGTAGAAAGGTTAAACTTGAATCAAATATGAGACCAAGAAAAGTAGTTTCCTTTACAATTTTTATAGGATTATTATGTAATTTTAATTCGGGATCAGGATGCATCTTTCTCTTATTACAAAAATGCATCCCCACGGTTTTTGCAGTGGAGAATTTAAAACCATTCTCCGTTGCTCATTTCTCTATTCTATTTAAACATAACTGCAGTTGACGTTCAATATTATTCATGTTTTTTCCTCGGTAACATATGAGGAAGTCGTCACAATATAGAGAACCATCCATATTATCTTTTAAAACTTGAGCAAGTCTATTAATTTTGATACTAAATAAAGTGACAGAAAGGATGCTTCCCTGGGGAACACCCATTTCCTGTTCAAAAGGGTCAGAGTTTTTACTTATTCTAAATCGAAAAAGATAGACACAACATGTTCGTTTTTGGCAAATGCGTTTCGAATAATTATATGTTTCGAAACGCACCAGATGATCAATAGTACTACGACCTTTTCTGAATCCACACTGAATATTCGAGATTAGGTTGTTCGATTCTAAAAACCAGACAAGGCGATAGTTGATCATCCTTTCCATAGTTTTACAAAGACAGCTTGTGAGTGCTATAATCCGATAGTTGGACGCTTCTGAGTGATCTTTTCCTGGTTTTGGAATAGGCACAACAGTTGCCATTTTCCATATAGATGGTAAGTCGCCCGTTTCCCAAATGTTGTTAAGAAAATTCAAAAGGCATTGGAGAGATGATTGTGGCAGATGTTTGAGAAGTTGATAATGGATGTCATCTGGACCACATGCTGTATTGTGAGATTTGTTCAAAGAGGTTTTTAGCTCTTCCAAAGAAAAAGGTTTGTTGTAATCTTCTACATTTTTGACTGGAAATTAAGTTTTGATATTTCCTTTTGAGTTTTGATACGCTGAAAATCGGGATGATAATTTTCAGCGGACGAGTGTTTTGCAAATGTTTCGGCCAATTTGTTAGATATCCGACTCTGATGTTAACAAGTCTTGTCCATCCTTTAAATGATGGACATTTGCTTTACTGTTTTTACCTTTAATTTTACGAATCATGTTCCAAATTTTATTCATGGGGGTATGGTTATTTAGTTTAGAAACAAAGTTACGCAAAGAGGTGCGTCGTCTTTGTTTCGTTACCCTGCGAGCTTTTGCTCGAAAAATTCGGAAATGGTTAAGAATATTTTGAGTTGGGTGTTTATTAAAGCGTCGTTCGGCTTTTTTCCGGTCTTTAATAGTGTCTCCACAGCTGTCATCGAACCATGGTTTACTGGGATGTTTTGGATTTGTCGAGGTCTTAGGAATTGTTTCATCAGCAATTGAAATAAGTGTTTCATTAAATTTCAAAATTGGATCAGAAACAGCTTCAAAATCATCTGAGTTAAGTCGCTCTATACAGAGTTCAAATAGAGGCCAATAGGCCTTGCCAAATTTATACCGAGCGACTCGTTCTGTGTTTGAAGAGTGTAAAGATTCCAAGATAATGGGAAAGTGATCACTGCCACAGAGATCGTCATGGACTTTCCATGAGAAATCGGGCAACAGAGAAGGATCTGCTATTGTAAGATCAATAGCCGAATATGATCCATTCCCAGGATGTAAATATGTATTGGTTCCATCATTAAAAATACCCAGATCTTCCTGATTCAATAATTTTACCTTTTTCGTTAATTGTGTTACTACCCCATAGAGGGATGTGTGCGTTGAAGTCCCCAAATAATACATATGGGGCTGGTAACTGATCAGTAAGATGTTTCAACTGATTTAAATTTAATGAAGAATTCGGTGGTATATATACACAGAGCATAAAGTAATTGTTTTGTCTAATGATATTCTAACAGCAACCGCCTGCAGATCAGTGTCGAGATGTACAGGGCTATGTAGAACTTGATCTTTTACAAGAATGGTAGAGCCGCCAGCAGCTCTATCACTCTCGTCTACATATGTGCTGTATACAGAATAGATTTTTAAAGATATGTCATCACTTCGTTTTAGGTGTGATTCTTGGAGGCAAAATGCAACAGGAAGAAAGGCTTGAACTAATAATGTAATTTCAAGAAAATTAATCTTAAGACCTCGACAATTCCATTGTACCCATTATGGTCTGCGAATAGGGGAATAGTTGACAGTTTTTTTGGGGCTATTCAGCCGGTTTCTGCTGGGGGATCTAATTTTATATCCAGTATCTGGGGGTAGTGTATCCAAGGTGATCGCCCCAGATAGTAATGTCTAAACGATCTAGACTTCCAAACCTGTTGTGGACCTTAATCTGATCCCGCAGCAGTTTTGAAGTACGATCTCCTTTTTGATTTGAGTTTTTATATGAGTTAGAAGAATTTAAATTGGAGTTGGTATTTTTTAAATTTTTTTGGGGCTTCTTGAAGAATTGGTTGAGGATTGAGAGGGTGCTGAAGACGTAGCTGTTTGAGAGGGTGCTGAAGACGTAGCAGTTTGAGAAGATGAAGATTTTCGTGAAGATTAAATGATTTTGTCTGTTGTTTTGACTGGTAATTTTGAAGGTTCCTGTTTGTCAATGGGCCAGGTGATGATGGTCTCACTACTGGCTAAAAAAAATGACTGTAAATACCAGTTGCAGTCGTTTTCCGTCTGTCTCTGACTGAGATTGACTGCAAAATGGTCTGTAAAAGACTGAAAACGTTGTATCAGACCTATTTTTTTTACTGTGACAGTCATTTTCGGTCTGTTACAGACACTTTTTGTCTGTCACAGACATTTTCTTCGTTGAATCAGTCAAAATTCGTCTGTTACAACGGTGTTTCCGTTGAAGCAGTCAAAAAATGTCTGTCACAGACATTTTCTCCGTTGGCTCAGTCGAAATGTGTCTGTTACAACGGTGTTTCCGTTGTAGCAGTCAAAAAATGTCTGTCACAGACATTTTCTCCGTTGTATCAGTCGAAATTTGTCTGTTACAACGGTGATTTCGTTGAGTCAGTCACAAAGTGTCTGTCACAGACATTTTTACCGTTGTATCAGACAAACTTTGACTGTCACAACGCTGGGTAAATAATATATTTAATTATTCAAAGTAATATAATTTTTTTTTAATTTTAAAATTTATTTCGAAAATTTTCGGCATTGAACAAAACAAAGATTTTGTAAATTGTATGTACGTGTACACTTTACGAATAGAAATGTTATGCAAATAGTAACTTTGCAAACAATAATTTATGTTTGAATATATGTGATTAAAAATTAAACTGTGAGACGAATAGCTGAAAATGAAATTGCTCGACGCTAACTAAGATCTCTCCGGAGCAACAGTTGATTGATTGATTGATTGATGTTTAACGTCCAGCAAGCAATATTTCAGCTATATTCAGGACGTGAAAACCATAATTTTTAAATTAGTAGAACGTCATGCCTCCTTCTTATACTAAAACGTGATCTCATACAATAATATGAGAATATACACAGATAAAAATGGTAGTTAAAACAATAAAAAATATGAAGTATCACAATTAATAGTGAAATTAAATTTTATTAAATAAATTAATTTCCTTTAAGAACTTTAAAATTGTGTCGCCTGCGACAGTTTGAAATAAATTAAAATACGTATCTGCACTATAGAAACGTTCCCGAATGTGGGCCACGTCCACACAGTCCATCAAGACATGCTTAATGGTGTATGGACTGTTGCATGGCACACATTCGGGTCGTGGCTCATTGTTTAAAATATAACTATGTGTCGTCCTGGTATGACCAAGACGACATCTTGTTAAAACAACTTGGTCTCTTCGACCTCTAAAACATTTAAAATTATTTGTGTGCAGTAGTGGCTGGATCTCATGAAGTTTATTATGAACTTGGAGATCCCAACCACTCTGCCGCAAATTAGAAATATATTTAAAAATCAACGCTTTAAAATCGGTAAAAGGAATATTACTGTTAATGATGGTATCATTTAATGCATTTTTAGCCTCCTGATCCACGACTGTGTTTCCATGGATTCCGACATGACTGGGAATCCAGAAGAAGATAATCTCTTTTCCCAAAGCAACAAGAGATTTGTAGATTTGAATAATTTTTAAAATGTAAGGATTTTTAATTTTGAAATTTTCAATAGCCAGTAGACAAGACAGGGAATCGGAGCAGACAATAAATTTGCATTCTTCTGACGAAGCAACTATTTTCATCGCAAGAAGAATAGCTTGCGCCTCTGCTGTAAATACAGATGAGGGAGACGGAAGGCGGCGAGTTTCAACACGCTCTCCGAAGACAGCGGCCGAGGCGACTTTATCACCGTCTTTTGACCCGTCTGTGTAAATAGTACTATAGTCAGGGTAACAAGATTTAATTTCTGCATAATGTTGTTGTATTATTAAATGGTTTGTGTCGGACTTTTTATGTTTTCTTAGATCATAAATAAATATCGGTTTGGGGTTTAACCACGGGGGATTATGCGGAATTTCGATTGCAGCGATTTCATCTAAATTTATACCAGAATTTTCCAAATGAGATTTAATTCGGAGGCCAAAAGGTTGAATTTTGTTTGGATGTTTTTCGAAAATGTTTTGATAAAGAGGTTTGAAAACACAGTCGTGGGCGGGGTTGCCAGGATATGCCTTTAATTTGGTTGCATATTGCAAAGCGAGCTTTATTCTTCTTTGATACAAAGAAGGCTCGCCTGCTTCTACATATAAACTCTCAACAGGTGTGGTTCTGAAAGCTCCAAGGCATAGTCGCAATCCTTGATGGTGTATAGTATCAAGGATTTTGACATATGACTTGCGAGCAGAACCATAAATAAAACAACCGTAATCCAACTTCGATCGAACCAGCGATCTATATAGATTGAGTAAAACATCACATTCAGCACCCCAGTCGGTGCTGGCAACGACTTTTAAAATATCTAATGCCTTTAGGCATTTATTTTTTAACATTTTGATATGGGGAAGAAAGGTTAGCCTTGAATCAAATATGAGACCAAGAAAAGTAGTTTCTTTTACAATTTTGATAGGATTATTATATAATTTTAATTCGGGGTCAGGATGCATCTTTCGTTTATTACAAAAATGCATCCCAACGGTTTTTGCAGTGGAGAATTTAAAACCATTCTCCATTGCCCATTTCTCTATTCTATTTAAACATAACTGCAGTTGACGTTCAATATTATTCATGTTTTTTCCTCGGTAACATATGAGGAAGTCGTCAACATAAAGAGAACCATCAATATTATCTTTTAAAACTTGTGCAAGGCTATTAATTTTGATACTAAATAAAGTGACAGAAAGGATGCTTCCCTGTGGAACACCCATTTCCTGTTCAAAAGGGTCCGATAAAGTAGAATTGACCCTAACTTTAAATTCTCTATCAGATAAAAAGTTTGAAATAAAGGTAGGAAGTCTACCTTTCAACCCCATATCAAAAAGATCTTTTAAAATACCATATTTCCATGTTGTGTCATACGCTTTTTCTAAATCGAAAAAGATAGACACAACATGCTCATTTTTTGCAAAGGCGTTTCGAATATACGTTTCGAAACGTACAAGATGATCTAGGGTACTTCGCCCTTGTCTAAAACCGCACTGAATATTAGAAAGTAGATTGTTGGATTCTAAAAACCAGACAAGGCGATCATTGATCATCCTTTCCATGGTTTTACAAAGACAGCTTGTGAGTGCTATAGGCCGATAGTTGGACGCTTCCGAGTGATCTTTTCCTGGCTTTGGAATAGGCACAACAGTGGCCATTTTCCATATAGATGGTAAGTCACCCGTTTCCCAAATCTTGTTAAGAAGACTCAGAAGGCATTGGAGAGAAGATTGTGGCAGATGTTTGAGAAGTTAATGGATGTCATCTGGACCACATGCTGTGTCGTGAGATTTGTTCAAAGAAGTTTTTAGCTCTTCCAAAGAAAAAGGTGTATTGTAATCTTCCAAATTTTTTGACTGGAAATTAAGTTTTGATTTTTCTTTTTGAGTTTTGATACGCTGAAAATCCGGATGATAATTTCCAGCGGACGAGTGTTTTGCAAATGTTTCGGCCAATTTGTTAGATATATCTGACTCTGATGTTAACAAGTCTTGTCCATCCTTTAAATGATGGACATTTGCTTTACTGTTTTTACCTTTAATTTTACGAATCATGTTCCAAATTTTATTCATAGGGGTATGGTTATTTAGTTTAGAAACAAAGTTACGCCAAGAGGTGCGTCGTCTTTGTTTCGTTACCCTGCGAGCTTTCGCTCGAAAAATTCGGAAATGGTTAAGATTATTTTGAGTTGGGTGTTTATTAAAGCGTCGTTCGGCTTTTTTCCGGTCTTTAATAGCGTCCTCACAGCTGTCATCGAACCATGGTTTACTAGGATGTTTTGGATTTGTCGAGGTCTTAGGAATTGTTTCATCAGCAATTGAAATAAGTGTTTCATTGAATTTTAAAATTGGATCAGAAACAGCTTCAAAAGCATCCGAGTTAAGTCGCTCTATACAGAGTTGTTCAAATAGAGGCCAATTGGCCTTGCCAAATTTATACCGAGCGAATCTTTCTGTGTTTGAAGAGTGTAAAGATTCCAAGATAATGGGAAAGTGATCACTGCCACAGAGATCGTCATGGACTTTCCATGAGAAATCGGGCAACAGAGAAGGATCTGCTAGTGTAAGATCAATAGCCGAATATGATCCATTCCCAGGATGCAAATATGTATTGGTTCCATCATTAAAAATACACAGATCTTCCTGATTCATTAAGCCTTCAATAATTTTACCTTTTTCGTTAATTGTGTTACTACCCCATAGAGGGTTGTGTGCGTTGAAGTCCCCAAATAATATATATGGGGCTGGTAACTGATCAGTAAGATGTTTCAACTGATTTAAATTTAATGAAGAATTCGGTGGTATATACACAGAGCATAAAGTAATTGTTTTGTCTAATGATATTCTAACAGCAACCGCCTGCAGATCAGTGTTGAGATCTACAGGGCTATGTAGAACTTGATCTTTTACAAGAATGGTAGAGCCGCCAGCAGCTCTATCATTCTCTTCTACATATGTGCTGTATATAGAATAGTTTTTTAAAGATATTTTATCACTTCGTTTTAGGTGGGATTCTTGGAGGCAAAATGCAACAGGAAGAAAGGCTTGAACTAATAAAGTAATTTCAAGAAAATTAATCTTAAGACCTCGACAATTCCATTGTATTATTGTATCCATTATGGTCTGCGAATAGGGGAATAGTTGACAGGTTTTTTGGGGCTATTCCGCCGGTTTCTGCTAGGGGATCTACTTTTAGATCCAGTATCTGGGGGTAGTGTATCCATGGGGTCGCCCCAGATAGTGGTGTCTAGATGATCTAGACTTCCAAATCTGTTGTGGACCTTAATGGGATCCCGCAGCAGTTTAGGAGTACGATCTCCTTTTTGATTTGGGTTTTTATTTGAATTTGAAGAATTTGAATTGGAAATAGTATTTTTTGAATTTTTTTTGGGGCTGCTTGAAGGATTAGCTGATGATGAAGATGGTGCTGAAGATGTAGCAGTTTGGGAAGATGAAGATTTTCGTGAAGATTGAATGATTTTGTCTGTTGTTTTTACTGGTAATTTTGAAGGTTCCTGTTTGTCAATGGGCCAGGTGATGATGGTCTGCGTTTCAACAGAAGTGAGAACGCGTTTGGCAACACTGGCGTATGACGTTGATGCAGGAGACGAGAGATTGTTTGAATTGAAGAGGCGACGTGCCTCAGGGTATGTGATATTTTTTTCCGTTTTTAATTTTTGAATTTCTTTTTCTTTTTTGAAGTGAGCACACTCCTTGGATGAGGACATGTGGGCTTCACCACAATTAGCACACTTTGGATTATTTGTGCAGGTAAAGCCCTCATGTCCTACCTCTGCACATTTAAAGCATACCAAGGAGCCTCTACATTGTCCTTTTCCGTGGCCAAATTTCTGATATTTAAAGCAGCGCACAGGATTTGGAATGTATGCGCTGACTTTAATATTGTACAGTCCAATTTTGATTGATTTAGGGACAGATGGAGTATTGAAATTTAAAAGAAAGGTATTAAGTTTAATTTGTTGATTTTGTCTTTTTGCAATAAATCTTTTTACTTTTGTAACACCCTGAGGCTTCAGTTCAAGACAAATTTCTTCATCTGTCAGTTCAGAGAGATCATCGTCTCTGTAATGAATAATACCCTGACAGGAATTTAATGTTCTGTGAGGCGTTGATGTAATTTCCAAATCTAAAATTTTATGCAGTTGTAATAAATTTACGGATTGCTGTTTTTTAGAAACTTCAATAAGTAAAGAGCCAGATTTCATTTTAGTGACGTTTTTAACGTCTCCTGCACAAGCCTTGATGGTTTTTTCTATGACAAAGGGAGAAACTTTACATAAAGGTTTGTTTAAATCCTTACTAGTTAATACAATAAATCTTGTCCAGTGTTCATCATCAACAATGTCTTCAAGCGGAATTTCATTTTTTCTTTTTTTGGAACTTGTTTGAATTAAAGGTGCATCGGAAGCCATGATGCAAAGAATGCGTTTCACCACCCTTGTCACCCACCCGCCACGGAGTGCCAACAGGGGCGATGCTTTGTGTCTGCGGATCACCAGCAGAAAGCATCAGGTGTTCCAAGGGCGGTATACTCAAATAGATGAATTTCTTAAGGAACGCAAGCTTCGTGCCAGACTTAACTGGCGAAACAACCGTTCGAAATTACATCTACTCGATTGACCCATTAGCCACCGCTTTCTTAACAGCTTGTAACTGTACAACTTTGCTACTAAGATACATACGATATAATCAAGTGAAAAGAAGAATGAAGACAAGCTTGTTAAGTGCTCGGCGTGACCAGCCGATTGACCGAACCGGGTCTATCCGGCCTCCCGTCTAGTTGAAGTCAGGGCCAAAGTGGTGTATTGAAAATCAAACCGCTGACCCGCACTAATGGATGCAGCAGAGAGTGATCTCTCAACCACCAGGATCCCTTCCTCCACCATCACGGGTTGCAACACACGGCAAACATGTCGCCTCTATAAAGCTGAGGAAGCTTTGCCCTTCAGCCACCGATTTCTTTCTAAATCCTTAAAGGAAGCTATCTATCAACTGGTAAATACATTTCATGGAACAGTTTGAAGAAAAATTATGTAATAGAGTAGCTTAAATGAGAAGGATTCACAAAGGGCAAGACGTGACATGCCGATTCATCGAAGTCAGGGCTAACTCGATTTCCCGTCTAGAAAAAGTAAGGGTTCAGTAAGTTATCGGGACCGTTTACCCGGCCTACTGAAATCCCGTCCTGTAATCGACACGGGTCGCAACACACGGCAAGTGTTGCCTCTGTTAGCAGACTCTTACTGCAGGCTGAGGAAGCCGTGGGCCTATTCTCCTGTGCCCCGGGTCCCACACGGGGTGAGCAACAGTTGAAGTTAAGGCGTCAATGTAGAGAAAATATTCTCGTGTACGGCAGTTCCGGTGTCACAAACCACAAATAAAATTTGCCTATTTTAAAATTAGTGTACAAATTGTAAGCCTTAAATGAAAATTTACATTCTTATATACACTGATGGGTTTGAACGGGTGCTAAAAGTAGCTTTAACATGCAGGTAAACAAACGTTTTATTAAAATGCTATAGTTGTTATAGCAATCGGACCAACACGATTTAAGAAAGGAATCATGTATATAGATTTTGATATTTCTAGCGTCTTATAATTTTCGGAGCTGATCTGTTTGAATCATTTAGTGTATGTACAGGGCTCGCGTTGGAGGGCGACTCGGGCGAAGAAGTCGCCTTATCGTGGTCCCACTTCGCCCTCGATCATCTTCCAAAGCGAAGTGAAGTCGCCCTATCATTTTGTAGAATCGCCTATGTCGCCTTTAAAATTTTATTCCCATTTTGGTAAGAATCGTCGTATTTTTGATACCGTGTCATGTTGATTTTGTTTACGCGCCACTAAGCCAACTGGTACCCGTTTAATTTGTATTAAGAATATAAAGCGTAGGTTTAAAATACGACCGAAAACCAGTTCAGTGCAAAAAACGTTAAATTTTCCGGAGCGGATATGAATTTGGTACCGGAGATTGCAAATGTACTACGCTGATAGGTATGAAATCTGTATTGCAATGACAGAAACGTAGTAAAAAAAGTATTTCAGCAGTTACTTTAAACAAATTTAAGTGAAATATTTTAAAATAATTTTAATAGTGTATTTTACCATTTTACATAATATAATATGTGTCACAATGATGTAATTTTCTACTTCTACTCTAGTTCTTAGTACTTCATTATAATTAAATCAATTTGTGTACCAATGACAAAGAAACATTTATTTTAATGAACAGTTTTGTTACAGTTTATTCTTTTTTTATTGTTATATTTAATACATGTATTTATGAAAATGTGTGAAATAAGTATACTGAATAGTGAATCAAATCTTTCATATTTTATCCTCAATAAATTATACTGCTAAAAAAACATATAACAATAAGAATGCAAATCCCAACACTTATTAAAAAACAAACAAAGAAAACAGGACGCTTTCGCGAAATATACCGGTAATGCAACTTCTCCCTGTTGTCCACCCACTTCTCCCTGTTCTATTCTCACTTCTACCTGTCAACCACCCAAAAGAGAAGTGACTTCTCCCTATAATTTTGACCCAGCGTGAGCCCTGTATGTATGCACCCATTATTATCTATGTTATTTGCAGTAAATTTCTTTTGGAATGTTACTTGTTTTTAAATATTATTATTAAATTAATTTCTTATTTTTACTAAATTTTTGGTTTATATGTATAAATGTACATGTATATACAAATAAAATCTAAATGAAGCCATTAAACAAGGATACATTCACCATAATTGCCACAGGTTGTGAGAATGTTATTTTAGTGCCAATAATTAAACATCATGAACATAAAAGACCTGGTGCTCAGGCATCCTTTTTTAATAGTATTTTGTGTCTGGTAACTGAAAAGTTTTAGTTAAAATACCAGAAAATTTCCACTATCACACATTTAATGATAGACTTCAGGTAAATAAATAAAAGGCAAAGAGTGAAAACTACAAAATTTTATTTAAAGGCATGTTGCAAAGTCTTAGACAATAACAATGAGCTCTTCTTCATAACATGCACAACAAAATCTACATACATTAAGCAAAACATTAAAAATTTAACAGAATTATTCTTCAACAAATTTAAATTACACGTGAAAATATGTACACAATTTTATTGTTTTGTTGGCACATTTCATTCTTTTTTCCTCTCATGTTGATTCTGTTTGACACAGCTTAACAAAATGTCATCATCATCCGAGTCCATGTAGCTGAAAAAAATAGTTCAAATTTTATATTTGTAATTTATATTTCATATTGTTGCATGCAATATAATATAAATATAACAATATCGATATCAATTTTTAGAAGGAACACTAATAACTTTCTCTTGTGAGACACGGGTGTTATTCAAAAAAAGAAACTTTCAGTGAACAATGTAACCTGTGACATATATATATATACTTTCCCCTCCACATTTAGTTAATTAATTAGAAAAAAACTTACTCATAAGCTGCAGCTGGTAGTATAAAAGAAGATGTTGTTTCCTTAATGGCAATCTCTGAGGATGTGGCTAAACCTGCATCGGTCACATGTTTACTGCGTCTGCAATAAAGCAACTATATTGACTAACTCGAAATCTTGCAGACAGAATAATAAAGGTAATACAAACAATTTAAACACCATTTCTCCATGTTTTAGATTGACATGAAAAGAAAATTCACGCCAATGGTCATTTATAATTTGGTAGTTTGCATTATGTGAAAATGCAAACTTGCGTTCTTTAATTAATTTTTGGTAAAAAAGTTTCCAGTGCAATTTATAAAAAGGGATATAAACATAACAAATGTTACAATCACTTGAAGTACAAATTGCAATCTTTTATACATCTTTGTTTTAATTTTTTCAAATAAAATGTAAATTTATTAAGTTTAAGGTAATTTTACCTTTTGCTATCATACTTTCTCCACCTAAGCACCTTGCTGATTCTTTTCTCTGTCTCTGCAGTAGCCCCGTGCGGGATCCGGGTGGCTAAAAGAATAGACCGCAGTCGCGCTAGCTTGTCGTAAAAGGCGACTAAATAGCGCCCAGTACCCTGACCGGCGTGTCAGGTCGGTTTGCCTAAAGACCGACTGGGATGTGTGCCCCAGGTGGTTGAATGGGGTACCCCTGGCAAGCTGGGGTTGTCAGGCCATAATACGGAAAACCTGACCGCAAACCATATTAGTGCACCGTGTTGGGAAAAATGCCACGTTCCTCGCACGTTAAAGAACGCTGCTGTAGTATTCGCTATGAGTAGGGATTTCGATCCCGCTACAGGAGGCTAAATTGCCCGACTCTATCCATCCTCCCATTTGCCAGTGGCAATCTAAAATCCGTTACCCCTATTTTTCCTCGTGTCCCATCCCATTTTCATTCATTATCATTTCATGTTCATTTTATCATCCATTTCATGTTCATCGCCTGAATATAGCTGAAATATTGCTGCTCGGGCGTTAAACACCATAAATCAATCAATCAAGTCTCTGCAGTAAACCCCAGATCGGGAAAACTGGTTATTGTCTCCATAATAGCTCGTCCAAACATAAGTGACTTGACACTACGTATGCCATATTTATCAATGACTTCATTTATTTTTCTCTACAAATAAAAAAATCACTAAATGAGTCTTTATATACATTGTATAATTAAAATCATTTGTTCTTTCATGTGTGAACAGGCAAAGCAATACTAATTATATCTTGTATTTATTCTTAGCTTGTGAACTAATTGATATTTCAAGACTTTTTCAGTGTCATTTTGCAGTTGCATTTGCATTTTGCAGGTTTTTTCTTACGGGGGCGGATTATATATATGAAAAATGTCTCACAAATAATTATTGACCTACCTGGAGAAGAGTATGTTGAAATGTCCCTGTTCTAAAGTATTGAGTCTTGTCACATGGTTCCATTATTAATTCCAGTTGTGAATCTGTCTGTGTTGCAGTTGATGTTTTTTCCACTCTGCAGGCACAGGTTTTCCCATTCCTATATGAAGTACAGCATGGACAACTTGTTCCTGGTGCATATCCATAGCTGTTGTAATAGTGCATCCCTTGGGGACTATATTGGCTACTGTTTTGCATTTGTTGAAGAGAGTGAGACTGATTTGAAGCTTCCATTGCAGACATAATGTAAAATAGACTTAATTGATACTCTTTTAAATATGTGTTTTAAAAAAAAATAATTAAAAAAAACTTTAAATAATAATTAATTTTGATTGGGCCTCCTTTAAGTTTTTTAATTGATTTTTCATTTGATTGGTTATCAATTGACCAATCACTACTATCATGTCTTAAATTTAAAAATGTTAACCTTATGTCGGTAAAAGCCATATTGACAGCTGGTATTTGGAGCAAAAATGTGTTTTTGTTTTTTTTTAATGTGTAAAAACTCTTGATTCTTAAGTGAATTTATTTGAGAAATAATGAAGTGCTTCAACAGCCAGTATTGTTTACCAATTATGGCCAGTGGAAAAGAAAACAGTGGTGAGTAAATTACAAATTAATTGCTAAGATTATTAAGTTGATTTGTGTTGACTTTGCATTTATTTAATGTATTTTGTTTATATTGTCATTAAATTAGTGAAAAGGAAACCACAACACCAAAGCATTAAATATCACTATGCATATGCATGCAAGTATTCACTTTGGTATATTAAAAATTATTTGTCAGCACATTTAAGTTTAAATCTTGTGAATTGTTTTCTCAAGTGGTACATGTCAAGCTTTTGGTACAATTCTAAATATTATAAGAAACTATGTTTTTAAGTCTTTATATGAAACAGGGAAAGGTGCCAGTGTGTGCTCTGGTTCTGACCAACATGAACATTTTACAAATATATTGGAAGTCAGTGTGCACATATGCTGAATGTTTCTATGTTATAAAAAATGAAAATCAGTAAATACATGTATATCATTCAAACAAATCATTTTCACATGAAGGTCATGAAGCCATTTTACTCAGAAATGCAGATATATTGAAAGAGTCTAATTTTATTATATTGTCTAATGCTTATTTCTAAATTCATGTATTCTAGTCAGTTACATTATACTTTATTTAAGAAATAATTCATGGCTGCCCCAATTTTATGGATTATTTAAATATGGGTAGGCATTATATTCATGAATTTTTTGCCATGAGCGTTGCCCAATTTTATGGATTATTTAAATATGGGTAGGCATTATATTCATGAATATTTTGCCATGAGCGTTAGCGAATGGTAAAATATCATGAATATAATGCTTACCCATATTTAAATAATCCATAAAATTGGGGCAGCCATGAATTATTTCGATTCTGATATGAAAATACAGAAATTTTACATTTCGCGACTACCTAGGTAAAGGTTTATTTTGGCTGTTCTAATTTCCGAGAACCTCCCTTAATTGTTTCGAAATTATTATATTTCTCGTGTAAAACTTACATGTAGTAGAAAAAACGAAGAAATATAAATTAAAAACAAACAAACATATTTATTAACATTTAAAATAAAATTTAACAATCAAAACAAAGAACGACAAAATTAAATGCTTCATTACATCAGTCGCCGTGTGGCGTGTCTGGGATTGTTCATGTGTTGCTGTGTTTGCGTGAGAAATCAAAACCGCTTACCGCATTTGGTCGATCTTATGCTCCTGTTTTAGATCCACAATGGTGCAAATTTAAATCGACAGTTATTTTCCACAATTAATCGGCATTTTGAAATTCGGTTGCGTTTTCATTTTGATACGTAACGGTAAATTCGTTTGTGGTGGGGGCGGGAAAAGTCTCGCGGTTTGCATGGAACGTCATTGTAAACAACGCAACGTCCCTTGAATACACAACGTAGCTAAAGTCAAGGAAGACTTGTAACATGTAAACAATAAAGGCATAGAATAGAAAAAGGACTTGATATCGTGAAAACGTGTTATCTATTGGATTTTCTTACAAAGGTACAAAATAAAATAAATTTTAAAGCAAAAACATCAACACACGGGGGTTTTTGAAATGGCTGGAACAGCCGTATTTTGTTGAATATTTAAATAGAGGTGTGTTTCCAAAGCGTTTGAAGGTTGTCATATTAGAATTATTTTAATAAGTTTTACCACAAACTTTTACATGTTCGTTAACAATGCTATCAATAACTTTTCGTTTTGTTCGCACACAACAACTTTTATGCAAAGATTGCATTCTATCAAAATTTGAACTATTAAAAAATATGTATCGGGATTGTTAGCATTGTTTTATCTTCTGTATATTGTTTGAGTTGTCTTCCCTTGAAATTGTACGTGCACGAAGGTAAACACGTTTTTCTTGTTATTTTATTGTATCTTTTTATCGTTTTGGTTATGTTGGGTTGGCAGATTAAATACAAACATATAAAAATATGTCACCTGTTTTAAATTCCGAGAATCCTCTCGTCTAACCTATTTTTAAACTAATGACAACGCACGATTTAAAACTAAGAATATGCAAAATATAGTTTTCAGTCTTGCAAAATTTAAATGTAACACCTTTGTTAAGAGTGGAATTCGTGACAATTTCAAAACGGTTTAATGTACAATTTTTTTTCTTAAAAATATTCGATTATAAACTTTAAACAAACATCACAACCGAACAAATTCTTAATGACTTGGGCACCTTGCTGCTAAATTGTAATGTGACATAATTTTAGCATTTTCACTTACTGTATTTACATAGACCTCGAATCTATACAAATACAAATATCTTTATTCCAATCAAGGGCCCTAGAATAAAGCATGAAATTACAAACAAGTGATTATCATAATCGGTGACATGTATAACATAGAAAACAACATTGCAATAACAGCTTGACAATGTTATAACTTATGACACTTAAGTTGGACTGGGGCAGAGCCAAGTGATACATATAAAGGTACATGTATGACATATGCATGTAAATAGAAGAGAGACAATTATCAGTTATTAGAAAAAAAATACAAATAAAAAATAAGTCAGTGATAAATTTAAACAATAATATTTGATGATCTTCAATTGAAGACTTTGAAACACATAATTTCCAAACTCTCTGAGCAAATCTAAATCTTCTTGTATAAAAATCCAATTAAATTTTAAACTGTTTTGTAAATTATTGAAATTTTTACATTGATGTAAAATCTGACACTTCAGGTACAATTCTGTAAGGTGGTTCTAAACTAAAACTTTAATGCCATGAAAAAAATATTAGCTTTTCCTTTTATACTTTTAAATTGTAAATTTTAATAATTATTCAATATTTTTACAACCCCAATATACTAGCAGTATGAAGAAGAAAATTTCAAATGTGTTCTAATTGTAATGAAAAAAAGTTCTGCAATCTGATCTGATGGTACAATTATTTTTTGTATTTTAATATGATCACAATTGTAAGACAAATTGGCTCTTAACATGACATATGCCTGTTTTGCTTCAATGAAAAATGGTTTATTTTCAGAACCTTGTTACCCATATTTTACATCATTTAGTTGATGGACTTGATGATAATGGACCCCTCTATGGACGATGGCTCTTTCCATATGAAAAAGCAAATGGATGGATAACGAGACAAGGTTTGAAGAAAGGACAAGAAGAATCCACTGTGATGGAGACATATGTTGTAGGTCTTCTCAAGTTTTCACTTTAAATAATAGGCTAATACATGTTCAGTTCTGGTTTTGTTTATATCAATAGAGATTTTCCTATAAAAATTTGTTTGATAATTGGCAAAATACAGTTTATGGAAAAAAATTACCTCACATGACCAGAAGGGTCATAAGAGTTTTTGTCGTCACGGTGTACCAATGTGTATTTTGCAGGGAGCTTAAACGTTAAATAATGACTTGTTTATTTTCAGGTATATGATTGGTGTGTGTACATGATGTTGATTCAAAAACTTGTACCATCATCAGCAGATCAAAGTTCTTTGAAGTTAGCTACAGAATTCGTAAAGAACAAAATTGAGCAAGTCACAATATGCAACAACAGCACCAGTATTAAAACCATTGGAAAAGTAGAGAGTGTCTCAATACCAGTACAATTTGAAGCATTTATCAGACAGTTTGTACCACCAACTGTTACAACTTTACTTAAAGTTACTTCAATTCAAGTTTCATAAGACCATGGTTTAATTGATTGATTGATAGATTGATGTTTAACGTCCAGCAAGCAATATTTCAGCTATATTCAGGACGTGAAAACCATAATTTTTAAATTAGTAGAACGTCATGCCTCCTTATACTAAAACGTGATCTCATACAATAATGAGAATATACACAGATAAAAATGGTAGTTAAAACAATAAAAAATATGAAGTATCACAATTAATAGTGGAATTAAATTTTATTAAATAAATTAATTTCCTTTAAGAACTTTAAAATTGTGTCGCCTGCGACAGTTTTAAATAAATTGAAATACGTATCTGCACTATAGAAACGTTCCCGAATGTGTGCCACGTCCACACAGTCCATCAAGACATGCTTAATGGTGTATGGACTGTTGCATGGCACACATTCGGGTCGTGGCTCATTGTTTAAAATATAACTATGTGTCGTCCTGGTATGACCAAGACGACATCTTGTTAAAACAACTTGGTCTCTTCGACCTCTAAAACATTTAAAATTATTTGTGTGCAGTAGTGGCTGGATCTCATGAAGTTTATTATGAACTTGGAGATCCCAACCACTCTGCCACAAATTAGAAATATATTTAAAAATTAACGGTTTAAAATCGGTAAAAGGAATACTGCAGTTAATGATGGTATCCTTTAGTGCATTTTTAGCCTCCTGATCCACGACTGTGTTTCCACGGATTCCGACATGACTGGGAATCCAGAAGAAAATAATTTCTTTTCCCAAAGCAACAAGTGATTTGTAGATTTGAATAATTTTCAAAATGTAAGGATTTTTAATTTTGAAATTTTCAATAGCCAGTAGACAAGACAGGGAATCGGAGCAGACAATAAATTTGCATTCGTCTGACGAAGCAACTATTTTCATCGCAAGAAGAATAGCTTGCGCCTCTGCTGTAAATACAGATGAGGCAGACGGAAGGCGGTGAGTTTCAACACGCTCTCCGAAGACAGCGGCCGAGGCGACTTTATCACCGTCTTTTGACCCGTCTGTGTAAATAGTACTATAGTCAGGGTAATAAGATTTAATTTCTGCATAATGTTGTATTAATAAATGGTTTGTGTCGGATTTTTTATGTTTTCTTAGATCATAAATAAATATCGGTTTGGGGTTTAACCACGGAGGATTATGCGGAATTTCGATTGCAGCAATTTCATCTAAATTTATACCGGAATTTTCCAAATGCGATTTAATTCGGAGGCCAAAAGGTTGAATTTTGTTTGGATGTTTTTCGAAAATGTTTTGATAAAGAGGTTTGAAAACACAGTCGTGGGCGGGGTTGCCAGGATATGCCTTTAATTTGGTTGCATATTGCAAAGCGAGCTTTATTCTTCTTTGATACAAAGAAGGCTCGCCTGCTTCTACATATAAACTTTCAACAGGTGTGGTTCTGAAAGCTCCAAGGCATAGTCGCAATCCTTGATGGTGTATAGTATCAAGGATTTTGACATATGACTTGCGAGCAGAACCATAAATAAAACAACCATAATCCAATTTAGATCGAACCAGCGATCTATATAGATTAAGTAAAACGTCGCACTCAGCACCCCAGTCGGTGTTGGCTACAACTTTTAAAATATCTAATGCCTTTAGGCATTTATTTTTTAACATTTTGATATGGGGTAGAAAGGTTAGCCTTGAATCAAATATGAGACCAAGAAAAGTAGTTTCTTTAACAATTTTTATAGGATTATTATGTAATTTTAATTCAGGGTCAGGATGCATCTTTCGTTTATTACAAAAATGCATCCCAACGGTTTTTGCAGTGGAGAATTTAAAACCATTCTCCATTGCCCATTTCTCTATTCTATTTAAACATAACTGCAGTTGACGTTCAATATTATTCATGTTTTTTCCTCGGTAACATATGAGGAAGTCGTCAACATAAAGAGAACCATCAATATTATCTTTTAAAACTTGAGCAAGGCTATTAATTTTGATACTAAATAAAGTGACAGAAAGGATGCTTCCCTGAGGAACACCCATTTCCTGTTCAAAAGCGTCAGATAAAGTAGAATTGACCCTAACTTTAAACTCTCTGTCAGATAAAAAGTTTGAAATAAAGGTAGGAAGTCTACCTTTCAACCCCATATCAAAAAGATCTTTTAAAATACCATATTTCCATGTTGTGTCATATGCTTTTTCTAAATCGAAAAAGATAGACACAACATGCTCATTTTTTGCAAAGGCGTTTCGAATATACGTTTCGAAACGTACAAGATGATCTAGGGTACTTCGCCCTTGTCTGAAACCACATTGAATATTAGAAAGTAGATTGTTGGATTCTAAAAACCAGACAAGGCGATCGTTGATCATCCTTTCCATGGTTTTACAAAGACAGCTTGTGAGGGCTATAGGCCGATAGTTGGACGCTTCCGAGTGATCTTTTCCTGGTTTTGGAATAGGCACAACAGTGGCCATTTTCCAAATAGATGGTAAGTCACCCGTTTCCCAAATGTTGTTAAGAAGATTAAGAAGACATTGGAGAGAAGATTGTGGCAGATGTTTGAGAAGTTGATAATGGATGTCATCTGGACCACATGCTGTATCGTGAGATTTGTTCAATGAAGTTTTTAGCTCTTCGAAAGAAAAAGGTTTATTATAATCTTCTAAATTTTTTGACTGGAAATTAAGCTTTGATTTTTCTTTTTGAATTTTGATCCGCTGAAAAGTGGGATGATAATTTTCAGCAGAGGAGTGTGTAGCAAATGTTTCGGCCAATTTATTTGATATGTCTGACTCTGATGTTAACAAGTCTTGTCCATCCTTTAAATGATGGACATTTGCTTTACTGTTTTTACCTTTAATTTTACGAATCATGTTCCAAATTTTATTCATGGGGGTATGGTTATTCAGTTTAGAAACAAAGTTACGCCAAGAAGTGCGTCGTCTTTGTTTCGTTACCTTTCGAGCTTTCGCTCGAAAAATTCGGAAATAAGTGTTTCATTGAATTTTAAAATTGGATCAGAAATAGTTTCAAAAGTATCCGAGTTAAGTCGCTCTATACAGAGTTGTTCAAATAGAGGCCAATTGGCCTTGCCAAATTTATACCGAGCGACTCGTTTTGTGTTTGAAGAGTGTAAAGATTCCAAGATGATGGGAAAATGATCACTGCCACAGAGATCGTCATGGACTTTCCATGAGAAATCGGGCAACAGAGAAGGATCTGCTATTGTAAGATCAATAGCCGAATATGATCCATTCCCAGGATGTAAATATGTATTTGATCCATCATTAAAAATACACAGATCTTCCTGATTCATTAAGCCTTCAATAATTTTACCTTTATCGTTTATCGTGTTACTGCCCCATAAAGGGTTGTGTCCGTTGAAGTCCCCAAGTAATATATAAGGGGCCGGAAGCTGATCAGTAAGATGTTTCAACCGACTCAAATCCAATGAAGAATTCGGAGGGATATACACAGAACATAAAGTAATTGTTTTGTCTAAAGATATTCTAACAGCAACCGCCTGAAGATCAGTGTTGAGATCTACAGGGCTATGTAGAACTTGATCTTTTACAAGAATGGTAGAGCCACCAGCAGCTCTATCATTCTCGTCTACATATGTGCTGTATATATAGTTTTTTAAAGATATAGTATCACTTCGTTTTAGGTGGGACTCTTGGAGGCAAAATGCAACAGGAAGAAAGGCTTGAACTAATAATGTAATTTCCAGAAAATTAATCTTAAGACCTCGACAATTCCATTGTATTATTGTACCCATTATGGTTTGCGAATAGGGGAATAGTTGACAGATTTTTTAGGGCTATTCCGCCGGTTTCTGCTGGGGGACCTACTTTTAGATCCGGTATCTGGGGGTAGTGTATCCATGGGATCGCCCCAGATAGTAGTGTCTAGATGATCTAGACTTCCAAACCTGTTGTGGACCTTAATGGGATCCCTCAGCAGTTTTGGAGTACGATCTCCTTTTTGATTTGAGTTTTTATTTGAATTGGACTTCATATTTGAATTTTTTTTTGGGCTGCTTGAAGAATTAGTTGAAGATTGAGAGGGTGTTGAAGACGTAGTAGATGCCGAAGGCGTAGAAGTTTGAGATGCCGAAGTTTTTCGAGATGATGTAATTATTTTATCAGTAGTTTGAGCCGGTAGTCTTGTTGGGTCTTTTTGATCTATAGGCCAGGTGATCATAGTTTGCGTTTCTGATGTTACATAAACGCGTTTGGTCACACTGGCGTATGATGTGGCAGAAGATGATGGATTACTCGCCGAACTGTACTGACGACGAGCCTCAGGGTAGCTGATGTTTTTTTCGATTTTTAATTTTTGAATGTCCTTTTCTTTTCTAAAGTGTTGACAGTCTTTTGAGGAGGACATGTGGGCTTCACCACAGTTAGCACATTTTGGAGTTTTAGTGCAGGTAAAGCCCTCATGCCCTGGCTCTGCACATTTAAAACATATGAGTGATCCCCTACACTGTCCTTTTCCATGTCCGAATTTCTGACATTTAAAGCAGCGCACAGGGTTGGGAATGTATGCGCTGACTTTAATGTTTTGGAGACCGATTTTGATAGATTGGGGGACAGTTGGGGTGTTGAAATTCAGAAGGAAGGTGTTCAGTTTAACCTTGTCTGTTGGCAATAAATCTTTTAACTTTTGTAATTCCCTGAGGTTGCAATTCCGTGCAAATTTCCTCGTCAGTAAGTTCGGCGAGATCATCGTCACGATAATGAATGATTCCTTGACTTGAGTTTAATGTCCTATGGGGGGAGGCCGAAATTTCTAAATCTATAGTTAATTTAAGTAAGTTCAAGGATTGGTGTTTTTTGTTGCATTCAATGAGAAGACCACCAGATTTCATCTTGGTGACATTCTTGACATCTCCTGCACAACCTTTTATCACTTTTTCAATAACAAATGGAGAAACTTTAGTGATTGGTTTACTGGGATCTTTGCTGGATAATACAATAAATCTTGACCAGAAGTCTTCCTCAACCATCTCTTCAAGCGATAAGTCATTTTTTCTTTTTTTTGGACCATTTTTTATTTGTGTTTGGGTAGCCATGATGAGAAAAATGCGGTTCACCACCCTTGTCACCCACCCTCCACGGAGTGCCAACAGGGGCGATGCTTGGTCTCTGCGGATCACCAGCAGAAAGCATCGGGTGTTCCAAGGGTGGTATACTCAAATAGATGAATTTCTTAATGAACGCAAGCTTCGTGCCAGAGTTAACTGGCGAAACAACCGTTCGAAACTCTATCTACTCGATTGACCCATGAGCCACCGCCTTCTTAACAGCTTGTAACTGAACAACTTTGGAAGTGAAATTCACAAGATATGAAGTGAAAAGAAAAAATAAGACAAGCTTGTTAAGGGCTCGGCATGACCAGCCGATTGACCGAACCGGGTCCATCCGGTCTCCCGTCTAGTTGAAGTCAGGGCCAAAGTGGTGTATTGAAAATCAAACCCGCTGACCCGCACTAATGGATGCAGCAGAGAGTGATCTCTCAACCACCAGGATCCCTTCCTCCACCATCACGGGTTGCAACACACGGCAAACATGTCGCCTCTATAAAGCTGAGGAAGCTTTGCCCTTCAGCCACCGCCTTCTTTGTAAATCCTGTAAGGAAGCCGTCTATTAAATGGTACATACATTTCATGGAACAGTTTGAAGGAAAAACATGTAATAGAGTAGCTTTAATGAGAAGGATTCACAAAGGGCAAGACGTGACATGCCGATTCATCGAAGTCAGGGCTAACTCGATTTCCCGTCTAGAAAAAGTAAGGGTTCAGTAGGTTATCAGGACCGTTTACCCGGCCTACTGAAATCCCGTCCTGTAATCGACACGGGTCGCAACACACGGCAAGTGTTGCCTCTGTTAGCAGACTCTTACTGCAGGCAGAATTGTGACTAATTAAAATAGAGCAAAATTATCTATTAATAATATTTGGTATTTATTGTAACATATATGGTGCTAATAAAGTTTATGTGAAGTTCAGTTTTACTTCCAGCAAGTCATAAACCAAAGAATATTTTTTGTACATGTTGTAGTGTACTTTGATGTATGTACAGTATTTATTGTACTTTGTTTTTTATTGCATTAAAATATTGTATATCTACTTCATTTTAACATAACCAAAAGATTTTGTTTATTGGTTTAAACATACATTTTTTTCGTTGTCGACAATTTTACACCTATATCATGGCATCTAGTTTTAATTCAGAAGACATCCATAGTACCCTGTGTGAAAGTTGTGAATCATTGTGTTTATTTAGAAAGTACATTCTGTGTAGTTTACATTATCATAATATTCTTACATCTGGACAGTGCTGTAAAAAATATTTGTATATTGCTAAATGTTTTCAACTAGCATCTCGCCACAATTTACATCCTATAGTGTGATGGGATATTTCCTAGCTATAACTACATGTAAAATGATCTCGCCTGAAACTGATCACATGTAGAAATCATTCATGACATGTCCCAAGAAATCCATCCAAGTGGAAGACGAACTGATGACTAAATCGGAATAGACAGCAAGCCTTTACTAAAACCTGTGTTGATACATGAAACATTTGTATGACAAGTTGCATGCCATTGCTGCAACAAAGTAAAATTGATCCAAAGTATATAAAGTAGAGAGATCAATTGTTGTATACAAAAAAGATTGACAGATATTTAGTTTATGCTGTTAGGTGATTAGCATAACAGAACAATGCATGTGTAAACAAAAGATCTCAGCGGAGAACAAATTTTATACCAAAAAAGCATGAAACAAAGTATTTCTAGCATTTGTCCTTGCATTTTTTTGCATAACCTATTTATAACAATAAATCCCAAACATATATAATTTTTGACAACATTATCTGAACCTGAATAGAATACTAAATATTGTCAGAGGTAATGACAAAGGTATTAAAATATTGTATTCTGATACTAGAATAAATAGCAAAGAAAAATGACGGAACAACAAGAGCAAAAAGTCAAGGGACAGTTACAAATCCAGATATAGACAAATGCACCACAATAACCAAAAACACAAAAAACAGAAAGAGTAACCCGAACCCAATAAAAACCATGGGTGCACTCAGGCCGCGGAAAAGTAAGCAGTACCTGCCTCTTATTAGACACCTGTCGAGTTACTTACTCATTGTCGTGTCACGGGAAAAGTCAAATCCAGGAATAGGAAACACTACCTATCTATGACTTAGCGATGAGTCATAACTTTTACAAACCGAGTAGAGATTGATTGATTGATTAATGGTGTTTAACGCCCGAGCAGCAATATTTCAGCTATATTCAGGCGATGAACATGAAATGGATGATAAAATGAACATGAAATGATGATGAATGAAAATGGGATGGGACACAAGGAAAAATAGGGGTAACGGATTTTAGATTGCCACTGGCAAATGGGAGGATGGATAGGGTCGGGCAATTCAGCCTCCTGTAGCGGGATCGAAATCCCTACTCATAGCGAATACTACAGAAGCGTTCTTTAACGTGCGAGGAACGTGGCATTTTTCCCAACACGGTGCACTAATATCGTTTGCGGTCAGGTTTTCCGTATTATGGCCTGACAACCCCAGCTTGCCAGGGGTACCCCAGATTTTATTAAGTGAGAAAGCTGGAGAAATTCCAAACCTTCATAAGGAAAACTAGCTGTTTCTGGTCATTAAAGCAGGGATTATAGCACACCTTGCATACAGCAAGATTCGAACTCTCAACCTCAGTATTGACCGCAATGTGAATAGTGGATGTCTGACTACCTTTAATACTTTTCCAAGTTTCTGTTATGCATTATTTCAAAATAGAGTGAACTTGAAATTTTAATAAATTGTTTTCTTTGGTAGTTTTGAAACAGCAGATTTTGCATTCATATTATATCTGAACTGGAATCCGGGTTCCTTTTTCATGTATATTAATTTCTATTACATCTGGATGTGTGAAATGATCAAACGTTTTTAATTGACCGCGCATAAGAAGATGGTGCACTGTGAATGTAAATTTCGTAGTGCTGCGTTGGCGAGTTTGTTGACGATTAAAGTCTAATAATGTGTATATTTGCAAACGCCATTAAAAAAAAAAAAAACAATTGTTCATTTTTTAAAATATGTTTTACTGATGAATTGGTGTGTATAATTGGTTTTATAATCCTTAAATAAATACGTTCCCCTACATGAAGATACCGGAACTGCCGTACACATGAATATTTTCTCTATATTAACTACAACTGTTGCTCCGGAGAGATCTTAGTTAGCATTACAGCAATTTCATTTTCAGCTATTCGTTCTCAGTTTAATTTTTAATCACATATATTCAAACATAAATTATTGTTTGCAAAGTTACTATTTGCATAACATTTGTATTCGTAAAGTGTACACGTACATACAATTTACAAAATCTTTGTTTTGTTCAATGCCGAAAATTTTCGAAATAAATTTTAAAATTAAAAAGAAAAATATTATTACTTTGAATAATTACACATATTAATTACCCAGCGTTGTGACAGTCAAATTTTGTCTGATACAACGGTAAAAATGTCTGACAGACACAACGAAATCACCGTTGTAACAGACAAATTTCGACTGATACAACGGAGAAAATGTCCGTGACAGACATTTTTTGACTGCTACAACGGAAACACCGTTGTAACAGACACATTTCGACTGAGCCAACGGAGAAAATGTCTGTGACAGACATTTTTTGACTGCTACAACGGAAACACCGGTGTAACAGACGAATTTTGACCGAGTCAACGGAGAAAATGTCTGTGACAAACAAAAGTGTCTGTAACAGACCGAAAATGACTGTCACAGTAAAAAAATATGTCTGATACAACGTTTTCAGTCTTTTACAGACAATTTTGCAGTCATCTGCAGTCAATCTCAGAGACAGACGGAAAACGACTGCAACTGGTATTTACAGTCATTTTTTAGCCAGTAGTGTCTGCGTTTCAACTGAAGTGAGAACGCGTTTGGCAACACTGGCATATGACGTTGATGCAGAAGACGAGGGATTATTCGCTATATTATACAGACGACGAGCCTCAGGGTAAGAAATGTTTTTTTTCAGTTTTTAGTTTTTTAATTTCTTTTTCCTTTTTAAAATGCTGACAGTCCTTAGATGAGGACATGTGGGCTTCACCACAATTAGCACACTTTGGAGTTTTAGTGCAGGTGAAGCCCTCATGTCCTTCTGGACACTCAATTGATTGATTGATTGATTGATTGATGTTTAACGTCCAGCAAGCAATATTTCAGCTATATTCAGGACGTGAAAACCATAATTTTTAAATTAGTAGAACGTCATGCCTCCTTCTTATACTAAAACGTGATCTCATACAATAATATGAGAATATACACAGATAAAAATGGTAGTTAAAACAATAAAAAATATGAAGTATCACAATTAATAGTGAAATTAAATTTTATTAAATAAATTAATTTCCTTTAAGAACTTTAAAATTGTGTCGCCTGCGACAGTTTGAAATAAATTAAAATACGTATCTGCACTATAGAAACGTTCCCGAATGTGGGCCACGTCCACACAGTCCATCAAGACATGCTTAATGGTGTATGGACTGTTGCATGGCACACATTCGGGTCGTGGCTCGTTGTTTAAAATATAACTATGTGTCGTCCTGGTATGACCAAGACGACATCTTGTTAAAACAACTTGGTCTCTTCGACCTCTAAAACATTTAAAATTATTTGTGTGCAGTAGTGGCTAGATCTCATGAAGTTTATTATGAACTTGGAGATCCCAACCACTCTGCCACAAATTAGAAATATATTTAAAAATTAACGGTTTAAAATCGGTAAAAGGAATACTGCAGTTAATGATGGTATCCTTTAGTGCATTTTTAGCCTCCTGATCCACGACTGTGTTTCCACGGATTCCGACATGACTGGGAATCCAGAAGAAAATAATTTCTTTTCCCAAAGCAACAAGTGATTTGTAGATTTGAATAATTTTTAAAATGTAAGGATTTTTAATTTTGAAATTTTCAATAGCCAGTAGACAAGACAGGGAATCGGAGCAGACAATAAATTTGCATTCGTCTGACGAAGCAACTATTTTCATCGCAAGAAGAATAGCTTGCGCCTCTGCTGTAAATACAGATGAGGCAGACGGAAGGCGGCGAGTTTCAACACGCTCTCGGAAGACAGCGGCCGAGGCGACTTTATCACCGTCTTTTGACCCATCTGTGTAAATAGTACTATAGTCAGGGTAACAAGATTTAATTTCTGCATAATGTTGTTGTATTAATAAATGGTTTGTGTCGGATTTTTTATGTTTTCTTAGATCATAAATAAATATCGGTTTGGGGTTTAACCACGGAGGATTATGCGGAATTTCGATTGCAGCAATTTCATCTAAATTTATACCGGAATTTTGCAAATGAGATTTAATTCGGAGGCCAAAAGGTTGAATTTTGTTTGGATGTTTTTCGAAAATGTTTTGATAAAGAGGTTTGAAAACACAGTCGTGGGCGGGGTTGCCAGGATATGCCTTTAATTTGGTTGCATATTGCAAAGCGAGCTTTATTCTTCTTTGATACAAAGAAGGCTCGCCTGCTTCTACATATAAACTCTCAACAGGTGTGGTTCTGAAAGCTCCAAGGCATAGTCGCAATCCTTGATGGTGTATAGTATCAAGGATTTTGACATATGACTTGCGAGCAGAACCATAAATAAAACAACCGTAATCCAACTTCGATCGAACCAGCGATCTATATAGATTGAGTAAAACATCACATTCAGCACCCCAGTCGGTGCTGGCAACGACTTTTAAAATATCTAATGCCTTTAGGCATTTATTTTTTAACATTTTGATATGGGGAAGAAAGGTTAGCCTTGAATCGAATATGAGACCAAGAAAAGTAGTTTCTTTTACAATTTTGATAGGATTATTATATAATTTTAATTCGGGGTCAGGATGCATCTTTCGTTTATTACAAAAATGCATCCCAACGGTTTTTGCAGTGGAGAATTTAAAACCATTCTCCATTGCCCATTTCTCTATTCTATTTAAACATAACTGCAGTTGACGTTCAATATTATTCATGTTTTTTCCTCGGTAACATATGAGGAAGTCGTCAACATAAAGAGAACCATCAATATTATCTTTTAAAACTTGAGCAAGGCTATTAATTTTGATACTAAATAAAGTGACAGAAAGGATGCTTCCCTGTGGAACACCCATTTCCTGTTCAAAAGGGTCCGATAAAGTAGAATTGACCCTAACTTTAAATTCTCTGTCAGATAAAAAGTTTGAAATAAAGGTAGGAAGTCTACCTTTCAACCCCATATCAAAAAGATCTTTTAAAATACCATATTTCCATGTTGTGTCATACGCTTTTTCTAAATCGAAAAAGATAGACACAACATGCTCATTTTTTGCAAAGGCGTTTCGAATATACGTTTCGAAACGTACAAGATGATCTAGGGTACTTCGCCCTTGTCTAAAACCGCACTGAATATTAGAAAGTAGATTGTTGGATTCTAAAAACCAGACAAGGCGATCATTGATCATCCTTTCCATGGTTTTACAAAGACAGCTTGTGAGTGCTATAGGCCGATAGTTGGACGCTTCCGAGTGATCTTTTCCTGGCTTTGGAATAGGCACAACAGTGGCCATTTTCCATATAGATGGTAAGTCACCCGTTTCCCAAATGTTGTTAAGAAGACTCAGAAGGCATTGGAGAGAAGATTGTGGCAGATGTTTGAGAAGTTGGTAATGGATGTCATCTGGACCACATGCTGTGTCGTGAGATTTGTTCAAAGAAGTTTTTAGCTCTTCCAAAGAAAAAGGTGTATTGTAATCTTCCAAATTTTTTGACTGGAAATTAAGTTTTGATTTTTCTTTTTGAGTTTTGATACGCTGAAAATCCGGATGATAATTTCCAGCGGACGAGTGTTTTGCAAATGTTTCGGCCAATTTGTTAGATATATCTGACTCTGATGTTAACAAGTCTTGTCCATCCTTTAAATGATGGACATTTGCTTTACTGTTTTTACCTTTAATTTTACGAATCATGTTCCAAATTTTATTCATAGGGGTATGGTTATTTAGTTTAGAAACAAAGTTACGCCAAGAAGTGCGTCGTCTTTGTTTCGTTACCCTGCGAGCTTTCGCTCGAAAAATTCGGAAATGGTTAAGATTATTTTGAGTTGGATGTTTATTAAAGCGTCGTTCGGCCTTTTTCCGGTCTTTAATAGCGTCCTCACAGCTGTCATCGAACCATGGTTTACTAGGATGTTTTGGATTTGTCGAGGTCTTAGGAATAGTTTCGTCAGCAATTGAAATAAGTGTTTCATTGAATTTTAAAATTGGATCAGAAATAGTTTCAAAAGTATCCGAGTTAAGTCGCTCTATACAGAGTTGTTCAAATAGAGGCCAATTGGCCTTGCCAAATTTATACCGAGCGACTCGTTCTTTGTTTGACGAGTGTAAAGATTGCAAGATAATGGGAAAGTGATCACTGCCACAGAGATCGTCATGGACTTTCCATGAGAAATCGGGCAACAGAGAAGGATCTGCTATTGTTAGATCAATAGCCGAGTATGATCCATTCCCAGGATGTAAATATGTATTAGTTCCATCATTAAAAATGCACAGATCTTCCTGATTCATTAAGCTTTCAATAATTTTACCTTTATCGCTTATTGTGTTACTGCCCCATAAAGGGTTGTGTCCGTTGAAGTCCCCAAGTAATATATAAGGGGCCGGAAGCTGATCAGTAAGATGTTTCAACTGATTTAAATTTAATGAAGAATTTGGAGGGATATACACAGAACATAAAGTAATTGTTTTGTCTAATGATATTCTAACAGCAACCGCCTGAAGATCAGTGTTGAGATCTACAGGGCTATGTAGAACTTGGTCTTTTACAAGAATGGTAGAGCCGCCAGCAGCTCTATCATTCTCGTCTACATATGTGCTGTATATAGAGTAATTTTTTAAAGATATGTTATCACTTCGTTTTAGGTGGGACTCTTGGAGGCAAAATGCAACAGGAAGAAAGGCTTGAACTAATAATGTGATTTCAAGAAAATTAATCTTAAGACCTCGACAATTCCATTGTATTATTGTACCCATTATGGTCTTCGAATAGGGGAATAGTTGACAGTTTTTTTGGGGCTATTCCGCCGGTTTCTGCTGGGGGATCTACTTTTAGATCCAGTATCTGGGGGTAGTGTATCCATGGGATCGCCCCAGATAGTAGTGTCTAGATGATCTAGACTTCCAAACCTGTTGTGGACCTTAATGGGATCCCGCAGCAGTTTTGGAGTACGATCTCCTTTTTGATTTGATTTTTTATTTGAGTTAGAATTTACATTGGAGTTGGTATTTTTTAAATTTTTTTTGGGGCTTCTTGAAGAATTGGTTGTGGATTGAGAGGGTGCTGAAGACGTAGCAGTTTGAGAGGGTGCTGAAGACGCAGCAGTTTGAGAAGATGAAGATTTTCTTGAAGATTCAATGATTTTGTCTGTTGTTGTAACTGATAATTTGGAAGGTTCTTGTTTGTCAATAGGCCAGGTGATGATTGTCTGCGTTTCAACTGAAGTTAGAACGCGTTTGGCCACACTGGCATATGACGTTGATGCAGGAGACGAAGGATTATTCGTTGTATTATACAGACGACGAGCCTCAGGGTAAGAGATGTTTCTTTCAGTTTTTAACTTTTGTATATCTTTTTCCTTTTTAAAATGATGACAATCCTTGGATGAGGACATGTGGGCTTCACCACAATTGGCACACTTTGGAGTTTTGGTGCAGGTAAATCCCTCATGTCCTTCTTCTGCACACTTGAAACAGGTCAAGTGACCTCTGCATTGTCCCTTCCCATGGCCGAACTTTTGACACTTAAAGCAGCGCACAGGGTTGGAGATGTATGCGCTTACTTTAACATTGTAGAGACCGATTTTTATTGATGAAGGGACAGATGGAGTATTAAAGTGCAGAAGGAAGGTATTCAGTTTAACCTGAACACCTTCTCTGTTGGCTACGAATCTTTTTACTTTTGTAATACCCTGAGGTTTAAGTTCTTCACAAATTTCGTCATCTGTAAGCTCAGAGAGATCTTGGTCTCTGTAACGAATAATACCTTGGCTGGAATTTAAAGTTCTATGGGGAGAAGAAGAGATGTTTAAATCGAGAATTTTGTTTAATTTTAACAAATTGAAGGATTGTTGTTTCTTTGAGCATTCAATTAACAATGAGCCTGATTTCAGTTTTGTTACATTTTTTACATCTCCTGCACAACCCTTAATAGTTTTTTCAATTACAAATGGAGAAATTTTAGATAAAGGTTTAGTTTGGTCAGTACTTGCTAGAACAATAAATCTGTACCACTGCTCATCATCAACCATTTCTTCAAGAGGAAATTCATTTTTTCTTTTTTTTGAACCCATTATACTATTAGTTGTAGAAGCCATGTTGAAAGAATACGGTTCACCACCCTTGTCACCCACCCGCCACGGAGTGCCAACAGGGGCGATGCTTATCTCTGCGGATCACCACCAGAAAGCATCAGGTGTTCCAAGGGTGGTATACTCAAATAGATGAATTTCTTCACGAACGCAAGCTTCGTGCAAGAATTAACTGGCGAAACAACCGTTCGAAACTCTATCTACTCGATTGACCCATGAGCCACCGCCTTCTTAACAGCTTGTAACTGAACAACTTTGGAAGTGAAATTCACAAGATATGATGAAGTGATAAGAAAAATAAGACAAGCTTGTTAAGGGCTCGGCATGACCAGCCGATTGACCGAACCGGGTCCATCCGGTCTCCCGTCTAGATGAAGTCAGGGCCAAAGTGGTGTATTGAAAATCAAACCCGCTGACCCGCACTAATGGATGCAGCAGAGAGTGATCTCTCAACCACCAGGATCCCTTCCTCCACCATCACGGGTTGCAACACACGGCAAACATGTCGCCTCTATAAAGCTGAGGAAGCTTTGCCCTTCAGCCACCGCCTTCTTTGTGAATCCTTAAAGGAAGCTGTCTATCAACTGGTTAATACATTTCATGGAATAGTTTGAAAAGAAATAAATGTAATAGAAAAGCTAAAATGAGAAGGATTCACAAAGGGCAAGACGTGACATGCCGATTCATCGAAGTCAGGGCTAACTCGATTTCCCGTCTGGAAAAAGTAAGGGTTCAGTAGGTTATCGGGACCGTTTACCCGGCCTACTGAAATCCCGTCCTGTAATCGACACGGGTCGCAACACACGGCAAGTGTTGCCTCTGTTAGCAGACTCTTACTGCAGGCTGAGGAAGCCGTGGGCCTATTCTCCTGTGCCCCGGGTCCCACACGGGGTTTCTGGACACTCAAAACAAACCAGGTGACCTCTGCACTGTCCCTTTTCCGTGGCCGAACTTTTGACACTTAAAGCAGCGCACAGGGTTAGAGATGTATGCGCTTTGTAGAGGCCAATCTTGATGGATTCAGGGACAGTGGGTGTGTTGAAATTCAACAGAAAGGTGTTCAGTTTTACCTGAACACCCTGTCTGTTAGCAATAAATCATTTTACTTTTGTAACACACTGAGGCTCTAGTTTTAAACAGATTTCGTCGTTTGACAATTCCGAGAGGTCTTCGCCTCGGTAACGAATAATCCCTTGACTTGAGTTTAACGTTCTGTGGGGGTGAGATAGTTATATCTAAATCTACAATTTTGGAAAGTTTCAGTAAATTGAGCGATTGTTGTTTTCTACTGCATTCTATTAGCAGGGAACCGGACTTCATTTTGGTGACGTTTTTAACGTCTCCTGCACAACCCTTGATATATTTTCAATGATAAATGAAGATACTTTTGCCAAAGGTTAAGTTGCGTCTTTACTAGATAATACAATAAATTTAGGCCAACTTTCGTCAACAACCAAATCTTCAAAAGGAAAATCATTTTTTTTCTTTTTTTGGACCTTTTTGTGTTAAAGTGGGTGTTTCGGAAGCCATGATTAGAAAATTACGGTTCACCACCCTTGTCACCCAACCTCCACGGAGTGCCAACATGGGCGATTCCTAGAGTCTGCGGATCTCCAGCAGAAAGCATCAGGTGTTGCAAGGGTGGTATACTCAAACAGACGCAATGAACGCATGCCTCGTGCCCGGGGTTACCTGGCGATACAACCGTTCGAAACTCTGTCTACTTGATTGACCCATGAGCCACCGCCTTCTTAACAGCCTCACTGCTGATGAGGAACAAACATGAACAAACTTGTGGATCTTCAGACAAACGTGAAAGGAGTCCACCATAACAAAACACCAGTTCAAACCGTTGAAGATATTAAAAGACACATCGAAAGCTTTTCAAATTGTAGAAGCCACTATACAAGAAAGGACACAAACAGACAATTTCTTGGACAAGAACTATCAATCAACAAAATGTACGAATTGTTCACAGAACAGTGTATTACAGAAAGAAAGAAACCAGCCTCTTCTTACATGTACAGAAAAACGTTTTGCGAAAATTATAATCTATCATTTCACCCACCCAAACAGGACTTGTGTTCATTATGCAATAAAGCGAATCAGATGAACGAAACCGGAACCCTTGATGAAGAAATGAAACTAAAAAAGACCTTTTTTGCAAGAACAAAAACTGTATAAAATCTCCATGCAAAAAGGTTTCATGTGTACATTAGATGTTTCAAATAATTCAAAACTTATAATGCAGAATGGTCACAAGTGATTAATTAGATAATTATGACACAATAATACATCACATACAAATGTTGTTATGGGTCATATATCTTTCACTATTCATGTTGATTGAACTAATAACCACGATTTGATAAAAGTGGAACGAATAACAAAAAAAGTTTTTTCTTGTTTCTTGGAATATATGCAATATGCAGATGCGACATTTTTCCGCTAATACCTCGATGTACGTTGTCCACTCAGAATTACCTTTACATTAAGAATTACATTTGAATTGGTCTCGAAATCTTAACGGTGATCACATACATGTGACATTTCGTAAATGATTCTTAGTTATAAATTTACGATTTTAAATAGTTCTGCTTTGAATATTCGTCAGGGTCCGAATTGTCTGGTACCCGGATATTTCATGTAAATAAATGGTCATCTTCTTGAACAAACACACGTAGAAAGATACAGAGAATGCACACGATTAGTGAATTTGGAAAATACGTAAACCCTGTATATGCAAATCAAGTCATTTACATGAATAAAGACACAAATTTAATGCAAGGCCTTTTTGTATCGCCGGTGAGAGTATACAATTTCCGGTTTAGAAAACGTGCAAAATACCAATAATTAACTGGCACCGTCTTCATTTTGTCATGGTTCTTTTACAGCTATTTGTAACAAGTACTTGAGTAGGAGGCCGGCCTTATTTAAAAAAATACCTGAATCAAGCATGATTATACATGCAGTACAACGTCCTAATATCCTAATTATTGCTTGCTGGACATTTCACGAACAAACGCTTGTGAAAATGAAGGAGAATCGTATAATATATAAATGAATATCAAAATATAATAAACTATAATAAAAATTAAATATCAAATACATTAACGATATATATAAATAAAATGTTTTTTTCCTAGGCTACAATAAAAGTGCTGGAAAATTATTCATCTAGAAGCATAAAAACAAGACCAACCAACTCTGGACGAACGTAGAAGTATGCAATGAAGGTGTACCACTTTGAAGGACATAAAATTATATTGCCGCAATCCTTTCATGAGCACATACTTGGAAAATTGAAAGAAAATCGTATATACAAATTGATGTACATCACTGTTAGTGAGTTGTACGGCTTAGAAATTAAGCCCAAAAGCTTTGTAAGTAAAGTGTTTACTTTCCTACATCTTGTATATTATATTCATTTTGTTATCAAGTTCCATTATTTACAATCAGATGGCACAATTAAAATGTTTATGAAAACAATTCATTTAAATATTCTATTTAGAAAAAAATAAGTAATTTTTCTACTTTTTCGCTTTTTTATTTTCTTTATATATTCATGTCTTTTCAGATTATGGAAACTTCTCAAAATATTCCACCACAAGACATGAACATCATCAATAATTTTCTTAATCCAGAAAGTAAAACAATGGATAACTTTGGGACATCTGACCTTTTTATAAGACGACACCTTACAGATGTCACTTTTGTTAAAGTATGGATCTTTCATGGAATACTTTTTCTTAAATATATGTTTCTTCCTTTATTCCAATATATATCTGTAACTGTTAAGATTCTACCAGAAGATAGATGAATTTCCACATTCCAAAACTTTGCAACTATAATATTACTTGTTTTGAATATTTGACATCATAATGAGGCATCTTAAAGGTCACTTGTTAAAGTATATCTAATTCAAATGTTGTTCCAATATTTTTAAATTTCTGTACAATAAATTTACGTAAATAATCTTGATTTATGTTCATCATATAAGGTACAGTAGTTTCGTCATAATTTTTTCAGGATGGATAAAAAAATGTAACAGGAACTTATGAAGTTCAGGAATTACACTTGCAATATGGGGACACAATGGGGAAAATGTGTCTGTGGAATGAAAAAGCTTCGCTGCCTCTGCCACCACCATCTTCGATTGTGAAATTCACCCATATCGAATTGTCAGATTTAAACACATTAAAATTTCACAGTTCATCAAAAACTGAAATTGAGGTAACTATTAAAATGTTTTCTTTTAAGAAAGCAGTGAACTTGCCTACAATAGACAACATTTAACCAATCTGTTGTAGGTACACAAATTAAACTATTATAAAAAAATCGAATATGCGTCCATGTGACACAGATGCCCCCGCTAAATGAAGTCCCAAACAGAAGGTAGTTGTTCAACAGGTTTGAAAGTTGCTAAGGACATACAACTTGTAATACTGAACAACCCTGCCGCCTGCCAAATTTCAAATTTACATAACATCAAAGAAAAACAAGTGTAGACCATACTGTCAAGTAGTCGGGAGGAGGACCTCCCCTCGAGGAAAGAGGGGGAGACAGGAGAACAAGTTCAGCAGTGTTAGGGACTCGGTAGTTGGGGCGTGGCACCACCGCCGAGGGGTTAGTCAGTTGTCGCGGACGTTTTTTTTGTTTAAAGGTCTCCTTTTATGTTGTAGGATGTATAGATGCAGAGGTGGAGCAATGAGAAACACAGTGAATTTGGGCATGGGCCGAGGAGAGGAGTTGGGGGCGAAGAGAGGGAGAGGGGTGAAAATCTCCCCCCACCCAGGAGAGTTCTCGTTCCTCAGGGTACCAGGAGCAGGCCCCGGAGGACTGGATGGTAGCCAGGGCTACCCAGACGGTTGGGCTACAGAGGGACAGGCCCAGAGAGGTGGCCACCCAGACTGAGACGGAATATGAGGTGTGTTGGGCGTCTTGCCAGACGAGGCCCCAGTACAGACTGGGAGACAGGGGGAGCCAGTACCCTACAGCAAGACCCAGGCACAGACCGGGAGGCAGGGGAAGTCGGCCCACTACAAACTAGGGCAGGTAGTGGTCAAGGGCCATGCTCCGGTGGCGTCGGTTGCGCCCAAGCCAAGGGGACACAGCAACCATGACAGTTCCCCCTGCTTGATCCCGGGGTGCGGACTGCGGACGAGAGGGTTGAGGCGCCATGTGGTGTACGAACACCTGCCCAGTTTATTAACGGACAAACAGAGCGAGGCACAGATGGGATTCCGGGCGTTTCAACGGGAAATTGATTGATTGATGGTATTTAACGCCCGAGCAGCAATATTTCAGCTATATTCAGGCGATGAACATGACATGGATGATAAAATGAACTTGAAATGCTGATGAATGAAAATGGGATGGGACACAAGGAAAAATAGGGGTAACGGACTTTAGATTGCCACTGGCAAATGGGAGGATGGATAGGGTCGGGCAATTTAGCCTACTCATAGCGAATACTACAGCAGCGTTCTTTAACGTGGTTCTTGTGGTGTTTTCGCAGTGTCGTTGTGCCCGAGTATTGGACATGTCAGAATTCAAGTTCCAGCGGAAACGGACCAACCTAGTACAAGCCAGGAGGGAGCGTGCGGGGGAGGACAGCCCTCATCGCAGGAGGAGAAAACAAAAAAATCATTGGGGAAGGAATCAACCTTGTTTAGTTGCGGATTCCGTACGAGAAAACTCCGTAAACATGTTGTTCAAACACATCTACCGCCTTTGTTGACTGATAAACAGACGGAAGCAAAGTTCGGAGTTTCAAAGGGAAATCGAACGATTGTTAGAGTAATTAGCCAGGACTCTATGTGGCCAGTCGGCTAAGGTCAAACACTAGTAGACTATGTTAATACACGGTGCAGGATACCGTATGACTCCAAGATAAAAGCGGAGGACCGTTTTCAGTTGCTAGCACTGTGTAACGAGATGGACTGGGATGAACCAGATTATTTTCGACTTCATCCGATCAACTGCAATGCGACTTTATCGTATTGGCGTGTAATGATGCACCTAATGAGAGTGCTGCAGCCATGGCAACTCGATATGTTGAAGGGTTGGTACACGCCGGACGTTTAGTCGGGAGATAGACACACTGTGGTATATGGGAGAAAAGCTTAGCGGCTGCGGCCTTTCCACGTCAGGTTGGCGTTAGTGGACTTCATATTTGTCATAGGTAGTTGAGTGGTTGTATATTCTGTATATACGTTTTATCATGTTGGTCCCATTTTACTCCAGGAAGGAGGACTCTTCTATCTATCCCGTCTTCGTACGGGGGGGGGGGGGAACTTAGTTGTTAATACTGTTAGTAGGTAGTTATTTAGTAGTTTTAGGCAGAGTTAATTTCTAATGAATTCAGAAATTTACTGTTTTTTAAGACAGGGGTCCCGCGCTGAAGAAAGTGCGGGGGGGGTGTGGTGAAATTAAGCGCCTCCTTATTCTGGGGATTAGTCAGACCCAGTTACGCCCGGGGTTACTGTGATGTGCATCACCACTGATGCTTGACGATTAATAGCCTAGAGGAATCCGGATGCAGTGCAGCGAGTGCAGTGTGCAGCGTGTGACGTAAACGCATGGTGGTTGTGTGGAACCTTCTCTGCTACAACTGAGACTAGACGCCATCTTACTGACGGGTATTATCAGGTAATTGCACATACACGTAAGGCTCCGACCTTTACCCCCACCTGCTGGGAGCTGGGAACCTTCCCAGTAAACCGCAATATGATGCGTGTCAAAAACTAGATCAAATCGTCTAGTGCTGCCTGTTTTTCCAGAATTTTCATCAACACTTCAGCTGTCTAGCCTTTTACAAATAAATATATAGATTGTCAGCGCATGACACACGGAGCAACATTTAAAAAACTTATAGACCATAATTTACGTCAAATGAGTTTATGAATGCAAAACTAACCGACATTAACCTAATTACAAACAAAAAGCAACCTGTATCTCCACTCGGTATGAAAACTAGCTTACCAGATAATGTTATTAAGGAAGCAAGGGTGAAGTCCCATGATTGTCGACGATAATTCGCTGCAGGCTTATTTCATTTGTTCATTTGAGGAATTATATTATAACAATGTCTTATGTAAAGTTTACAATACAAAGCGTGTCAAAAGGACAAATTAATGATTGATTGATTGATGTTTTACGTCCAGCAAGCAATATTTCAGCTATATTCAGGACGTGAAAGTAATCATAATTTGATTATTTAATATTTTTCAAAATTGTTCATCTCTCCCTTAGTTCTAAAACATTATCTCATACAATAATATGAGCATATATACAGATAAAAGGCAAGTAAAACAATAAAAATATAGATAACAAATTGCCGGAAAAATTAAATTTTACTGTACAAATTTATTTCCTTTAAAAATTTTAAAATTGTGTCGCCTGCGACCGTTGTAAACAAACTACTGTACGTATTTACAGTATAAAAACGTTCCCGAATGTGGGCCACGTCCACACAGTCCATCAAGACATGCTTGATGGTGTAAGGACTGTTGCATGGCACACATTCGGGTTGTGGCTCATTGTTTAAAATATAACTATGTGTCGTCCTGGTATGACCAAGACGCACCCGTGTTAAAACAACTTGGTCTCTACGACCTCTAAAACTCTTAAAATTACTTGTGTGCAGTAGTGGCTGGACCTCATGAAGTTTATTATGAACTTGGAGATTCCAACCACTCTGCCACAAATTAGAAATATATTTAAAAATTAATGGTTTAAAATCGGTAAAAGGAATATTACAGTTAATAATAGTATCCTTTAGGGCATTTTTAGCCTCCTGATCCACGACTGTGTTTCCACGGATTCCGACATGACTGGGAATCCAGAAGAAGATAATCTCTTTCCCCAAAGCAACAAGAGATTTGTAAATTTGAATAATTTTAAAAATATAAGAATTTTTAATTTTGAAATGTTCAATAGCCAGAAGACAAGACAAGGAATCGGAGCAGACAATAAATTTGCATTCGTCTGACGAAGCTACTATTTTCATCGCAAGAAGAATAGCTTGCGCCTCTGCTGTAAATACAGATGAGGCAGACGGAAGCCGGCGAGTTTCAACACGCTCTCCGTAGACAGCGGCCGAGGCGACTTTATCACCGTCTTTTGACCCGTCTGTATAAATAGTGCCATAGTCAGGGTAACAAGATTTAATTTCTGCATAATGTTGTTTTATTATTAAAGGGTTTGTGTCTGACTTTTTATGTTTTCTTAGATCATAAATAAATATCGGTTTGGGGTTTAACCACGGGGGATTATGTGGAATTTCGATTGCAGCAATTTCATCTAAATTTATACCGGAATTTTCCAAATGAGATTTAATGCGGAGGCCAAAAGGTTGAATTTTGTTTGGATGTTTTTCGAAAATGTTTTGATAAAGAGGTTTGAAAACACAGTCGTGGGCGGGGTTGTTAGGATATGCTTTTAATTTGGTTGCATATTGCAAAGCGAGCTTTATTCTTCTTTGATACAAAGAAGGCTCGTTTGCTTCTACAAACAAACTTTCAACAGGCGTGGTTCTGAAAGCTCCAAGGCATAGTCGCAATCCTTGGTGGTGTATAGTATCAAGGATTTTGACATATGACTTGCGAGCAGAACCATAGATAAAACAACCATAATCCAATTTAGATCGAACCAGCGATCTATATAGATTAAGTAAAACATCGCATTCAGCACCCCAGTCGGTGCTGGCAACGACTTTTAAAATATCTAATGCCTTTAGGCATTTATTTTTTAACATTTTGATATGGGGTAGAAAGGTAAGCCTTGAATCAAATATCAGACCAAGAAAAGTAGTTTCTTTTACAATTTTGATGGGATTATTATACAATTTTAATTCGGGATCAGGATGCATCTTTCGTTTATTACAAAAATGCATCCCAACTGTTTTTCCAGTGGAGAATTTAAAACCATTCTCCATCGCCCATTTCTCTATTCTATTTAAACATAACTGCAGTTGGCGTTCAATATTATTCATGTTTTTTCCTCGATAACAAATTAAAAAATCGTCAACATAAAGAGAACCATCAATATTATCTTTCAAGACTTGAGCAAGGCTATTAATTTTAATACTGAATAAAGTAACAGAAAGGATGCTACCTTGAGGAACACCCATTTCTTGTTCAAAAGGGTCAGATAGAGTTGAATTCACACGAACTTTAAATTCTCTATCAGACAAAAAATTTGAAATGAAGGTAGGAAGTCTACCTTTCAACCCCATATCAAAAAGATCTTTTAAAATGCCATATTTCCATGTTGTGTCGTAAGCTTTTTCTAGATCGAAAAAGATCGACACCACATGTTCATTTTTGGCAAATGCGTTTCTTATGTATGTTTCGAAACGCACCAGATGATCTAGGGTACTTCGCCCTTGTCTAAATCCACATTGGATATTGGACAGAAGGTTGTTTGATTCTAAAAACCAGACAAGGCGATCATTGATCATCCTTTACAAAGACAGCTTGTGAGGGCTATAGGCCGATAATTGGACGCTTCCGAGTGATCTTTTCCTGGCTTTGGAATAGGCACAACAGTGGCCATTTTCCATATAGATGGTAAGTCACCCGTTTCCCAAATGTTGTTAAGAAGATTCAGAAGGCATTGGAGAGAAGATTGTGGCAGATGTTTGAGAAATTGATAATGGATGTCATCTGGACCACATGCTGTATCGTGAGATTTGTTCAAAGAGGTTTTTAGCTCTTCCAAAGAAAACGGTGTATTGTAATCTTCTAGATTTTTTGACTGGAAATTAAGTTTTGATTTTTCTTTTTGAGTTTTGATACGCTGAAAATCGGGATGATAATTTTCAGCGGACGAGTGTTTTGCAAATGTTTCGGCCAATTTGTTAGATATTTCCGACTCTGATGTTAACAAGTCTTGTCCATCCTTTAAATGATGGACATTTGCTTTACTGTTTTTACCTTTAATTTTACGAATCATGTTCCAAATTTTATTCATGGGGGTATGGTTATTCAATTTAGAAACAAAGTTACGCCAAGAAGTGCGTCGTCTTTGTTTCGTTACCCTGCGAGCTTTCGCTCGAAAAATTCGGAAATGGTTAAGATTATTTTGAGTTGGGTGTTTATTAAAGCGTCGTTCGGCTTTTTTCCGGTCTTTAATAGCGTCCTCACAGCTGTCATCGAACCATGGTTTACTAGGATGTTTTGGATTTGTCGAGGTCTTAGGAATTGTTTCATCAGCAATTGAAATAATTGTTTCATTGAATTTTAAAATTGGATCAGAAACAGCTTCAAAAGTATCAGAGTTAAGTCGCTCTATACAGAGTTGTTCAAATAGAGGCCAATTGGCCTTGCCAAATTTATACCGAGCGACTCGTTCTGTGTGTGAAGAGTGTAAAGATTCCAATATAATGGGAAAATGATCACTGCCACAGAGATCGTCATGGACTTTCCATGAGAAATCGGGCAACAGAGAAGGATCTGCTATTGTAAGATCAATAGCCGAATATGATCCATTCGCAGGATGTAAATATGTATTGGTTCCATAATTAAAAATACACAGATCTTCCTGATTCATTAAGCCTTCAATAATTTTACCTTTTTCGTTTATTGTGTTACTACCCCATAGAGGGTTGTGTGCGTTGAAGTCCCCAAATAATATATAAGGGGCCGGTAGCTGATCAGTAAGATGTTTCAACTGATTTAAATTTAATGAAGAATTCGGAGGGATATACACAGAGCATAAAGTAATTGTTTTGTCTAAAGATATTCTAACAGCAACCGCCTGAAGATCAGTGTTGAGATCTACAGGGCTATGTAGAATTTGATCTTTTACAAGAATGGTAGAGCCGCCAGCAGCTCTATCATTCTCGTCTACATATGTGCTGTATATAGAGTAGTTTTTTAAGGATATGTTATCACTTCGTTTTATGTGGGATTCTTGGAGGCAAAATGCAACAGGAAGAAAGGCTTGAACTAATAAAGTAATTTCAAGAAAATTTATCTTAAGACCTCGACAATTCCATTGTATTATTGTACCCATTATGGTCTGCGAATAGGGGAATAGTTGACAGTTTTTTTTGGGACTAGTCCGCCGGTTTCTGCTGGGGGATCTACTTTTAGATCCAGTATCTGGGGGTAGTGTATCCATGGGATCGCCCCAGATAGTAGTGTCTAGATGATCTAGCCTTCCAAACCTGTTGTGGACCTTTATGGGATCCCTCAGCAGTTTTGGAGTACGATCTCCTTTTTGATTCGAGTTTTTATTTGAGTTAGAAGAAGAATTTAAATTGGAGTTGATATTTTTTGAATTTTTTTTTTGGCTGCTTGAAGAATTGGTTGAGGATTCAGAGGGTACTGAAGACGTAGCAGTTTGAGAGGGTGCTGAAGACGTAGCAGTTTGTGAAGATGAAGATTTTCGTGAAGATGTAATGATTTTGTCTGTTGTTGTAACTGTTAATTTTGAAGGGTCCTGTTTGTCAATAGGCCAGGTGATAATTGTCTGCGTTTCAACTGACGTGAGAACGCGTTTGGCTACACTGGCGTATGACGTTGATGCAGGAGATGAGGGATTATTCGTTGTATTATACAGACGACGAGCCTCAGGGTAAGGGATGTTTTTTTCAGTTTTTATTTTTTGAATTTCTTTTTCTTTTTTAAAGTGCTGACAGTCCTTAGATGAGAACATGTGGGCTTCACCACAATTAGCACACTTTGGAGTTTTAGTGCAGGTGAAGCCCTCATGTCCTTCCTCTACACACTTAAAACAAATCTGGTGACCTCTGCACTGTCCCTTTCCGTGTCCGAACTTTTGACATTTAAAGCAGCGCACAGGATTGGGAATATATGCGCTGACTTTAATATTTTGGAGACCTATTTTGATTGATTGGGGGACAGTTGGAGAGTTAAAATTTAGAAGGAAGGTGTTCAGTTTAACCTGAACACCTTGTCTGTTGGCAATAAATCTTTTAACTTTTGTTATACCCTGAGGTTGTAATTCTGTACAGATCTCGTCGTCTGTAAGCTCGGCGAGATCATCGTCGCGATAATGAATAATTCCTTGACTTGAGTTTAATGTTCTATGGGGGGAGGCCGAAATTTCTAAATCTATAATTTTTGTAAGTTTTAGCAAGTTCAAGGATTGGTGTTTTTTGCTGCATCCAATGAGAAGACCACCAGATTTCATCTTGGTGACGTTCTTAACATCTCCTGCACAACCTTTTATCACTTTTTCAATAACGAATGGAGAGATTTTAGTTATTGGTTTACTAGGATCTTTGCTGGATAATACAATAAATCTTGACCAGAAGTCTTCATCAACCATTTCTTCAAGTCATTTTTTCTTTTTTTTGGACCATTTTTTATTTGTTTTTCAGTAGCCATGATGAGAAAAATGCGGTTCACCACCCTTGTCACCCACCCTCCACGGAGTGCCAACAGGGGCGATGCTTGGTCTCTGCGGATCACCAGCAGAAAGCATCAGGTGTTCCAAGGGTGGTATACTCAAATAGATGAATTTCTTAATGAACGCAAGCTTCGTGCCAGAGTTAACTGGCGAAACAACCGTTCGAAACTCTATCTACTCGATTGACCCATGAGCCACCGCCTTCTTAACAGCTTGTAACTGAACAACTTTGAGACTGAAATTCACAAGATATGATCAAGTGATAAGAAAAATAAGACAAGCTTGTTAAGGGCTCGGCATGACCAGCCGATTGACCGAACCGGGTCCATCCGGTCTCCCGTCTAGTTGAAGTCAGGGCCAAAGTGGTGTATTGACGATCGAAACCCGCACTAATGGATGCAGCAGAGAGTGATCTCTCAACCACCAGGATCCCTTCCTCCACCATCACGGGTTGCAACACACGGCAAACATGTCGCCTCTATAAAGCTGAGGAAGCTTTGCCCTTCAGCCACCGCCTTCTTTGCAAATCCTGTAAGGAAGCCGTCTATCATTTCATGGAGCAGTTTGAAGGAAAATAATGTAATAGAGTAGCTTAAATGATAAGGATTCACAAAGGGCAAGACGTGACATGCCGATTCATCGAAGTCAGGGCTAACTCGATTTCCCGTCTAGAAAAAGTAAGGGTTCAGTAAGTTATCGGGACCGTTTACCCGGCCTACTGAAATCCCGTCCTGTAATCGACACGGGTCGCAACACACGGCAAGTGTTGCCTCTGTTAGCAGACTCTTACTGCAGGCTGATTGATTGATTGATTGATTGATTGATTGATGTTTAACGTCCAGCAAGCAATATTTCAGCTATATTCAGGACGTGAACAATTTTATAAATTGATATCGTTCAGAAGTTAGAAGCAACCCTGTTGAATTATAATAAAACTGAAATCTCACACTATAGTATGAGAGTATATACAATAAAAAAACATGACTAAAATGATAAAATATGAAACAATAGCATATTTATGGTATTAGATGATTATATTTTATTGTATAAATTAATCTCCTTTAAGAACTGTAGAATTTTGTCGCCAGCGACAGTTGTAAACAAATTAAAATAAGAATCCACAGTATAAAAACGTTCCCGAATGTGGGCCACGTCAACACAGTCCATCAAGACATGCTTGATTGTATACGGACTGTTACATGGCACACACTCGGGTCGTGGTTCACCATTTAAAATATAATTATGGGTCGTCTTGGTATGGCCAAGACGACACCGTGTTAAAACTACTTGGTCTCTACGACATGTAAAAGTGTTAAAATTTGTATGGCGAATTAGTGGTTGGATCTCATGAAGTTTATTATGAACTTCGAGATCCCAACCAATCTGCCACAAATTATAAATATATTTTAAAATAAAAGACTTAAAATCAGTAAAAGGTAGTTTACAGTTGATGATGTCATTATTTAAGGCTTTCCTAGCTTCCATGTCCACGACTGTGTTTCCATGGATTCCCACATGACTGGGAATCCAGAAAAAAACAACAACTTTACCCAAAGTTGTTAAGGACCTGTAAATTTGAATAATTTTTAAAATAAATGGATTTTTAACTTTGTTATTTTCAATGGCAAGAAGGCACGATAAAGAATCGGAGCAGACAAGAAATTTATCCTCCACTGACGAGGCAACAATTTTTAGTGCAAGAAGAATGGCTTGGGCTTCTGCACTAAATATGGAAGAAGCAGAAGGAAGACGGCGAGTTTCAACTCGCTCTCCGAAGACAGCGGCTGAAGCGACTTTATCACCGTCCTTCGATCCATCCGTATAAATTGAGCTGTGATCAACAAAGCAAGATTTAATCTCTGCAAAATGTTGCTGAATAATCAAGGGGTTTGTGTCAGATTTTTTATATTTTCGCAAATCATAAATAAATACTGGTTTAGGATTTAACCATGGAGGATTGTGAGGAATTTCAGTTGGGGCAATTTCATCTATACAGATACCAGAATTTTCCAAATGAGATGCAATTCTTAGGCCAAAAGGTTTAATTTTGTTTGGATGATTATCAAAAATTTGTTTACAAAACGGTTTGAAAACACAGTCATGAGCAGGGTTGGTAGGATAAGCCTTAAGTTTTGTTGCATACTGCAAACCGAGCTTAATTCTTCTTTGATACAAAGAAGGCTCGTTTGCTTCTACATATAAACTATTAACAGGTGTGGTTCTAAAAGCTCCAAGACATAGTCGCAATCCTTGATGGTGAACGGTATCAAGGATTTTGACATATGACTTGCGAGCTGAACCATAAATAAAACAACCATAATCTAATTTCGATCGAACCAGCGATCTATATAGATTCAATAATGTGTCGCGTTCCGCACCCCAGTCAGTGCTGGATACGACTTTTAAAATATCAAGGGCTTTTAGGCACTTAGATTTCAACATTTTGATATGGGGAAGAAAGGTGAGTTTAGAGTCAAATATCAAACCAAGAAAAGTAGTTTCTTTCACAATTTTAATAGGGTTGTTATACAATGTAAGTTCGGGATCAGGATGCATTTTTCTCTTGTTACAAAAATGCATACCGACAGTTTTGGAAGTGGAAAATTTAAAGCCATTTTCCATTGCCCATTTCTCTATTCTATGTAAACATAACTGTAGTTGACGCTCAATATTGTTCATGTTTTTTCCTCGATAGCAAATGATGAAATCGTCAACATAGAGAGAACCGTCAATATTGTCTTTCAAGACTTGAGCCAGACTATTAATTTTAATACTAAATAAAGTTACTGATAAAATGCTGCCTTGAGGGACACCCATTTCTTGTTCAAATGGGTCCGATAATGTGGAATTTACCCGGACTTTAAATTCTCTGTTAGATAAAAAGTTTGAAATAAAGGTAGGAAGTCGACCTTTCAACCCCATATCAAAAAGATCTTTTAAAATACCATATTTCCATGTTGTGTCATATGCTTTCTCTAAATCGAAAAAGATAGACACAACATGTTCATTTTTGGCAAAGGCGTTTCGAATAAAAGTTTCAAAACGTACCAAATGGTCCATGGTACTTCGTCCTTGTCGGAATCCACACTGTATATTTGATAGAAGGTTATTGGATTCAAGAAACCAGACAAGGCGATCATTAATCATCCTTTCCATGGTCTTACAGACGCAACTTGTAAGGGCTATAGGCCGATAGTTCGACGCTTCTGAGTGATCCTTACCTGGTTTTGGAATAGGTACAACGGTAGCCATTTTCCAAATAGATGGTAAGTCACCCGTTTCCCAAATACTGTTAAGAAGATTTAAAAGACATTGCAAAGAAGACTGTGGGAGATGTTTAAGAAGTTGATAGTGTATTTCATCTGGGCCACATGCTGTATCGTGATTTGTTTAGAGAAATTTTGAGTTCTTCCAAAGAAAAAGGTGTATTGTAATCTTCTAAATTTTTTGACTGGAAATTAAGTTTTGATTTTTCTTTTTGAGTTTTGATGCGCTGAAAATCGCGATGATAATTTTCAGCGGACGAGTGTTTTGCAAATGTTTCGGCCAATTTGTTAGATATATCTGTCTCTGATGTTAACAAGTCTTGTCCATCCTTTAAATGATGGACATTAGTTTTACCGTTCTTACCTTTAATTTTACGAATCATGTTCCAAATTTTATTCATAGGGGTATGGTTATTTAGTTTAGAAACAAAGTTACGCCAACAAGTGCGTCGTCTTTGTTTCGTTACCCTCCGAGCTTTCGCTCGAAAAATTCGGAAGTGGTTAAGGTTATTTTGAGTTGGGTGTTTATTAAAGCGTCGTTCGGCTTTTTTCCGGTCTTTAATAGCGTCCTCGCAGCTGTCATCGAACCATGGTTTACTAGGATGTTTTGGATTTGTCGAGGTCTTAGGAATTGTTTCATCGGCAATTGAAATAAGTGTTTCATTGAATTTTAAAATTGGATCAGAAATAGCTTTAAAAGTATCCGAGTTAAGTCGCTCTATACAGAGTTGTTCAAATAGAGGCCAATTGGCTTTGTTAAATTTATACCGAGCGGCTCGTTCTGTGATGGAAGAGTGCAAAGATTCCAATATAATGGGAAAGTGATCACTGCCACAGAGATCGTCATGGACTTTCCATGAGAAATCGGGCAACAGAGAAGGATCTGCTATTGTAAGATCAATAGCCGAATATGATCCGTTCCCAGGATGTAAATATGTATTGGTTCCATCATTAAAAATACACAGATCTTCCTGATTCATTAAGCCTTCAATAATTTTACCTTTATCGTTTATTGTGTTACTTCCCCATAAAGGGTTGTGTCCGTTGAAGTCCCCAAGTAATATATAAGGGGCCGGAAGCTGATCAGTAAGATGTTTCAACTGATTTAAATTTAATGAAGAATTCGGAGGGATATACACAGAGCATAAAGTAATTGTTTTGTCTAATGATATTCTAACAGCAACCGCCTGAAGATCAGTGTTGAGATCTACAGGGCTATGTAGAACTTGATCTTTTACAAGAATGGTAGAGCCGCCAGCAGCTCTATCATTCTAGTCTACATATGTGCTGTATATAGAGTAGTTTTTTAAAGATATGTTATCACTTCGCTTTAGGTGGGATTCTTGGAGGCAAAATGCAATAGGAAGAAAGGCTTGAACTAATAATGTAATTTCCAGAAAATTAATCTTAAGACCTCGACAATTCCATTGTATTATTGTACCCATTATGGTCTGCGAATAGGGGAATAGTTGACAGTTTTTTTGGGGCTATTCCGCCGGTTTCTGCTGGGGGATCTACTTTTAGATCCAGTATCTGGGGGTAGTGTATCCATGGGATCGCCCCAGATAGTAGTGTCTAGTTGATCTAGACTACCAAACCTGTTGTGGACCTTAATGGGATCCCGCAGCAGTTTTGGAGTACGATCTCCTTTTTGATTTGAGTTTTTATTCGAGTTAGAAGAATTGGAATTGGTATTTTTTGAATTTTTTTTTGGACTTCTTGAAGAATTGGTTGAGGATTGAGAGGGTGCTGAAGACGTAGCAGTTTGAGATTTTGCTAAAGACGCAGCAGTTTGAGAGGGTGCTGAAGACGTAGCAGTTTGAGAAGATGAAGATTTTCGTGATGATTTAATGATTTTGTCTGTTGTTGTTACTGTTAATTTTGAAGGTTCCTGTTTGTCAATAGGCCATGTGATGATTGTCTGCGTTTCAACTGAAGTGAGAACGCGTTTGGCCACACTGGCGTATGACGTTGATGCAGGAGACGAGGGATTATTTGTTGTATTATACAGACGACGAGCCTCAGGGTAAGAGATGTTCTTTTCAGTTTTTATTTTTTGAATTTCTTTTTCCTTTTTAAAGTGCTGACAGTCCTTGGATGAGGACATGTGAGCTTCACCACAATTGGCACACTTTGGAGTTTTAGTGCAGGTGAAGCCCTCATGTCCTTCTTCTGCACACTTAAAACAAATCTGGTGACCTCTACACTGTCCCTTTCCGTGGCCGAACTTTTGACAATTAAAGCAGCGCACGGGGTTGGAAATGTATGCGCTGACTTTAGCTTTGTAGAGACCAATCTTGATGGATTCGGGAACAGTGGGTGTATTGAAATTCAAAAGAAAGGTGTTCAGTTTTACCTGAACACCCTGTCTGTTAGCAATAAATCTTTTCACTTTTGTAACACCCTGAGGCTCTAGTTCTAAACAGATTTCGTCGTCCGATAATTCCGATAGATCTTCGCCTCGGTAACGAATAATCCCTTGACTCGAGTTTAGAGTTCTGTGGGGAGAGCTAGATATTTCTAAATCAACAATTTTTGAAAGTTTTAGTAAATTTGAAGACTGTTGTTTTCTATTACATTCAATAAGGAGGGAACCGGATTTCATTTTAGTGACGTTTTTAACGTCTCCTGCACAGCCTTTAATAACTTTTTCTATGATAAAAGGAGATATTTTTGCCAAAGGTTTAGTTGGGTCTTTGCTAGATAAAACAATAAATTTAGGCCAATTTTCTTCAAAAACCAATTCTTCAAGAGGAAAGTCATTTTTTCTTTTTTTTGGACCTTTTTGTGCTAAAGGGGGTGTTTCGGAAGCCATGATTAGAGAAATGCGGTTCACCACCCTTGTCACCTACCCGCCACGGAGTGCCAACATGGGCGATGCCTCGAGTCTGCGGATCTCCAGCAGAAAGCATCAGGTGTTCCAAGGGTGGTATACTCAAACAGACGAATTTCTCAATGAACGCATGCCTCGTGCCCGGGGTTACCTGGCGATACAACCGTTCGAAACTCGATCTACTTGATTGACCCATGAGCCACCGCCTTCTTAACAGCCTGTTACTGAACAATTTTGGTGTAATATTCACAAGATAAAATCAAGTGACAAGAAGAATGACGACAAGCTTGTTAAGGGCTCGGCGTGACCAGCCGATTGACCGAACCGGGTCCATCCGGTCTCCCGTCTAGTTGAAGTCAGGGCCAAAGTGGTGTATTGAAAATCAAACCGCTGACCCGCACTAATGGATGCAGCAGAGAGTGATTTCTCAACCACCAGGATCCCTTCCTCCACCATCACGGGTTGCAACACACGGCAAACATGTCGCCTCTATAAAGCTGAGGAAGCTTTGCCCTTCAGCCACCGCCTTCTTTGCAAATCCTGTAAGGAAGCCGTCTATCAAATTGTATATATATTTCGTGGATCAGTTTGAAGGAAAATAATGTAATAGAGTAGCTTAAATGAGAAGGATTCACAAAGGGCAAGACGTGACATGCCGATTCATCGAAGTCAGGGCTAACTCGATTTCCCGTCTAGAAAAAGTAAGGGTTCAGTAAGTTATCGGGACCGTTTACCCGGCCTACTGAAATCCCGTCCTGTAATCGACACGGGTCGCAACACACGGCAAGTGTTGCCTCTGTTAGCAGACTCTTACTGCAGGCTGAGGAAGCCGTGGGCCTATTCTCCTGTGCCCCGGGGCCCACACGGGGTTACTGCAGGCTGAGGAAGCCGTGGGCCTATTCTCCTGTGCCCCGGGTCCCACACGGGGTGACAAATTAATGGAGACAAAAATTACTGCAGAATACCAAAGTGTACCAGTACTTTCCTTGTCCACCATCTGAGGATACTTCCACGTGGTGTGCTGTTTTACGTGCAATTTATAAAACAAACTGGTAGTTCCATGCTTATGTAAAAAACATTGATTTAATTTGTATCATGTAATTATTTACGTGTACTTGTAATGTCATAAGATGGAGTACAAGAGACAATTTCATGTTTCATATTTAATAATGTCTGCATGTACTTAATTGTTGTCACGTTTTGTCTGTATAACATATGGTTTTAACATGTTATATTTAATTATAATTGAACATATGAACACAGTATTGCTAAACAAGTAGGAATCAACTCATAGTTCATTCATGTGGCTTTGTATTATTATGACTACATTTTATGTGTCATCCTTTTATTGTGTCTGACCTTTATGATAAAAGGTTATACAATGCATATATTGTGTATGATAGAGTTGTTTATGCTTATAACTAAATATATAATATTTTTAAATAGTTCTATATTTTAAGCAGGAAACAAATGTGCCTGTGGTACATGTATGACTAAACATTTTGTTCCCTTTAAAAATTTTGCAATTACACACCAGGTGTTTATATCCTATAAAGATGATCCACAAAACCATCCAAATCTTTTAGCTTGTATGATGACCAGCACTGGCAGACGAAAAGGAGGATTACTTATATTTGGCCTTAAAATCAAGATTTATGACAATGATGGGTAATTTGCTTCGAAACATGGAATGGAAGCAGTTTTTCCAATTAAAAGCGTCCCAACAGGACGAAAAGTATTTACATTAGGTGTTTTAACCATGTCAAAGACGACTTGTTAACCGAGTTATCAGTAACCTTAGAATGTGTATGAAAACAGAAGATTACCTGGGCTAGTTAATTGTGAAATATCAGAATATAACAAGATTATGAAACCCTGTCAAGAAAATTGCCGAATGAATTCCAACATTGTATGTAAACAACACAAAAAACCCTTCGCTTAAAGAAACGCTATTAAAATGCTAGGGAAAAGATGCAATCATTGCAGCAGGCGTAGGCAACCCTCCCAATAAATATGACAACAAAAGGGCAGCAGCAAGACATTGTGTTAAAAAAGTCTGTTGGGTTTGATGTTTTAGATCAGTCGGCAGTCTACAATCTCGTTTACGAAATTGTCAATAAACCCAATGAATTGGAATTAGTCGAAGCTAATTATTCTCCTGAAGAATACAGATAGGCTCCTATGTTAAAATATTTTTAAGGTTTGTCCACTCCAGTGGAAAACAATGTCCGAGGATCAGAGAATTAATCATCTAGTTTTAACACGCGCGACACAGATTACAAATCAAGATACGCTAAGTATAACAAAAAAGATATCAATTGAACCACGGGATTGCAGAGATAGTCTCTCAGAACCGTCACTACGAGTAATGCATGTCGCTTTGGACGGGAATAAAATAATGTTATCGTACTTTTCAAATTAGCACCATACAGAGCGGCGATCATTGTATTTTTGAGGACAATGTCTTTTTTCTTAAGGAGGAAAAAGAAGCTAAAATTAAGCGTTATTGTGCAAGATTTATCACGTTTAACATATGTTCACATGTTTAAGTTATTGCAGACGAGAGAAATTGCCGTCCTGTAGCATTACAAAGGTATAACAAAAAAGTAGGTCAACAGCAATTCATAAACATAGACCGTCTTTTTCTGGCGAGAAAAGTTTAAACAAACCCTGAAAAAGAACAACAGAACACAACTAAACGTCCCTTTCAAATTCCCTTGACCATCAACGCGCAGAGCTTTAGAGGTTGATCTCAAAAGTAGACGAGAGTTTCAGTATTCTTATATTTGGCATTACGACGAACCATTATCTTGTTAACATGCATGACTTGCAAGATTAAGAGATTCATCTCAAAAGTATAAGTCAGTTTAAGTCTTTTTAAATTTCACTGGTGTTAAATCAATAATCTTTTTACCATTATCCCAAGATGGTGGAGGATCAAAAAGGTAAAATAGTTTTTCTCCTGTATCTTTTTTCATAAACGTCAGGCCACACCCAGCCGCCAATTAGATCTCTATATTATTTACCTGTTTGCAAAACTGGGGTAAGATACACGGTACAAGTCCCGAGATATATGGATTCGAGAATTTTTTTTAAATGATCATTGTAATTCTTTTAGATTGATTGGATGTCTGCTTTACGTCCAGCGAGCAGTATTTCGGCTATATTCAGGACGGAAACAAGTTAACAAACAATAAATCAACGGAAAATGGGGGTGGGATGGGTCACAGGGAATACAATTTTGACTGCCACTGGAAAAGTATAGAGTTTTAGGTAGGGGAGGAAAATTTAGCCCTTTGTAGCGGATACAACGAGAGGGTCTCCCCTATCCGCCACCCGGGGACGCACTAGGCTGCTTTGTGGGTCGAGCACTGGGAACCCTCTTACTATGGTCCCAGAATTCTTATAGCAGATAATTGTAATTGCGAATTACAAATCATATATGATAATAGTAATTGTCAAATGTTAATGGTAATTGTCTTGTTAATATTTTACAAAAATGTTTTAGTGTCATACAACCTCTGGGTACATACTATAAGTACATGAAATATGTTCTCATTAAAACATTTGCAAGGTTCGTTTTAAATATAATCTTGTATAAGGAGAAAGTAAGTTCAACACAAACAGACATTGACAGTTGCTTAATAGATGTTTTTTATAAATGCTTGTGATGCGCTTGAAGAAATGGGTCGTTTAGAAGACTTCATCTATACTTGGCGGCATTGCTTCCAAAACATTAATCAACAACATCGCTTGACACCTTTTATTAGATGTTGGAAACTTTTATTAATGTAAGACAATTCAAAGTGTACGCTACAACAAAGAGACGTTTCTTGGGTCACAATAAAGAAAAACTCTTCGAAGGTACAGAATTTTTTTAGAGGGTACAAAGCATAGGGACTGAAACAAACAAATGTAACAACGAAAGACTGTAGGATCAATTTTGCGGTTCCCTCGTGTCCGATTCTCGCAAAAGAATCGGCAAAATTGTCAGCTGACGCTAAAACTCCAGCTTTTTTTTGTACTGCTTCTCCTGCAAAATAATGTATAGTAATGTCAACTAGTGGTAACCTTTTCTCAGCAGAATAAGAATCAAAATATTTGTAAGATAAATAGTTTGTAAATTCTTTTAATTTGTGCACTTTCAAACTAAAAAGCTTCACCGAGCGCAGGATGATACGACCGCAACATGTTTAGCCCTGTACGTTTGAGGACCAATATGGATATATTATTGTAAAATTTATTTCTAAACGAAAACAAAGTGGGAAGATTCAGAGGACATTGGAGAGAAGATTGTGTCAGATGTTTGAGAAGTTGATAATAGATGTCATCTGGACCACATGCTGTATCGTGAGATTTGTTCAATGAAGTTTTTAGTTCTTCCAAAGAAAAAAGTTTATTATAGTCTTGAAAATTTTTTGACTGGAAAGTAAATTTTGATTTGTCTGTTTTTAAATTTTGATCCACTGAAAATTGGGATAATTTTTAGCAGAGGAGTATGTTGCAAATGTTTCGGCCAATTTATTTCATGTCAGAATCGGATGTCCATCTTATAAATGATGGACATTTGCTTTTCTGTTTTTACCTTTAATTTTACGAATCATGTTTCAAATTTTATTCATAGGGATATGGTTATTTAATTTAGAAACAAAGTTACGCAAAGTGGTGCGTTGTCTTTGTTCCGTTACCCTGCGAGCTTTCGCTCGAAAAATTCGGTATTGGTTAAGATTGTTTTGAGTTGGTTGTTTATTCAAGCGTCTTTCGGCCTTTTTCCGGTTTTTAATAGCGTCCTCACAGCGGTCATCGAACCATGGTTTACTAGGATGTTTTGGATTTGTCGAGGTCTTATGAATTGTTTCATCAGAATTTGAAATAAGTTTTTAATTGAATTGAAAAATTTGATTAGAAATCTCGTCAGAATTATCCAAGTCAAGTCGCTCTACACAGAGTTGTTCAAATAGAGGCCAACTGGCTTTGTTAAATTTATACTGAACGACGCGTTCCGTGTTTGAGGAGTGCAAACCTGAATACCTTGTCTGTTGGCAATAAATCTTTTAACTTTTGCTACACCTCGAGGTTGCAATTCTGTGCAGATTTGCTAGTAAGTTTGGCACGATAATGTACGATTCCTTGACTTGAGTTCAATGTCATATGGGGGAGGCTGAAATTTCTAAATCAAAAATTTGGTAAGTTTTAATAAATTAAGGATTGGTGTTTTTTATTCAATGAGAAGACCACCAAATTGCATCTTGATGACGTTCTTGACATCTCCTGCACAACCTTTTATCACTTTTTTCAATTACGAATAGAAAAACTTTAATGATTGGTTTACTGTTTTACCATGAAGTCTTTTTTTTCGGTTTGATTCCCACACACATAGGTTGTGCAGTATGATAGAGGTGGCGGTGGCCTGAACCATGCAGCTGTCTGTTGTACTGCGTATGGTGGAGATGGCAGTGGTTGCGTAGATCCTGCAGCTGTCTGTTGTACGGCATATAGTGGGGTGGTAGTGGCTGCATAGTCCCCACAGCTATCTTTTGCACAGTACATGGTGGAGGTGGCGTTGCTTGAGGTGGATTTTGCTGGATGACAAAATAAAAATACCCATATATGTTAACTACTCATGTTTTTAACACTGTCACACTGATGTTAAATATTTACAGCTCCTACGAATAGATGTTTTAGTTACTAATTAAAACCGCATTGACAAAAATTTAAAGGAACCTTTGATAAAAATATCTTTGGTAAAACACATATAAGCATAACAACACTTTGTTTAATCGTTATTAACCTGTAAAAATGCCCAAACACATTAACAGAAAAGATCCCCCTCTTAACTCGTGTAATTTTTTTAGTTATTAGACCTTGGATAGAGAGTTTTGTGTAAAAATAATCATAAATGTGCTTACCGTAAATTGAGAGAACTGCTCAAGTGTCTCTTTCATTTCCACCAATTCCACGAATTCGTCACATCTTCCAGGGTTCCGCGAGCTATTATAAAGGCTAAGATAAAAGAAGTCGTTTGGTTTGACAAGAACCACAGCCATGTTTCTTCCAAATGACGCTCTTATTTCCATCACACCTTTTGGATTTACTTTCTTGGTAAATGAATATTTTTCCATAACAGTGGGAGTGAGTCAGAAACGTGTTTGTTTCTTGATCTCGACAGTTACAACTACGCTTACTTACATAGAACCTAAGTAATTTAATTTACTGTTGTTTAATATCTTAATTGGAATTTAAATGCTTTATACATACATAAATGAATAGAAAATTATGTATAAATTAAATAATTGGGAATAACTTGATATAATTTCGATATAAAATGCCTTGGGGAAAATGTCACAATGACCATGGGAAAAACATTAAATACATTGTTTTTAAAGATTAATTTTTATTATATATCGGCTAGTCACTAAATCAAATGAACAGAATGTAAATGAGATAAATTAATAGGCTATAATATTAAAGTTAACAACCTTGGGAGACCACCTACTTTGAAATGATTACCAGAACATGTCAACTATTACCAAAATTAATTAATCGTATGAAAATTGGTGTGAAAAAGTTTGATTCTTTGAGTTATCACTCTTTGTAATCAACTGCATTTGTATTCGGAACTTCTTTCTACTTTTCCTACAGAAATCACGGTTACATAAACACTCGTACATCTACCTTTCACCAAGTATAATGACTCGTGACTCGTCTGCGATCGCGAGGAAAGAATTATCATGAAAATAAGGGTTGTTCTAATTTTGTTTTGGCTTTTAAGTTATGCAGTGCTTTCGATGCAAAGAAACACTGTGAAGGTCTGACTAATTTGGAGTTTAAAATAAGCGACTTGTGTCAGTATGCTGGTAGAGGCGTTTACGAGTTTAACGCAGAGAAAGAATAGAAGACTAGAACCTTTGACAGGTTGGGATGGAACGACCTAATAGTTTTGAAATCCGGTCAATCCATCACCGTTCTGATTAACAGTGGAACACAGGAACTGTGTAGTCAGGTGTCGACGTTAGAAGACATTAAGCCCAGAGTGATAGAAGGACGAACGTATGCAGCCGTAACTTAAAGTTAATTTGTATTTTAATGATTTTTTCATTTATGCTCAAGAGTTTATTATGTAGGATTATTGCGTATTTGTTGGGTGTAATTCATTTTTGTTTTATTTGCTTGCAGGGATATACAACTTATTGAAATAATGATTGACCAATATAAGCCTGTACGGGAGTGTGTTCATATTATTTGTGATGATTTTAACCTAAGCACATTTTATATGAAGCATAGTTTATTTGTTATATGAATTTTACAATAAAAGCTTGATGTTCAAATAATTTTTATTGCACTTAATTAGTTTCTTTCATACCACGTCTTCTATGCATATTCTTTGTTGTATGCCTTTTCTCTTATACAAAAATCTCAATGTTAATCTTCTGTTATGTAAATAGATTATTTCTGTATGGTATATGCTTATTTCTTGGATTACGATGTTAAACTGTTTAGGAACTGAAAGAAGACACAATGGATGAGATGAAGAAATTGTTGTTGCGAGTATTTTCCGTTAAAGTCAAATTGATGTCAATTTCATTAACTGGTAATTTTACATCAATCCTATCTGTGAACAAATTTATATTTTTTTTTTATATTTTCAGACAACTTAAACTGAAAAGAAGGATCTCTTTGTTGATGTAGAGTTTACATAATCCATGAATCATTTATTCACATCATTATAATTCTTATTTTGAATTTTTTCGAAGTGGTAGATGCCCTGTTCCATAAGGGAAAGGGCCGAGCTGATGTCCTATGGTACGTCCTTTGGGGAATCATTGTTTTCCTTGACACTGAGTCCATCAGTGGACAGATAAATGACAAGGTCTATATCATGGCCATTTCTTAAAGTTTAATATTGATTTTCGACACTCTTTTTATCAGTAGTATAATTTTATAGTTGGCAATACAACCAAATCTCACTTTTTTTAACTTTGTTGGGAACATTGTGAATTGGTCATAGAATATATTTGATAATAATTAGTTCTTTTTACTGGAAAGAGTTATTTTCATAATGTTCATCTGGAAAGCTTATTTTTTTCCAATGAATAGTCAATACACAAAGGAGACATTTATAAATCTAACTAGAGGTTCCCAGTAGACTAATCGCTCACCTGGAACCAAATGACTTCATCTATAATTAAATTTCAAAAATTAAAATAGGTGTGTTATAGACTAATTTATAATACAAAACTGTTCATTTGTCCAAATTCATAATTAAAGGGCAATAACTCCTATAAAGAGTCATCTTGCAATTTTGGAATAGGCAATCATTTGTACGGCTTCTATTGCTGATCATTTGTGCAATTAACAGTTTCAATCTAGCTGCTTTAGGACAAAAATAAAAAAATTGATGAAAGCATGGCCAAACTAGCGGAATCAGCTATTGAAAAGCCTCTGAAAGACGAGGACCTGAAAAAACTGACAGACAAATATCTCGCTCCAGAAAACTGCAAGAAACTGGCAGTCCCCATGGTTAATAGGGAATTGTGGAGAGCTATTAGAGACAAGCGGGAGTGTGATTTGGAATAAAATAATTGTCATTTACTGGCAATAACCCCTGGAGTCATCTGACAATTTAGTTTTGAAACAAAATAATAAGCATGTATAGAACTGTTTTGCCAGGTATTTGGGAACAGATAAACAAATACACGCAAAAAAACTGCATCAGAATGGGAAACCACTCGTAAGTAGATAGCTTGATACAAAAATTTGATTTCAATATTGTTCAATATTGCTAAAATGGTCCCATAACTCCTAAAAATTTTTACAAATTAAAACACTGGTAGTGCACATCTACACATCACAACACTTAATCCCATTAAATATTAAAGCAATCAATCGAACTGTTTCAGAGATGCAACCATTGAATTATGTTGCTAAAATGGTCAGTTTTACAACTCCAAAAAAATTGATGAATCAAAATGGTAGTAAACTATGCACATCTAAACAAGCCAGTCGAGTGGTTTCCGAGGAGATGCGTTCACAATATCTACCATTGTATTATTTGACTGAAGTGGTCAAAGTCTCACAACTCCTACAAAATTTCATTCATTAAAATGACGGTACAGTATGCACATATACCCATCATAACAATACTACTAAATAACTAAGCAATCCTTCAAGGAGTTTCATAGCAGATGCGTCCACAAGATCTAATATTGAATTATATTGCTGAAACGGTCAAAGTTCCATAACTCCTACAAACTTTGATCAATCAAAATCACGAGATAGTATGCACATCTACCCACCATAGTTAATTTTACCAAAAAATCAAAATCAACCTGTAAAGGGGTTGCAGAGGAGATGCGTCCACAAGATCTACCATTGCATTATTTTGTTCAAATGGTCAAAGTCCCATAACTTCTACGAAATTTGACTAATCAAAATGACGGTATAGAACGCACATCTACCCATCATAACAATTAATCAAACCAAATATCAAAGTTAATAAAACTTGTGTTCACAAAAGTGTGACGGACGGACGGACGGAGACTATTACTAGGTTCCTCCGTCGCGTTGCGGCAAGGGAGAAAAATTCCAAAACGTTATACCAAATACGGCCTAGTCAACATAGAAAACCTTTAAAATTTAAATCGAGGACACGTCTAGAATAGTAGAGGATGCTTACTCAAATGGTGCACCTTTTCCATGACCCCTTTTAGTATATTTCAGCTACTCAAAATGTTTGTCGGAGTGTGAAGATGATGTGTATGTACCTGACTACTTTAGTAACCACTGTGTATGAATTTATAAAAGGAAAAATTAAAGAGGAAAATCAGCAGAAATTAACAAGTTTCTGAATCACCTGTTTGCCAAAATGAACTTGATCATACAGAGGAAGAGAGCAGGGATTAAGTTTGTTTGTTTGAATGGTGTTTTAACGCCACTTTCAGCAATTTTTCAGCTATTTCATGGCGTCCAGTTTTTATTGGGGGAGGAAGCCGGAGTACCCGGAGAGAACCCCCGACCTGCGGTAGGAAAACTGGCAATCCTTGTCAATTAAGATTGGAGTCGAGTACACCCTGCCTGCAGTGAGAATCGAACCCGCAATCTCAGTGTTGACAGACCACGTGATCAATAGTAGACGAACTACCTTGACCACTCGGCCACCGAGGCCCCCCAGGGATTAAGATAAAGTCAGTAAGGAGTTTTCAGTAAGTCGACATGAAATTGAACGGAATGAGAACTTAGCAAACATATATGTTAGAAAGGTATTGAATTGCAAGATATCGAAATTTGGCAAGGCAAAGAATCAGCAGACTGTGTGGAACCAAGCTCATTTTAGTAAATTTTGCAGCAAGATCGTTAAAGCTTACTAAACATTTGAAATTTGAAACACTAGAACGAAAAGGTTGTGGAGGGGGTCGTGAATTGGAGAAGTGTATTGGTAAAGGGCATAAAACTGTTATGTCTATGTGGAACAAAATTCGCATCAGATGGATCACGAAAACAATTTAAAAATAATTAAAAAGGAAAGAGAGAGATGATAATTGGAAGAAGAAAGTGGGGCTGTTTTCAATTGTGCAAATATATACATTGTCCAAATTGTTGTCTGTGGATACAATAGGACAAAACGTTGGTTCGTCACCAAACGTCATGCCCTAATAAAACTGTTCAATATCATTCGGGAAAAGAACTGAGAATAGCTAGTTTAAACAAAGCTAGTCGACTGAATGTCCATGCAACTGATGCTTTAAAGACTTAAGGTTTTAGCATAATGATACCAGACGAAACAGGAAGTTGCAATAAATGATTCATGAATTATTGTTAGAAAACATGTGGATGACAAAAAATATAGGAACATAATATTGATCTTTACGTTATTAAAGCTTCAGACATTTAGATAATAACGGGAAACGATCTTTATTGAAGGAATGATCTTTTTTGTCTTTGAAGATGCACATGGAAAATGCTATGTTGATCATTTATCTGGGCGAGGAAATCTATACAAAAAAGGCCACAGCTGTTAAAAGTGTAAAACGAAGAGCAAATGCCATGAAACATAGCATTAATGTAAGAATACCCGGATTTGATTGATGTATTGATTGGATGTTTGCTTTAGGTCCAGCGAACAGTATTTCGGCTATATTCATGACGGAGAAAACGTTCATGTGTGCAGGGATGATAATTTTGACTTATTATTCTGTGCATCCTTAATCCGTCAGAAAGATTCGTCCAGATATACGACATATACAGCTGAAGAGGACTACCATTTTTCTGAATTCGAATAAATTTTGGACATTAAATCTAATGTTGTTAAATTTTTGTTTAATAAAAAGTAATTATTTTGGATAGTGCTATTTTATATTTAGAGGGAGGGAAGTGCGATAGGCAAAAATGTGTTCATTAATTCGTAAAAGTATATATTTTAACTCATTATTCTCTAATTTGTTCCACTGACAAGGAATGGCAGTTATCCTACCGAAAGTCAGTGGTTCTCTCCGGCTTCTTCCCCAAATAAAATTGTATTATTAATTTTTCAATTTTATTATTTTTATACATGTTAAATATGTTTCTCCCCACAGTTCCGATTCCTTTTATTGTAGCTACATGAAGTATATAACATTCCCCATGCTTCAGAGCAATATAATAAAACAGGTTTTACTGCATGATCAAATATATTAATCGGGGTTTTTACAGTAGGGTTTCAATATGAAAATACTATTGACTTAAAAAAAGCCTTTCTGTCCTCGGTTTAAAAGATCAGCTGATGCAGATGAGAAAATTCCGCCAGTTTATCAAAAGTCCAAGATATTTGATACTCTTTTACGATGAGAAAATTCCGCCACAGTTTATCTAAAGTCCCAAGATATTTTATACTCTTTTACACACTAGATTTTCTTTGTTAATGACAAAGTTTCCCCTGGTTAGTTTACAACCCTAATTAAAAATCATCACTTTAATTTTATTATACGTATTATACGACTTATCCAAGCACCTTTGTAAACTATTTGCATGTGTGGACAATAACACAACATTATCAGATAGTGATAGATAGTTCTTGATATTTTGGGTTAGTTTCTATGTTCGAGACAGGAACTTTTTGCTTCTCTTTAGTTTTTTTTACTATTCGTTGTTCATGTAGCTTATCAACCAGTTTACTTAACTTTGTGTAACTTTTGTTTTGATTTTCAATAGCTAACATCACACTGTCCTGCATTGAAAGTACAGTATTATTTCTGAAATGAGGGATTTTGTGCTCTTTTTATAAACAGTAGTCTGTTTTCCAATTGCTCAGTAAAGTTTGAGTCACCTTTGTTATCGTTTAATTTGTAACACGTACAATGAACGACAAAAAATTATTAAGTTTTGTTGTTTGATATACTTACAGATTTATGTACACAATACTATTAATCGACCGCATTATAAATTACACAATACTATTAATCGAGCGCATTGTTTGAATTTCAACGATATTGCACGTGTATTGTATTATGTTTTTATTTCCACGGTAGATACAGTATTCGGTCTAGACAGTTATAGTATATATGTTCCCATGTATCATCGGAAGACCCATTTCATGAATGAATGATGTCTCCCTGATTCTCATCTGACCAGTACTCATAATGACTGGTCTGACGACTCGGCACCTCCTGCTGTCAGAAGTCCCGTCATCCTGACTTGTGGTATACACTCGTTTAAGTAGTGTAGTGAAATACAAAAGGGAGACCAAGTAGGGTTGTGAATCCCAGCTCCCAGTAGGTGGGGGTAAAAGTTGTGTCCCTCTGTGTATGTGCAATTACCTGAATAAAATCCCAGTCAGGAATGGCGTCTTCACTCGGCTGTAGCTGAGAAGGCATCTACTACGTCACTGAACGCTGGGTCCGTATCCTTTCCAGGCTCTTCATGCGTCAATCATCAGATGTAATGCACATCCCCAAGTAACCCCGGGCGTAAATGGGTCTGACTAATCCCCAGACTAAGGAGGCGCCTAATTTCACCCCCCCCCCCCCCCATTTTCTTCGGCGCTGGACACTTGTCCCGAATAAAAACAATTCCCTTACAGGATACTTCACAGGGTCTGTGAGTTCTAACTTGACTTAAAACCATCCTCCCGGATCCTATTAATAACTGTTAGCCCTAAATCCTATCATAAGGACTAGAAAAAAATACTTAACTGAAGACGCCATTGCTGCTCTGGTGTTAAACACCATTAATCAATCAATCAATCAAAAAACCAGAAAATCTCTTAATTCATTGGAAATTAAATCTACCTATAACGACGACCTACCTACCTACTAACTATATTTAAATCCAATGATAACGGAGTCCCCAGTCACGTTGCGAAAGACGGGATAGACGGTAAATTTCTCTTTCCTGGAGTAAAATTAAACTATAAACAAACACACTGGAACGTATTTTCCCAATGTACACCCACTCTACTATCTATGACAAAATTTAAATCCACAAACGCTACCCTGGCGTGGAAAGACCGCAGCCGCTAAGCCTTTCTCCCCATGTAGAAAAAATATGTCCATACCCGACTACACGTCCGTGGTAAACCAGCCCTTGAGCATTTCCGGCTGCCACGGCTGCAGCACCCTAATCAGGTGCATCATCACTCGCTAATAAGCGAGGGTAGCATTACAGTTTATCGGGTGGAGCCTGAAGTAGTCTGGCTCATCCCAGTCCATTTCGTGACGCAACGAAAGTTATTGAAAACGATCGTCCGCTTAAATCTTAGAATCTGTTGGTATCCTGCATCTAGTGTTTACATAGTTAACCAGATGTTTAAATTTGGCCAATTGGCCGCACAATGTCCTAGCCAATTCTTGTAGGAGCCTGCCAATTTCTCGTTGAAATTCCGAGCTTTGTTTTTGTGCTTCCGTCGCCTTGTCCGTGAGTAGTGGAGGTAAGTGTTTCTCCACGACATGCTTACGCAATTTCCTCGTGCGAATTTATATGACAAAGTAACTTTATCCTCTTGCCATAAATATATTTGGGATAGCAATGCAATTGAAAAATATATAGCTAACCTACAAAGTCAACTAATAAAAGCTTCAAAGTTTTTCACTATATAATTATGAAAACTGAGTCAGCTGTTTAAAGTTGTAACTGAATCATACACGAGAAACTGCTTTAACAAAAAAAAAACCCCGACTGGTTCTCGGACAAATGTCAAGACCTCAAAACAACAGTCAAAAGTAGTTTATCTCTTGTTAATAAGTACCCAATTATGCACAAGATAGAAACAAATATTACTCGATGATATACCTCTCTAAATACAGGAGATCGAAACTATAATGTAATCAATCGTCCGTGACAGAGTGAGTTTCCTCTTCTCCAATCAAGCGGGTGTGGAAAGTGCGGTCTTTAATCCACGACGCCCGGCCGCTTTCGGAGTATCCCACCTTTATCGATCTCAACACATCCCTAAATTAAGTTTGTTCCCGCCCTTCTCACTCCCGTCTCCCGCCTGTTACTTACGGTTCCCACCCCTTCAATTCTCGGTCCCGGGCTCTCGCACCCTCTGTCCCTTTGACCGCCCCAATCAACCTTTTAGGAGCCCCTATCAAAATCTTATTATTTCTTACATCACAGTACTTGGAACAAGAGCCGCATTCTAGGCGTTATAATTCTAAACGTGTCTTAACTCTAAAACGCGTATAGATTATTTTAGCTGTTACTGACATTCGGCATTTAATATCTAAACGTGTTCAACTCTAAACACGTATAAAAAAGTACACTTTTAAATTTTAAACATAATCCTAAACGCGTTTAGATCTAAACATGTAATAAAGGTGTTTAGAGTCTAAGCGTCATTTTTACAGTGTGTATAAAGTCAGTTTCCCCTACTTCATTATAGTTATATATTAGGTAAGGTTTCATGATAGCAATTATAGTTAGTGGCTTCATTTAGTTGATAGTTACATATGTGCTTATTTACAATTATTACAATAATTATAAAATCACTAACTTGCACAGATGATCCCTTTTCTCTCCTTTATTTTTCCTCCTCTTTTAAGATTGGTGAATATATAAAGTCTTCGTCTCGACTATCATCGGTCTTTGTCATCAGTCGTAACATCGCTTTCGTCACATCTTCTCCCATGCTTGTAAATTCTCCAGATGATGTCGCTGTACGAAGATATTCCACTCGGATCATGCAGTCTGGCTGTTGAGCACTCTTGGATACCATAAAGTCTTTATATTTGGTTGTTGCAGTGGATGTCTTAGCTCATGTGGATCGTCCAGGTTGCGGAGTTGGTTGTTCACAATTTTCATTAACATCAGTTTATCATCATTTTCATCTGAAACATCATGTTTTTGAAGCCCTGAACCTCCCGAAATTTCGGATTATGGAGCGTCCTCTGGTCCAGTGTGAAGGAGTCTTGTTCTCTTCAATAAGTTCCTCATTGAAGTTTCCTTTGGCAGTAAGTTGTTTATATGGAAATTTGTTCCTTAACCATTTTATTAAATAAATCAAATTTCTCGGGAAACTCGGTCATCACCGGTACGTTCCTGGATTATATACTCCCGAATGCGCGTGTCGCTATATTTAGGTTCTGTACAAAAGTTAGAAATTTATGTTGTACCATGGCATTGTGTAAGGTTTTTAAAGCATTTTAGCAATCAATGGTTCTGATTCGTGAAAGAAAAATCCATGTTGCTGCAATACAGTAGCACGAGAAAAGCAAAAGAAAAGTCGTTTCTTCCAGACCTTTCCACAAAAATGCACAAGAAAAAGACAAAGCCTCCGATTTCACAACCATGCCAACATCAACAAACTTGACTTCGTATGAAAAGGATCCTGTGTCATCTTTAGCAGCTGCAGGAGATGCGGAAACGCAACTGTCTTCTTGTATTGATGGTAAAAATACGTTTCAAGCAAATTTATTTAATATAAAGATTGTAAAAAAATAGCTTGCACACACATTTCAACTGCTTTTCTTTTGGAAAATATGAAAAATTCTGGCCTTGTTACCTTGGGGGCCTAAAGGTTAGGTTTTATGTTTAATTACAGTTGGAGTCACGGCATATCTCACACATTTTGATAAATCAATGAATTACCAGTGTTCTTCTTTGATCTTTGTTTTTTTATCGTTTTTACCAAATCAGATATATTTTTGTTAAAAATACTTGACAGCTGAGTTTAGCGTAATGGTGTTTAGCTTATAGTTAGGGTTAATACCTGGACCCCTGAAGTAAAATTAGAGCAAATTTTTCTCTAAAGATGGGTTGCAATCATACCCAACGCATTCCCCCTTGCTAAGGCCTTGATTTTGTTAAGATTAACGTAGCTAGGAGTTTAAATTATAGATCTGTACCATATAGTATTCTGGTTACAGGCATTGGGTCCTTTTGCCCTTTCGTCTACTTTCGCCCGGGGTTTGTTCGCTGACTTAGTTTTCAGTAAAATTAAGACGTACAAGATAAATATTATCAATATGTTTGGGAACAATATTTTATGTCAGAATTAATTATTCATCAATAATAAAAATGTATTTAAATTTTAAGGATGATATATTTTATCACATGAGTGAGTACGAGACCTGAAAATTAACGAGATATACCTAGTTTTAGTTTACTGATTAATTTAACTGTACATGTGTAATCACTCATGACATAATTGACATTACCATGTTCAGAAACATTGTCACAGTTGTGGCGTTAAGAGTCTTGTACTTGCACAGTTGATGTCGATGTCTGTTGACTCGCTATCATTACAAATGTATATAGTACATGTACATGTTGCAATAAAAAAGTAGGTGACTGTACTCAAACTCCTCACAGTTCCCGTTCCCGTCCGAAAGGGTCTGTACACTAATCACTGCACCAGGCTTTCTGTGCTTCTTTTCACTGACCTTATTTTGACCTGTGCTCTCTAAATTAAAAACCTTGATGAGTACTCAAATATACCAGAATGCATTACGCAACCACATTTTTTATAGTATAGCGTTAATACTTCTACTATCCTTCACTTTAAAATAGTGCGTATTAACTTGAACTGAAATCCTTCTATAATTTTGCTTATTAATGGTTGAATCGATTAGTTACTATTTTCCTTAATTTTTTATCAATAGAAAATAAAAAATACTAGTAGCAAGTTGGCAATTTAGTCTTATACTTTTCCCCGCTACTCAAACAATAATAATGTAAAAGTATTCTGAAAATAGGAAATTAATCTATAAGTTAAAATTTCTGCCAAATTTTAAGGTCTTTATTTTTAAATTTTGGTTTATGTGATTGGATTATACATGCCCCTTTTGACAGTTTTTGCAAATAGGGAATACCCATTTGTCCCTCTGGGAAAAGAGACTTTCCTTTGAGTTGGTCTGCCACCCCCGTCAGCCACGACCTTGGCATTCCTATTACCAATCCATTCCTAATATACCACCAAATTAAAGAAAAATGTGTATTATACAGTATGTTGAACAATGTGACAACTCTCTCATATAATCTGTCTAGGTGTTAACGAATATTCAGTGGAAATCGTTTAGAAAAAAGTTTGGAAAACTTATTTTAGCGAAATAATGTACGTCCAAGGGCCGTAACTTTGTCAAAAATCGACGTACCAAATCGAAACTTAAACTAGACTTTCAACTCATCATATCAGACACAGATACAAAATTTCAGCCTAATATCTGCAAGTGTTTGCAAAATGGTTTAGAAAACTGATTTTGTTATGGACGGACAGGCAGACCAATTACTATGTGGTGCCCACAAAATGAACATGTATGAATCTTTTTTGATCTAGAAAAAGCTTACGACACAACATGGAAATATGGCATTTTAAAAGATCTTTTTGATATGGCGTTGAAAGGAAGACGTCCTACCTTCATTTCAAATTTTTTGTCTGATAGAGAATTTAAGGTTCGTGTGAATTCAACTGACCCTTTTGAACAAGAAATGGGTGCTCCCTAAGGTAGCATCCTTTCTGTTGCTTTATTCAGTATTAAAATTAGTAGTCTTGCTCTAGTCTTGAAAGATAATATTGATGGTTCTCTATATGTTGACGATTTTCTTATTTGTTATCATCGAGGAAAAAACTTGAATAATATTTAACGTCAGTTATGTTGATATAGAATAGAAAAATGGGCAATGGAGAATGGTTTTACATTCTCCACTGCCAAAACTGTTGGCATGCATTTTGGTAACAAAAAAAGACTGCATCCAGATCCAGAACTTACATTATATAACAATCCTATAAAAATTGTGAGAGAAACTACTTTTCTTGGTTTAATATTCGATTCAAAACTCACCTTTCTTCCCCATATAAAAACGATAGTTTGGTGTCGATTAGATGAACGTTATGTTTCTCCGGAACTGCTAGAAATAACTATAAAAGAGAAGATTGCATTATTTCCTAGAATTAAAAGTGGAGAATATAAAACACTTTATGACTTTCGGACATGAGGGATTTTAGCCATCAAAGAAAACCCAAAGTATAGTATAATGTTTTCCTATTACAATTCTTCAGCTGGCATTAATCCCATAGTTATTGAACTGCCGAGTCATGTCCAAGGAAAATGGACTGATAAGGCATCCAAAAACAAACAAGAAAAAGGATGTGTTTATCCGCCGTTATCAGAATTTACAAAATTCATAAATGAACAAGTAGTCGTATGAACGATCCAAGCTTCAACTATGACTCCAACATCAATGTTCCTAGAAATCCAACCTTGAACAGACCAAGGATAGACCACATGGTTACTGCTATGAAAACTGACATCAGCACAATACTATCAACTGTCTGTCACGTGTCCAGTCTAATCACTCGTTACATTTATGTAGATCGTTTCGAGCAATGTCAATAGTGCGTTTTTGATAAGTATGTTCATCCTGCAAATTTCACCAATATTCCCATCTCTAAATCTATTCAAAACATCTGTGAAGTCCTTATTATCATTATTACAGTTGTAGCTACTTTGAAAAAAGTTTTGGGTGCAATGTCTGGTTTTTCACTAGAGTATTTGCCGAAGTAGCCATGACAGTTGAGGTATACGCTCAGATTGTCATCAAATTTGGGTTTAAGTTCTCTGATCTGCGCTTCGTTTCCATTCGCCAATGAAATGATAAATGTGTGATTCACAATACAAACAATTACTGAAAAAGGTATAGATCTGTTGTTGATAGACCATAGACCTGACTGAAATCTACCACACGTCAGCATACAGTCAATGGCAAGTCGTTGGATAAAATATTTTTTTGTTTTTGAGAAACATAAACTGCAATTTATAAAAATAATAACTACATCAAGTCACATCTTTATGCAACCGCAAGTGTAAGTGTACTGAACATAAGAATTTTTTGGGGTGTACATTTACATTTTTTTAATGAAGTTCACTGATTATTTGTATTTAAATCATTTTCCAAAAACACCAAGTCAGTTATAATTAAAAACAAAAACTCTTACCACTTGGAGTTTTCTTTCATATTTATTGCAGCACAAAATTTGTTCGCAATAAGGTCTTTAACAAGACATCCAGGAATGTTTAAATTTTTAATAGTTTTGGACAATTCGTCCACAACGTAAGCTGATCTAAAAATCCCTGTCATGGATTCTCTTAACTCTGGATTAGTGATTAATTTCACTTTAATCATAATTTTACTTTCTTAAAAAATTCCACTGAAATCAATAACCGCTATATAATTAAAACCACTATTTCTCTAACTGAATTTGTTAGGTTTTTACCTGAATGTGAAGTACAAAATAGTTCTGAATTTGCGTGTACGTAACTTAACAAATGGAATTTTTTTAACAAATAATATATAAAAACTTCTATTCAAAATACCCTTCCAATTTGTCATCAGCCCTAATCTTCTCCGTAAAAATCAAATCGACCACCGATATATTTCACTCCGCAAGAAAATGATAGAACTAATCAGGGTTAAAACTTAACAGGCGTCCAGTCGCCAATGCAAGTAAAATTTCTTGTCGCCGACCAAATGCCTGTGTCTAGATCACCCATATGGTGCAAGTAACAAGTGTAGTACTGTGCCCAACCAACGAACGCTAACACGCATTTTTCGTTTACATTTCAAGTTTTGTCCCTTAAACATGTTGTTACTAGCAAAATCTTCCGTGTGTATGAAATTTGGTGAAGTGCCTTAATTATAATATAGATCGTGTAGATAGAACAATTTAATTGACATTTGCGTCTGAAATCATCTTAAAATGTGTTATGCGTCATTTGTTCAAAGGGGAATAATCAAAACAGTGCAATATGGTTCCCGCCTAACTTCAACTTAGTACGTATAGCATTTAGTTAAATACTGGTGGAAACCAGTACAAAGCAAATAAAATTCGGCAATCACCAGGGTAGATATGAAAGCGATGTCGGAGATTTCAAATACCATGTTCCTGTTAGATTAAAACAAAATAATAATAAATAATGAAAAAAACAAGTATAATAACACTCTATAGATTATAGCTATGTCAATCATACATTTGTCATGTTTGTGTGTTAATTGTATTTATTGTTAGCATCTGTGGCAGTTTTTTCTCTCTCACAAGTCTTTAATGTAGAATGCAAATGGGTGGAAAATTTCCTACATAATTTGTAATATACAATCCTAATTTTGAAGAGTAAAGGTACCTAAAAATGCCAGATATGTATATTTTCAAGTCGAATACCTGGTAGCTTTGGGGGGGGGGGGGACAGGATTATTCTTATTATGGAAAAAATATAATAATAAAATACGATAAAATATATTGAATTAAGTTTTTTTGTACACAAAACAATTGATAAAATGTTTATAATGATTAAATTATAAACTTAAAATATATAACTTACAATAATTTATTTGTCCTGATGTTGTCTTTTCATTTCTTATACAAGCGCATGGAAAATTATAGAAGACCTATAATTGACCAATATCGTGTTTCGGCTCTTGAATGCATTTTCATTTGCGAAAGTGATAAAGACTCAACATCTTATCAAGATTTACACGGTTTCAATCACAGCAACTTTTAATTATATCCAACATCTGCAATCAGTTATCTCTTCTTACATGGGAAGTGGCCTGTCAATAATACATTTACAAATTGTCTTCTCAAACGCTTTAATCAGATAATGCTTGCTACTTTGTTGATGCATATTTATCTTCTTAAAAATTTATCAGTGATAAGCTTTCCAGTCAATGTAATGTTAGTAAACTGGTTGTGGCAATTCAATTTCAGTTTAAAATAATGTTATTGCATTTTCACAATCACATCTGGAGTACTAACTGCTAGATGCATTTTAAAATGACATAATTTAGATAAATGATTGATGTTTTAGTAATTAATAACATTTTTAATTCACCGATTGAGATGAAAATTTGAGAGTACATTAAATTCATCTTTCCGGACAATATGCAAAATTAAAAAAAATCTATTTTTTTTCTGTTACTGGGTTGTGGCAAAAACCCATCGATTTATTATAGTATATGTTTTTTCACATTAAATCCATAGAAGTATGATATTAAAGCCTACATATATGGCGCCAATAGTAACACTGCTAGTCGGTTGTGTTCTAAGATAGGCGAAGCTATATTGAGGTACCTGTTTCCACATCGTTTTAAGAAAGAAGAGAAACAAAGAACTTGGCAGCAAATACTATGTATTAAAATGCTCCACTTCACCTATTGGTATTTCATTAAATCTATTTTATTACTTTTAATAAGCCATAATTTCCGAGCTTCGGGGAACTTTGGCATGTGGAATTTGTTTCTTCGTGTTTCTTTTGTTTTGTTGCTTCGATCTCACGTTCTTGCTTATTCCATTTAACAACATCTGGAAAGATCAAACAAGAACTTCGCATGGACAAAAAATATGTATAAAATATTCTTACTCACGTTTATCTTATTCTCTCAAGACATCATTAGTCAAAAATTTTTTCTCCAAAACCGTTAGTCCTAGAGACTTGGGACCACCACCATTGATCCAATGATGCATTAGTTGTTTTAATAGTATTCTGCGTTGTTTGAAGAATTTATACATAGGATTGTTTTGTATATAACCATACACATTTTCAGTATTCAGCAGCTAGTGTAATTTTGTGTTGCGTACTAAACTTTTGTATTTATCATATTCTGCGTAGTGACACTGACAGTGTGTAATCTTGCATTCAGTACCACAGTGACAGTGTGTAAGAGGAATCGGTGGACAATATACCAGTTTGGATACGATTTCGTCAGTTTTTGTATAAGTAAGTAACTTATGTTGATTTATTTCTAGAAGTTGTGAGGTTGTGGGCAACAGCCGCAGACGTAGGCAGGTATTGCATCACTCGCCATCAGCAACAAAGTCAACATGAATTCATTCTTACATCCTCCTGAGAAAACGGACATCGACAGTCGGGGAAAATGCAATGTAGAAAGCTGTGACTGTCTAGATTCCATTTCCTGAGCTGACATAAGTTGTGGTTACTGTGGCGATCCGCCAGCAAAACGCCAGTATTTACTAACGTTAAGTTCTAGTAGTAGTAAAGATGTCAATGTTAAACATGATGTGGATTGGTGGTAGACATGGCAAATACATTGTATTTATGTTGAATTATGATATGACCTTAACATTCAAACCTCAAAGGAGTTGGTGATGTGATCATTTTGGTGTCCATTGCCCTGACCTCCAGTTTTGAAAAAAATTCCGATACTGAACTTGGAGTCACAGAAAAGGTTGATCTTCTTTTATTTGTATTAACCTCCAGTTATGGAGCACCCTCGCGATGAGGTAAAATGTTTGTACTTAAAAAGTAGTTTGCACAAGATATTTACAGTATATCCAACACTAAGTTAAGAATATAAAAAATATTTCAAACACAATAACAGAAAATGGGGGATATGGAATGTATTACAACGTGTGGAAAAAAATCGCATGTTTATATTATACATGCACAAATTTGTATTCAACCGCATGACAATGTACCAAAAATGTAAAAAAAAAATATGTCTTATATTTCCATTTATTTTAATTTCAGTTGAAGAAACATGTAAACAGACACATGAAAACACACAGAAAATTATTAAAGTGCTGCAAATTTGCTGAACTTCACATGACAGTCAGGGTTTTGGCTCTTTAAACTGTTCATATGTCATTTGCAGACTCTGTTCCATGACATGACATGTTTATTCCTTTCTGTCAACGTACTCCAAGGCATCATCTTTGCAAGTATTTTCTTCTTTGTAGAAATTCATGGGATCGTCTCCTTTTACTGTCATACATCTCCTTATGGGCGCTTATAATTTATATTAATTATTTTTATTCTAAATATTAGATTCTGAAGAGTATTTTATAAAAAAAATATAGATTAACTGATTTTTTTTTCCTAAAAAATAACAAGGGGGGCGTTTATTAAGGGAGGGAATTTAAAAGGAATTTTACGGTAAACATGATTGCTCAAAGCATGTGAAAGTTATGGGCCGGACAATGTTTCACATGACTTGATCCATAACTGTGACCTTGACCTTTGAGATGGGATCCTGCGGTTTGCGCGTGACACTCCTTCTCATTGTGGTTACCATTCATTTCAAATATAAACAAAATTGATTTAATGTATGTCAAAGTTATGGGTCGGACAAATCCAGGCGTAAGCACATTTGAACGGATGCACATTCACAGAATTGCCAAACAGACAACTAAACAGAGTTCACCGCAAGCGGGCTCGACAAAAAAAATGTGTACTTCTTAAACGTAACAAATGTTTCTGGCTCTTTGGTGAAAAAAAAGTTAAATAGGCAGGTCAAGAATGGCACAAAAAGGTAACAGGTGGACATCGGCAATATTTATACCCTATTTTTTTTTATTAATAACATACCACTTCAGATAAAAAATATTTGTAAAAACAATAATTCAACTTAGGGAAGTACATGCAATTTTTTTAATACATTTTTTACAAGTGTATAATATTTGGAATATTAATACAAGGGTTCTTGGGGATTTGTGTGCAAATGTAACAGGCATTGCAACTGAAGCAACTTGTACCTTCTTTGTATCATTTTGAATTTTAAAAGATTTAACACAATATCAGCAACATCTCCAGTTTTGATCATATTGTATTGTAGTATAAATCATGTCATGTTCTTCGGTAAAATATGGATAACACTCGTTACATTTTGTAATTTTGTTTGTCCAGAATAGCAGGAGTTTCAGGTTTTTGGCTTCCAAGTGTTATCACATCCACATTTAGGCTCTTTTCAGAATACATTTCTATATGACTACATCTGTATGAATGTTTTAACAGTTTGTGCACATAACAAGGTTAAAAAGCTATAAAAAAATAAATGAGTTTATATATTTTTCTGATTGTTCAGAACACTCGTTACAAGTTGTACATTTCGTTTCCTGGTGTAACACAGTTTCATATTTTTAGTGTTTTTCAAAGCATTTAAAGAAACAAATGTAATGTGCCATTTGTTCACAAAATGAATACTGCTAGTATCAGTAAACAGAACTAGCTATCTAGGTTTTTTCGCTCATGATCGTTACTTTTTTATGGGAAGACGAATTTTTGTGTCGTACTGTAACGAGTGTTCACCATCTTCGTGTCCCATACCATTTGAAAGTCAACATGTGCAAAACCTGTAAGTGAAGCCCAAATCGAACTTGTAATAAATACAGCGTTAATTGTCATGTGCCATAGATAAAATCAATATTCTCTTGGTCGATTGCAACCATTTACAACTTAAATGTGCTCAATCGTTACCTGTAACGTTCTATTCATTTTTGGACACGAGCGTTTCATCACCGGCGTCCTCCATACTTTCAAACTACGAAAGCAGCGTGTGAAGTCATCAATAAATGTGCAAAAGGACTCGTTTCCGGGAACAGTATAAAAACCCGTATCGGCTTGTTTGGTCTAGTTTAGACCGGTCCGATCGATCGTAACAGATCGGACACGAAAATTTGACTTTTTCTTAAAGCATCCTAGAAAGTCATATCGTGGCCTGGAAGCCTTAAAATCCCTTCATTAAAATAAAAATATCACTTATAACTTGTTAAAACCCCAGAATAAGTATGTTATTTATTGTAAGTGCTCCATTAACATGCTGGCAATTTACGCAACTAAAAGGACACCACGGTAACGAGATTGACGTCTATTTTCAAATTTATTTGTTATCATCTTTGTATTCAATTAGGTGAATTATTTTTTTATTTTTTATTTTTCTAATTCTGTAACATCTAATTTTTCAATGTACAGAACATTTTTCGAGAAAGAATACGTAATGTTTTATATTGGTGATAACAATTGAAGGCACTATGGTAATGCCACATTTTCTGACTGTAAAACTCAGATTTTCCAAATAAAAACCCCACTCTCAAAATAATAAAAATCATTTTTCACAATGTTATGTTTTTCTATTCCCATAAACTATGTTTAAATGATGGCCTAAATCTAAATATGACTTTCGCAAGCAAAAAAGTAAAAAAAATGACAAAAAACTGGACACAACCCCATATTCACTAGTAGTGTGGAATCGCGCGTATATTCTCGTGAGCGGTGCTCGACCCACAGAGCAGACCAGCGCGTCCCCAGGTGGCGGAGAGGGGAGGGGTTGTCAGGTCATTATATGGAAAGCCTGACTGCGGATCGTAGTGGGTAACGTGTTTGGAGAGTGCCACGCTTTTGTAGATTTTGAAAAAGAGGCTAATTGTAGCCGCTACAAAAGGCTAAATTTTCCGCCCCTACCCAGAACTCTTCCAGTGGCACTCAAACTTGTATTCCCTGTGACCCATCCCACCCCCCATTTTCCGTTGATTTATTGTTACGTCAACGATTGTTCGTATTCTCGAAAGTAATCGCAGTTTTGCACGTAGCGTTATCACGCATGCTCAGTTACTTCTTTCATTTTGGAAGTAAACGTATTGAAAGAAATAATTACTACAAAGAACTTAAATTATAAGTGTTTTAATTGCATAACCTCACAAAGCAGAAGACTGGTGGAAGGAAATACGGTATTATATATTGGCTAAAGTGATATGCAATAAATAAATAACATGATATTAATTAATGTGTTGCATAATTCTGGATAAGGTGTTTTAAAAAGTTATCTGTCAATTAACAATAATGTGGAACAAGACCTTTTTTAAGGTTATTTTTCTTTAGTATAGAAATAAACGAGTAGTTTCGTGTTATAATTAAATAACCTAAACCAATTTTAACACATATAATGTAATGATGTAAAATCGCAAATCATATAGGAAACATTGAATTTACGGAACATTTTTTCATAAATTCGGTTGTTGTTTCTTTCTTTAAAAATTATAAAAAAATTTAAGAGTTATTCCCCTTTAGTAACACATTTTTCAAAATATGTGCAAATTTTGAATGTTTTTTTCGTCGATCTATGTCACGCGCAACAATATCAATGATGCTAAGTAGTGAATGGCTTGAAAAAAACGAGTTTATTTGCAAAATTATGAGGGAAGCTAGGACTTGCGAACGCTCAGTAGCAGATGCAAGTTTACGATCGGTTTTACACGTTACTTACAACTACGAATATGAAAACTGGCGTAAACTTACATTACTTTTAAAGTTACGTCTACGATTTTTTTGAGAATATACTTGTTGATTTGTTATCATTCAAAAATGTAAATAGTTTAAATTATGTCTTTCTTTCAGCCCCCGCCACCTGTTCTTTCAGGAGCATACTTCAAAAAATTCCTCATTTCATTAATTAAACTCGATTCTGTTGCAGTTTGATGTGCAGATAAGGTTTTGTTGTATTATACCCCACTTGACAGATTCGGGAGTTTATTGTGGTCCTCAATTCTGTCCGTCTGTTGTCATTTGCTTTCCGGAAAATATTTTCAAAAAGTTTTTGCATCTTAGTTCAATGAAACCTTGGGGTATGGTTATATATCAGGCGGGTAAGAAGCCTATTGATTTTGGAGGAATTATGTCAAAGTTTAAGGTCACAGGCGACAAAAAGCTTTAGAAAATTTGACCCAACGGTTGTTTCCTCATATCAACTCAAAAGTTTGCATTTGATATCGATGACAATTTTGGATATAGTTGCATATTAAGTGGGTAAGAAGCCTGTCGATTATTGGGAACATCCATCACATTTCAAGGTTACAGTTGCCAAAAGGATGTTCTGGACAATAACTCAAAACGTTTGCAGTAAATTCAACGAAACTTTGGGATAGAGTTTCATATAAAGTTGATCAGAAAGGGGGGGGGGGGGGGGTTAAACTTTTACAGAAAAAAAGTAAAGTTTAAATGGGAATATTGGTGATCGCTAGATCGACTTTGTCAAGTTTGTAAGTTAATAATACTGACATGTAGTATATTACACATCAAATAACATTTATTTTCTTACTTACATTATCATATATTGCATATAAACACTTACAAAACAAAAGGACAAACAACTAAATTAATCAGAAATGATTTAAAGTTAAATATACCTTACAACTGTATCAGCCAAGGGAATTTTTTTTTTTGCTCTTCGAAATAATTTTGGCCATTACCCCATTGGAGAACAATCTGAAATATTGAAATAGGCAAATTATTTGCATTGCAGATGTATGCATGCAAGTGTTATGATTGTTTAATGAAAATCTTAACCGGAATAAATTAGCCTTGTCCCCACTTTTTACCTAATCCATTCATCTTAAAAACTTTACTTGTTTTTTTTTACAATACACATCTTTTGAGATAAGATTATTGTATACCATACATATAGTGACTGAATATTCATATTACAGACCAATTTTTTTTATAATATTAATACATGCTTTTTTCATGGTCTGTCGAATCAACATTAAAAGAAGATAATAAACACTAACTTAAAAATGTCTTCCTATCTTCTCAGAAAACAGAGACAATCCTATCGAAATATAGTAAAACTAATCTCACACAATAGTATGAGGGAATATACACATTAAAAAAAATAACTTGATTAAAACCATAAAATATGAATAACAGCATAGTTATGATTATATTATATTATGATTAGATTATATTTTATTATACAAATAATTTCTTTTAAGAATCGTGTAGAATTTTGTCGCCAGCGACCGTTGTGAACAAATTAAAGCAAGATTCCACAGTATAAAAACGTTCCCGAATGTGGGCCACGTCAAATTAGTCCATCAAGACATGCTTGATTGTATACTTATTCTCTACGACCTCCATATGATTTAAAATTATTTGCATGCAGAAGTGGCTGTATCTCATTAAGTTTATTATGGCCTTCTAGATCCCAACCATTCTGCCATGTATTAAAAATTATACTTAAAAATAAAGGATTTTAAATCAGCAAAAGGTAATTTACAATTAATGATGTCATTATTTAAGGCATTCTTAGCTTCTCTGTCGACGACTGTTTACATGGATTCCCACATGACTTGGAATCCAGAAGAACACAACCTCTTTACCTAAAGTTGTAAGCAGTAAGGGTGATAAGGGTAATTTTTGGCCCAAAGTTAAAATTAGTTGTTTCTAGGCTTTTTTGTTAGTTCACATATAGTTCTAACATTATATTGCATTTTTGGGCAAAAAATATGAAAAATGAAGAAAAACGGAGGATTTCTGGAAATTTTAATTTTTAAAAGTACTCAAATATAGTTTTCAATTTTTAGCTCACCTGATCAAAAGCTCTACGAAACACTCCATTAGGTTGAAGTTGTATGATGACTCCTTATAGGAGTTATTGCCATTTTGTTTTCCAAATTGATTATTTTTCACTTTTTTTGCCTCAAAATCTTAAAAAATATTAGAATTAGAGAAAAAGTTAGCATTCCTTAATTGTTCTGTTCTATGAGGGCTACAAAAATGGCTTAGGGTCAAGATTGTCTGATGAACCGTTTAGGAATTATTCTCCTTGAACATTTTTTTTATCAATTTTACTTGATTTTTAACAATCTTCTCTTAAACCAATGAAAGGACTGCTTTGAAACATTGCACACATCATCTTTAGGATGTCCTCTACCAAAATTCTGCAAATCATGACGCCTGACTACCTACATAGCTACGTTGGCTAAAATAAGAAAAAATGAAAAAGGGGGGGGGGGTTTGGAGTCGAGAGAGTTTTGGACTGATAGTTAAAAAAGTATAACAGGTAAAGCAAATTTGCAGTGAACCTCCCTTCTCCCTCTAAGCATCAAAAGCTCCTCCTTATAGGAGTCATTTCCCTTAAAAGGTCAAAATTAATGGTTTTTGCAGAAGTGTTGGGCAATTCCTTATAGCAACGAAAAGCTGGATAAAAAAGGGTTGTTTGGTCTCGGGTTCAGGTGAGCGATACAGGCTCCTGGGAGCCTCTAGTTTTAAGCACAAGTTTATCAGAATTATCCACCTTAATCATATAATAACTGTATTTAAGATATACTTAAATTGTAAAATGTATTTCGGGGACACAAAATGTAAAAAATGAAGAAAAACTGAGGATTTCTGGAAATATAATTTAATAGGTACTCAAATATAATTTTCAAATACCTTTATCATATCATCGCTGTATGTGGGTATACTTAAATTGTAAAATGTTTTTATGACAAATAATGTGAAAAAAGGAAGATAAACTGAGGATTTATGGAAATTATAAATATAAATTACCTTTTTTGTTTCGTAATCTTGTTGAACAACATTTTTCTTAGTTTGACAACACTTTATCATAATACAGTTTCATTCTAGATATTCTTTAGTCGAAAAAAATATTTTTAGGCAAAAAGTATGAAAATTATCAAAAATATGGAATTTCTGGAAATAATTAACAGCTATTGTATACTATACTACAGCTGTCGAACAACATTTTCTCCAGTTTTACAATTCTAGTTATATAGAAGTTGTAATGTTTACTTTTGGGGAAACGTGATAAAAATCATAAAATCAAGAATTTCTAATAATAATTAATAGCTACTTTGTCTACATGTTTACGACACTTAAATAAGTTACGCAAAAATCAAATGTCTGCCGAGATAAACAAGTCACATCATTCATCTATGACAGAAATTTCGTCTTCGCTTTCTTCAATGTCCTCGGGTACAGGAATATTTTGGCATCAAGTAAATAATGTCCCCAATTATTGATGCGAAACTGTCGGTATGCCTACCATTACCTAGGTACCAGATTACCGATGCTATATGTGAGCACATTACCAACTACACGTCCACCGACCTTACACTTACAATAACAACAAAGTATCAAACATTCGCAAAAACGAATCCACAGCTGGTAACCTTTTGAACTGATATGTCTACTTTTGACCTTTGCTAAAAGTAATGACGCGCCTCGAGTGGAAATTAACACCTTTATAGCCTCCATATGTTCGTCAGTATATGATTTTGCCATTTTAATCTTATAAGACCCTAACGTTAAGTTAAGTAATTCATCTTCATTTAAATGAGGGAAAATAACATCAATATCACTAGCATCAATTTTTGGCCACTTGGAGCTGCGTTTATCTAAACCTTGCTCTATTACTTCCGTGTGCAGTTCGTTGCTTTGTTTTGATATACAAGTCATCTTGGCAGCCAGCAATTCATCAGCTTGTGGATCATCTACATTCATTGGCTTATAATACTTATTAATTAAAGCGAATGCGATTGCAACATATTCACCTTTATATGGAATTTGATTTGTAGGTAAAACTTTGTCCAGATACCTAAAGAACTTTATTCGGCCATTAATTGACTCGACCATCCACCGTAGTTTAGTAACAAGTCTTGTAATGTTACTTTCTTCAACAGTATGTTGTTTTTGTCCTCGGGGTAAAAAGGCAGGCATTTCAGCTTTGATACCAAGATCACTCAAAAGATCAAGTGAGTCTCGAAATCCCCTATGTACAATTAACACATCATTTTCGTTGAGCCAGGTTGCAATTATCTCCATGTCAGTTTTGATGCGATTTAAAATATTTGAGTCGTTGTTTTTTGAATCACTGAAATAGGGCCCCCTCACGCTAACAATATACCCTGATGTTGTAAGAAAAACCATTGGTTTTACCAATGTCCTATGTAAACTATACGACCTGCGCTGAAATTGGAAGCGTCCGCTGCTTTGAACATATATAAAGGTACCGTCAACAAGAAGAATTCCTGGATTTAATTCACTACCAAACAAAGACAGAGCTAAATGTCGAGTATGATTTGTAATAACATCGTCGCGGGATATGTCTTTAAATCAAAGATTTTCTGGAACGAAGCTGAAGAAATGGTCCGTCTGTTTGCATCACGTCCAAGATTAAACAGAGTTGACAATGATCTATTAGACATTCCACACTTAAGTTTTGTCAATAATATGCCAAGGCATGTACGAATACTACGACAATGAGTATCTCGCAGAACATCACTATCTGACAAAGAATTTTGTGTATCAAAGTCATTGCCATTTTTTACTGCAATATCTCTTATTTTTGTTGTGCCTATTCCAAAACCAGAAAAAAGACCACTCTGAAGCGCCCAACTATCGGCCTATAGCCCACACAAGCTGTCTTTGTAAACCATGGAAAGGATGATTAATAATCGCCATGTCTGCTTGGTAGAATCAAACAACCTTCTGTCCAATATCCATTGTGGATTTAGACAAGGGCGAAGTACCCTAGATCATCTGGTGCGTTTCGAAACATATATAAGAAACGCATTTGCCAAAAATGAACATGTTGTGTCAATCTTTTTCGATCTAGAAAAAGCTTACGACACAACATGGAAATATGACATTTTAAAAGATCCTCTTGATATGGGGTTGAAAGGTAGACTTCCTACCTTCATTTCAAATTTTTTTTGTCTGATAGATAATATTGATGGTTCTCTATATGTTAACGATTTTCTTATTTGTTATCGATGAAAAAACATGAATAATATTGAACGTCATCTACAGTTATGTTGATATAGAATATACAAATGAGAATGGTTTTAAATTCTCCACTGCCAAAACTGTTGGCATGCATTTTTGTAACAAAAGAAAACTGCATCCAGATATAGAACTTACATTATATAACAATCCTATAAAAATTGTGAGAAAAACTACTTTTCTTGGTTTAATATTAGATTCAAAACTCGCCTTTCTTCGCCATAAAAAACGAGAGTTTTGTCGATTAGATGAACGTTATGGTTATCCGGAACTGCTAGAAATAACTATAAAAGAAAAGATTGCAATAATGGAGAATATAACAAAACTTTATGAACTTTCGGACATATGAGGGATTTTAGCCATCAAAGAAAACCCGAAGTATAGTATAATGTTTTCCTATTACAATTCTTCAACTGGCATTAATCCGATAGTTAGTGAACTGCCGAGTCATGTCCAAGGAAAATGGACTGATAGGGCAGCCAAAAACAAACAAATAAAATGGCAGCTCCTATTTTAACCGAAGTAATTATCCGCTAATGATCATAGGGTGGACACATGACTAAACCCAAAAGAACTGAACAAGTCAATATGATCTTAGTGCACTTATTTCTGTTTTTCATGAAACTTACAGAAGTTGCTAAAGAGGTTGAAAGCCTTTTTTGTCAGATTTGAAATGAGCAACAGCAGGTTACAAGGAAGGTAAGTCAAATAAATGTTTAAATGAGAAACCCCATGGTTCAGAGAATGTATCAACAGAATCACAAATAAATTAAAAAAACTCTTACAAAATGATGGGACTGTTGATGCACCGCCAAATTCACCCGTGACAGACACTATCACACCAAAAGATGGTGGGACTTGTGATCTATCGCCAGATTCATCCGTGACAGACAATATCGCACCAAAAGATGCTGGGACCGTTGATGTATTGTCAGATTCACCCGTGACAGACACTATCACACTAAAAGATGATGGGACTTCTGATATATCGCCAGATTCACCCGTGACAGACCCTATCACACTAAAAGATATATCTATTGCTGTATCACCAGATTTAACTTTGGAAGCAATGAAAATGAAAAGGGGAAAAGGTTCCAAGTCTGAAAAAGACCCGATTAAGTCCAAAAAAATGAAACATACTACTAATAGTCGAGGTGAAATGTCCAACATACATAAGGATGGGATTTTGCACAGAAAGGTTTACAGTTCATAAACCTGCTGATGTAAAAGAGAATGTACAAGTAATGACTAATTTTTTAACATGTTCACTCGTGAAATATCTAGAAACGATCAAAAAGCAGGTTTCAACACACCACATTGGCCCCGACTTATGGCCCCAGTTCCAGGCATGATTTTAAGTGTTAAGAAAAAAAGCCGCAGCGCGGTGGTTTTACGGCCGGAACTCTAGAAAAAATGGTGCAAAATCCTGCATTCTGGGCACGTTTTGATGTTTTCAAAATCAAGTTTTAGATTTTTTGTTGTTGGTAATTTAAAAAATCTTTTTTGTTCTTAGTTGCTTGCTAAAATTCTTTTTTTCATTATCCTATATGTCTTTTTTTCATTATCCTAATGCATTGTTTTAAAATCTGGCAACTGGTTTAATTTCTTTAGCAATTTAAGACCAATAAAAAAGAATATTATCCTAAACATTTGTATTCAGTATCAACAAGTAAGAAGTAAGTGACACAATAAACTTTTTAACATTGATAACAAGCCCAGCTGATTTCAGCGTTCAATATATATTATTTAACCCTTTGTTGTATTTATTTGCAGACTCAGAATGACACAGTTTCGATTTTTTTGCATCCTTTGCAAAAAGTTCTTTTGCCTTCCGCTTTGTTGACACCTTACCTCTTGAAATGACAATATTCAATGTTCGTTTTCGCTCCTCTTATTGTTCCTTCCTTTGTACTGGCGACATGAACTTCTCAAATTTGCACATGATGATGAATCAACTTTTTATGTCATGCAAGTAGTCTTTCTCCTTGAAATATTCAAATGCACTCTTATCAGCTGACTTGAGGGAATATTCCAGTTTTTTGTATTGGATTGGAAGTGTCAATGTTAATCCTCCCCGATTTACTGTCAATTAAATCATTCATTATACTAAATGAACATTCCACTTGTGGGCGTTGAAAGCAGCTTAAGATGGACTTCGTTGTCAAACATAGATATAGCAGCTGAATTTCTTTCTTACCCCCACCATACATCTATTCATTCTCCTTTCTCAATGTCTGGAATTGTATAAGTCCTGACCTCTAAATCATAATTATCTTTTTCATCATCAGCTTATACATTGGTAACCAAACCTGGTACCTTTGGAAGATACCAGAGAAAGTGAATGACCTCTAGAATCCGGATAAATTGCAGATACTGGAACAAATACATACTTGTTTCAAAAATTCTTTGAATAGATGGTCTTTTGCTGGAGATTTCACTACGATTTTTGTAGATCTTGCACATAGAAACATCTTATCTTGCTTAAGGACGTTCTGTTTTGAAGTTGTCAAGCTTTTTAAGTTTTCCAGATGATGTAGCTGTGCTGATGATCTTCACATAACATCCAACAAACTCCTTCAATAACTAAACCTGTTAAATTGTTATTAAAAGACATTTATCAAATTGATCTTTACTCACTACTAACATGAATGAATGTCTTACATGTGAGTGCAAAACAATGAATACACGTACATCTGCACCTCCTGCTGCCAGAAGTCCCGTCACCTTGACTTCTGGTATATACTCGATTAAGTAGTTGCCTATTTCCGCATTTATTACTAAGACACTGGTATCCACGTCGGGGCATAGATCCTCCTCCTCCATTGAGATGTCCATCTTCTCATGTATAATTAAGCCAAAACCCAGTGCTCCTCGGGAGTTGTTTCCCGACGTTCAACATCCTCCACGGGAGAAATTTCTGGTTCACATAGTGTTAAACGGCGGAAACACAAGTGTCTTAGTCGGTATTCTCGTCCTGTTAATGATTGTGATTCGATCCCTTGTCTGATTGCGATACCACTGTACCCATAATAGGTCCGCCCGGCCAAGAAACAAGACAAGACATTCATGTTGACCCTTATTTGTCGCAGCTATGTAGTTCTATTTCGATTGCAACTGTAGGTTTAAATGTTTTAAAATTATTTACCGCAGTAATGTTCTAACAATTAAAATTAAACTATAGTTTAAGTGACTGATCGTATACACTTTAAGGTGGTTTCATGTTGTTGAAAAGATATGTCCGAATCGCATAATCGATCAGTATAGTAGGACACTGGTCTTTTGAATCGTGAAACAACTCAACAATACAGATATTGCGTAATGCTGTTTTGCTCTTTTTCTGATTATCAGCCCCGCGTGTTTCGTATTACTCAACAATATTTTGTCTTGTTTCTGTAGTTGACATGTTTGGTTGTTGTTCTGGGATCAATGCCAACCATTTCAAATCCCTTTTTCTTCACAAAAGTTTGTGGAATTTCAACAGAATAGATTCCTTCTCTTTTCCGTATTGGTTCTATTACAGACGTTTGTCCACTACCTGGGTTTTCTACCATCTGTGGCCACAGAGTGTCAGCAATCTGACCAATTTTTTCAATAGTAACATGTTCATAGTCTCTTAAGTCCTGGAAAACGTCCAAACAGCAAAGCAAAGCCAAAAGCAATTACAAACTCCTTGCTACTGATGAATGCCATAACTGTTATGCAGGACTACAACATCTTTTTGTCCGAAAGGCGATGCGTGCTGCAAAACAGTCGTGTTTGCATATTAATAGTTCCTTTTGATATGTTCTTGTTCATCATGTGTTGGAATGCTGCAGTCTTAGGTTGCCACTAAAGCAGTTCCACAAATAATTCTTCAATTTTCACTTTGGCGTTTCTCGAGTGATGCACATTTTAATTAGTGTTTCGGAGGTATCCGTTTTCAATTGGAAAAAAGTTTGACTACCTTTCCATAGGGGAAGTGTGCCAATCCTTTTTCGTAAAATTTTCTTTAATACTTTGCTGTTTTATTTTTCAGAGGCTGCATCCACAGATATTTTGAGAAAATATGACGACATTAAGATACTTGTACCCATCGTTTTCATCCGCAATATTAGAGACATCGCCAAATCCATGTCCTATTCATCATCGATGCCTGAAACTACTACCCGCTATCTGAATGAATGTCTCAGTTCTTTTTGGAGAGTGTAACTGTCTCGACTGTTTAATATTCGCTTTATTTTCGCTCTTCCAATATTGGTGATGCCTTTGGATTTAAATATTCTGTAAAATTTTTCTGGACCGACATGTGTTTAATTTTAAATATTGTGTGTTAATCTTGGACTACTTTCACAAAATGATAGGTAAGACCCTTTTAAAATGTCTTTATGATCGGGTGCTATCTCTTTTGAATCGTGTCTGGACAAATATTACTACCGTGGTTTAAATGAGCTGCCAAACCGATATATCTGAAGGTATCACGAGACAAACAATAATAATTATAATATACTTGAAGGGCTCTTCATCCATGTTGACCCATCTATTCTCAGGTCTAACATAAGTAGTAATTTGTTAGTATTTTCTTTATCTTCCGACGATGCTCGACGAACAGGATACCTGCCATGTACACTAACATAGAGCCTATTTCTTTCTGTTCAACCTGTTTTTAATTGATGTTTCCTGGTAATACCGTGCTTTGTTATGGCGTGTTGGTAAACTGTTATCTGGCTGATAATCGATTCTTAGTTATAATATACATGAAGGGCTCTTATTTCATCCATTTCGTAAAAGGAATTCATTTATTTAATAAATTTAATTTCGCTATTGTGATTCTTCGTACTGTTTTTTAGCTCACCTAGACCAAAGGTCCATGTGAGCTTTTGCCATCAACCGCCAATACACATTATACTCTTATTTTGAAAATTTAGAAACACAGTTTATTTATGAAGTGACACTCCCTCCAGTGCTGGAAATTATTTGAAAGAGGATTATATCCCATTGGATACGGAAAACATGAAACGCTTGATAAAGAATAGTTCAACAATAAAAAAACAAAGTTGATGATCTGATTCAGACAACAACAAAAAAGATGACGATGCACTATTTTGTAACAACGGAAAGCTGAAATCTGTGATACAGTGCCAACATCAATTTAATGAAAACTTGATTAACAAAATGACCACATTTATTAAAGAGAGCATTATTCCTTACTTAATTATAAATGCAAGTCAGTAGTGTGGAAAAAAAGAGTTAAAAAGAGAACAGAGAAGCAGAAAAAAACTCGTCAAAAATCGAAAAAGGAACGAAACGAAGACGCTGTCAACGATGTAAGGAAATATTCCAGCACTTAGGTGGTATTAAATGGGATATTATTTAAAATAAAAATTCTTTTGAGGAATTGATCGGAGACGACAAACATAATATTGTTCCTTATTATTTTGTTCAATCAATAAGAGAAGCTGTGCAATTATAGATTTATTGCGTCCAAACCCCCTGAGAGGGTACAAAACTACAAAATAAAATGATAAACAGTCATAAGGATTGGAATTACAACATTATACATATACATACAGTAACTGTGTTATTTTATGTGTAAACATAAATGTATAAATGAGCTGAATAACATCATGTCTAGTAAGCAACAATAAAGATATCCTACAATGACCCTAATGTGTTCATTTACTGATATAACATACATAATGAAATGTAGAAACAAGTACACATTACAACTTTATATGAACCTAATGTGCACATGGAAATTTGCACTAACAATATTCAAGCAATGACCATATAATGTTTCTGATAAACAACAGTAGTGCTGAAACTTATTTGAACAATATTTCACTAAAATCATACATGTATTTCAATGGATATGTCGGAATAAGTATTGCAATCCACAATACCCAAGGTCAATATCTAGGACATTCATCGTCTCAAACTTGTAGGACCTGTGTACATTTTAAATTTAATAACGCAATATAATATCGATATAGAAAGGCTTAAAGTATTGTAAAAATTACTATTTAAAGGAAATAAACTTACTCCGTGAGGGGTCAACACCTAAATTGTGTAAAAAAATGTTTTGGCGGCACTGCCGGTGATGAAACAAGACATTGCAAATTCTAACCAAAAACTCAATGCCGGACCGGTGTTATATGAACTTAATTCCGATTCCGGAAAATGACATGTAATTAATACACCAAAAATATTGGGGACAGCACACTCCCCTCCTGATTTCTGATATCAAAGAAATCACTTATTTTGAAAAGAAAAACAAACAAAAAACAAAAAAAACCCAAAAATCTTAACCTATATGCATATGAAGTAAATTCATAAATGGGTCCAAATACACAAAGGTTCTATAAAAATGATCATGTATCATGATACATGTAATGTCTGAACGTTATTTACAATGACTTAACAACAGGCGATTCAAAATACGAAGTCCAACAGTTATACTGACAACAATGGAATGAGTTCTGAGATGGGTCTCGCATAACGTTTACGACTGTTCGCAACACGGATTTCCACTTTGCGGACATGATTGTCTGGGCTTTGGAATGTTCTTTCCACAATTGCCATTGGCCAATGTGCTCTATTCTCCTCTATATCCCTAAGCAGAACAATGTCACCATCTTTGATATCATCAGATTGGGTAGTCCACTTTCTACGATGTTGCAAGTTTGACAAATATTGTTCTCGCCATTTCTTCCAGAACTCTCGCGCTAGTACAACCACATGTTTCCATTGAGATTCGTAAATATCCTTTGTATTGAGCATTGGTATAGCATTTGGCAAGGTAGCCATTTTTTGAGTCAATAATATGTTTGGAGTCAACACTGATGCATCCTCCGGATCTGTAGAAACTGGTACTATGGGTCGGGAATTATCAATTGAACAGACCTCTGACATGAATGTAGTTAGTACCTCGTGCGTCAATTTTCTTGTGTTGTTCTTGAGTAACATACCATCTAATATTCTGCGTGTCACACCTATCATCCTTTCCCATGCACCCCCAAAATGGGAAGCATGGGGAGGGTTAAATACCCAAGTGATACGATTGTCTTGAAGAAACTTACTAATGTTTTTATCTTCCACATATATTGAATTAAATCCTAATTCTTCTGCAGCTGCTACAAAATTGGTTCCTCTGTCACTACGAAACGGACGTACCGGCCCTCGAACTGCTATAAACCGTCTTAAAGCATTAATAAAACTTGAACAGCTAAGTTCCTCCACTACCTCAATATGAATGGCCCTTATTACCAGGCATGTAAACATAATACTCCAGCGTTTATGATTTGCTTGACCTCCACGAGTTCTACGTGCTACAACATTCCATGGACCAAAGGTATCCACACCCACAAATGTGAAAGGTGGACACTCTGAGATTCTGTCTGCAGGTAAGTCAGCCATGATTTGTGTTCCAGTACGACCACGAAGTTTTTTGCAGATAACACAATTATGTATAAAAGTATTTACCATACGCTTACAACCAACAATCCAATACCCACATAGACGAATCCTGCCTTCTGTAATATGACGACCTTGGTGGAAAACTAGCTCGTGAACATGCCGAATCAACAAGAGAGCGATATGGTGATTTTTAGGAATTATGAGTGGATGCTTGTCAGATCGATTTGCAGTTTGATGCTGTTCTAAACGACCACCGACACGGAGAAGTTTCTTTTCATCCAACAAAGGGGATAGCGAGGTAATCGAACTAGAAGCAGGAATATTTCTCCCCTCCATGATGGCCGAGATTTCTTTAGAATAAGATTCACTTTGAGCTTGTCCCAAAATCCAGATTTCAGCTTCTTGTAAATCATCACTTGAAAGCTTACACATGTGCCAACCGTAACACTTGTCATTTGGTTGTTTGAACGAGTTAGCAATGTGCTTAAGTCTCGCTACTGTCCTAACAAGATTCGTCCAACATGAGAAGGCTTTGAAAAATCCAGAAAGTTCTGTCTTATTGTATGGGATTTCAGAAACGGTTTTCTTAGTAATGGCATGAGGTCTTACCTCACTGTCGTTCTCTGGGTCTATCGTAGGAAAATCTTTATCACTTAAAACTGAATCCCCATCTACTAGAAAGTTGGGGCCTAGAAGCCAGTTACTAGTCATATAGTTTGTAACTGAAATCTGCCTTGTAGCTATATCGGCTGGATTGTTCTCTGTTGCAACATATCTCCACTGACTTGGGTGAGTTGACTGACGAATTACATCGACACGATTTCCAACATAAAAAAAAATCGACGCTGCTCATTGTTGATATAACCTAAAACTATTTGACTGTCTGTATACATGTAAATGTCATTAATGTTCAAAGTTAAGTGTCTCGTAATTGAGTCTTTCAGGTTAACAGCTAACACTGAGGCACACAACTCTAATCTTGGGATGGTATGGCCGTGGCTTGGTGCCACTTTAGCTTTTCCATGAACAAAGCTAACATATGATGATCCATTCACATCATAGAGTTTAAGATAAGCTACTGCACAAATTGCATCTCTGGATGCATCGGAAAATACATGCAACTCAAGTCGTTCGATACTAGTAGTTATGAGTTGTGAATAACTTCTGGGTATCCGTAAGGTTTCTAAGTTTTTAAGTGACTGCCTCCAATCAGTCCATCTGGATAAAACTGAAGAACTCAATGTTTCATCCCAATCAGTTTTTTGTAACAACATCGCGCATGATGATTTTTCCTGCTATTGTTACTGGAGCGACAAATCCCATTGGATCATAAAGTCCATTTATTGACTGATAATACACCTCTCTTTGTGAACGGTCTACTAGATGAGTCAACCTAAAATGTAAATGAGTCGGATGAAACATCCCATACTACACCTAAACTTCGCTGAAGTGGTGCCTGGCTCAAATCTAAATCAATACCCTTTACGTCTTTTGAAAGATCCTCTGTTGAAAATGACTTCAAGACATCTACACTATTTGATGAAATTTTATGAAGGCGAATGTTTCCTTCCTTCATCAGAACCTTTTGTGTTCTTGAAACGAGACTTACTGCTTCCTCACTACTGTCAAAAGATGCCAATCCATCATCCACATAAAAGTTTCTTTCTACAAAGTCTCGCACGTCTGAGTCTGCATCAGCGACGCAATGACGCAATCCGTAGGTGGCGACAGCAGGGGAGGCACTGTTACCAAAGACGTGCCTAGTCGTACGATATTCAATAAATTCTTGAGTTGGGTTATTGTCCTTATACCAATAAAATCTAAGATAGTCACGATCTTTCGGAGGCACGGAGAAACAATAGAACATTTGTTCCACATCTGCAGTTATTGCGATTGGCTTCTGACGAAAACGTATTAGTATACCAATTAAACTATTTACTAAGTCAGGTCCAGTAAGTAGGACATCATTCAGACTCACACCTTCAAATTTAGCTGAAGAATCGAACACACATCTAATGTTTCCAGGTTTCTTTGGATGGTACACTGGAAAAAGAGGTAAGTACCAACACTCAACATTTTTTTTTCAGTGGAGTGGCCACCTCAGCATGCCCATTGGTAAGTATTTTGTCCATGAAAGCCAACATTTGACTTTGTTTTTCAAGGTTTCTTTTCAGATTAGTATCTAGAGTTCGAGCTCGACGGAGAGCCTGTGACTGATTGTTAGAAAGTTGTTGCCTGTCTATACGGAATGGTAATGGTGCCGTCCATGATCCATTTTCATCGGTATAACCTTCCTGGTCCATAATAGAGAGGAAACGTTTATCCTCGACAGATAGCCCTGGCATATTGTCATCCAATGTCCTGACAAATATCGATTGGTCTTGATGTGCTTTGATGTTGTATGCATTTACGCATGGTTCTAACGATGTTGTACGGCCATCCTTAAGAGTGAATGTTTTCATGACAGACACCGAGTCCTGCCTATGTGTAGCTGACAAACATGATTCGCCAATTATGACCCATCCAAGTCGAATCCTTTGAGCATACGGTAAATGTGAAGGGCCTAACTTTTGTTCGAGCACATGATGGGCTGACAACAAATCTCGTCCAATTAACATCATGATTTCTGCGTTGTCATTTATGTCTGGAATATAATCAGCAATATCTCTGAGATGCTTGTATTGTTTTGCCACATGACGGGATGGAATTTCTTCTCTGACGTTAGGTACCTGTTCACATTCTATCAATGGAGGTAAGTTCATGGAACAGCTACCATCAAGAGGCTCGATGATAAAATCACAAGCACGTCTACCATATTCCGTTGAATTACCAGAACAAGATGATAGCGAGTACTGTATTTCCGGTCCTTGAACATTAAATTGGTCAAAGAAAGCTCTTGTAGCCAGCGAGCGATTGCTCTGTTCATCAATTATAGCATAGAGCAAAAGACTATTTGAAGAATTGTCCTTTGTATATACCCTGACTAAAACAGTTTTGGCACATGACTTGCTAGTACCAGTTGGATTTCTACATACTTTGGTGCAAGATGAAGTAACATGAGACTGCTCTTGCTTAGTTTTGTTTTCCTTTTCGACTGGACTTTGTTTGAGCTTGTGATTACTTCCATTGTACTCCTTATTATCTCTCTCAAAAATATGTAATGCAGAAGGATGCTTCGACGATTTGCATATTTCACAAGTAATTGATGATCGACAATCTCTTGCTAAGTGAACTTTCTGTCCACAACACTTAAAGCAAAGTCCTGTACTTTTAAGAAAATCTAACCGTTCTTGTAAAGGTTTCTGTCTGAATTGACGACATTTATTTAATGTGTGGTCAGTGTGATGTAATGGACACATTGCAGCTTTAGAGTCATGTAATGGTTTATGTTCTGGAATTTCTGTTTTTCTTACAAAGACATTCGCTCGTCCTTTTTGTGGTGCTCTCAAGTTGCTACTAACAGATGGACTGTCATCGTAGATGAATGACGGATCATTTTTCATGCGTGCCATTTTACGCAAAAATTCAACAAAAACATTAAATGGCGGATATGACGTAAAATTGTTCTCTTTGTACTTATTGGCTTCTGTTGTCCATCTTTCCTGAATAGGATACGGCAACTTCAACACAATTGGATTAACCCCAGCAGAAGAGTCAAAATAACCAAACAATGCACTGTAAATAGGTTCATTTTTTAATGATTCTATTTCTGTGACAATATCAACTAAGTCATACAATCGTTTGTATTCTTTATTAGCAATCTTGCAAAAGGATGTAAGTTTCCTCTTAATGGAGGACTCCATCTCTGGTCTTGCAAAACAATCTTGCAGTCGTTCCCATATACGTTCTAGAGCTTTAGCCGGATTGGTGTAATTTGAAGATCTTATGCTTATGGCTGATTTAGTGGATTCTGGACCTAGATGTCTTACTAACAAATCTAGCTCCTCAGCATTAGTTAATGCAAGCTCTTTGACTGTTTCTAAAAAGGATCTTTTCCATGATCCGAAATACTCTGGGGTGTCATCAAACTTTTGAATCCGAGACAGTAACAGATCTTTCTTCACAATAAATTTTGCGATTGCATCATTTTTGGACGGTGTGAAGGGCACAGCATTCGGGTTAAAGGTAAAATTATTTGCATGTTTCTCATGACACTCGACTGGAACATTTAATTGCTCGTGCAAGTGATTTTGTTGTTCAATGAATTTGTGCACTCTCTCCTGTTGTGTTTTTTCTAGATTTTCATCAATAGATTCTTCATCACTTGACTCCAGATATTCCTCTAATACTTTGTAACCTTGTTCGCATTCTTTGAACTCTCGTTCTGTGTTTAATACTTTCATATGTGCTTCGATCTCAGCTTTTTGTTTCAACAAGTCTGCTTCCTTTCGTGCATAATCCATTCGAACACGCAGTTCTTCAACTTTAGCCTTCTGTTTTACGTAAAGCGAACTAACATCTGATTCTTCTGATTTGTGTGAATGTTTCGATAATTTTGATAGTTTTGATTTTGTTGATTTCAATTTAGATTTCGGCTTTGTCAATTCAGGTTGGTGTTGGATTTCCTGTGTATGGCATAGAACACTTTCCTTCTTTGTTTCATTCAGTTTTGTTATCGGAGTTTCTTTTGTCAGTTCCTGTGAATTTTCCAGTTTTACTTCAATCATTGTTCGATCAATTGTCTCCTCTTGATCTGATTTTGTGGTTTCGGATTCTTTTTTATACGTGTGATGCTCATGTTTTTGTATGATAGTGTTAATAGAGTACTCAAAGGTCTTAAGTTTTGAGTCATTTAGGCTTGCTTCTTGATTACTATCCTCATTTCTTATTGTTCTTAAGTAACGTGAAAACATTTCAGCTGTTTTTTTATATTGTTTTAATTTCTGTGCAAAATGCATCTTGATGTCATCAAGAGAGCACATATGATTGTCTAAAGCATCTATCACTGACATGCATTCCTTTTGAATAATATCTAAGGCTGTCCAATATTGTCCTTTTGTCCGCATGTAATCTTCTAATGCAGGACCTGTTAGTTGTCGACTCGTTCTAAGATTATACGAGCTGCATTCTGACCAATTCTCATCTTTATCAGTACCGGTAGCCATGGTGTCCTGGGACATCAAGTTGAAACCCAATAAAGGATTTTGTACTGTGCAATTATAGATTTACTGCGTCCAAACCCCCTGAGAGGGTACAACACTACAAAATAAAATGATAAACAGTCATAAGGATTGGAATTACAACATTATACATATACATACAGTAACTGTGTTATTTTATGTGTAAACATACAGTTAGGTGCAGTCCTAACATAACATGAATTTAACTTAAACCAGTCCAAATCTCTGGTCAAAATCTCTGCTTTTGAGAAAAAAAATCTCTGCTTTTTGACCAAAAACCAGTCAATTTGACCGCTTTGACAGGACAAAATTTTGTCCAAATCTCTGCTTTAAATATTGTCAAATTCTCTGCTTTTGTCAAGTGGACAAAAACGGTCCAATCTCTGCTTTTGTCAAATTGACAAAAACGGTCAAAATCTCTGCTTTCAAATGTCACGTGACAAAAATGTCCAGTGGACAAAAATTGTCAAAATCTCTGCTTTTCAATTGTCACGTGACCAAAATGTCCAGTGGACAAAAATTGTCAAAATCTCTGATTTTCAATAGTCACGTGACAAAAATGTCCAGTGGACAAAATCTCTGCTTTTCAATTTTCAAGTCACAAAATGTCCCTTTGTACAAAAAGTCAAAATATATGCTTTATTTAATCATTTCGTTACAAATTGTCAATTAGACGATCACCAAAAATTAGTTAACGAAATCTACGGCAGCCTATTTTAAAGAACGCGATTTTCTTCCCGTCCGCGTTTCGGTAAATGTATAGCAAGCCGTTGTGGTTACATATTTAGACTGTAGCTCTCCCTACATTTCTATTATTATTATGTTATTGTTATTATGATTGAGCAATCATATTTTTTGTGTAGTTGAATAAAAATATAAAAGTATAAATCCTAACCTGTAATATTTTTATTTAATAATAAATACTGTTACAACTCACCTGTATGTCGGTATCATTAAATCTATTATTAATATTTACATTTCACTTTTAATTTCACACTAAATAATATTAATTAGTTTTCAAATCTTGGCTGCCTACATCTTAGGATATGCGTTTTAACCTCAAATCCACAATTTAAAACAAATCACCCATAAAATCCCAAATTAAAACCTCTTCTTCATATCAAATCACTCCTGAGAAAATAGAAATATAAAATTACAACCATATTAAATACATTATATCACTCCAGAAACTTTTGCGATGCAATTAAAAAACATATTTCTCATACAAAATCACTCCAAATACTTAAGCGATGCAATTGAAAATCCTATTTCACATATCAAATCAATCCTGATCCCATAGCAATGCAATTAAGAACCATATTTCACGTATGAAATTAATCCTGAGACATTTATAATGCAAATATAAACTATATTTAACATATAAAATCAATCAGGAGACTATAGCAATGCAATTAAAAACCATATTTAACATACAAAATCACTAATGACACTGAAGTAGATGGAATTAAAACCATATTCAGCATATAAATCAATTGTGAAACCTTGGCAATACAATTAAAACAATATATTTAACAAATAAAATCACTAGAAAGACTTTAGCAATGTAATCAAAAATCTTATGTCACAAATAAACCTAAGTGATGCAATTAAAAACTATATTTCACATATAAAGTTACTCTAAAGACCTTAGCCATGCAATTAAAAACCATATTTTGCATATAAATTCAATCCTGAAACCTTGGCAATACCATTAAACAATATATTTAACAAATAAAATCACTAGAAAGACTTTAGCAATGTAATCAAAAATCATATGTCACAAATAAAATCACTCTGGAGACCTAAGTGATGCAATTAAGATCCATATTTAACATATAAAATCAATCTCGAGACTTTAGCAATGCAACTAGAAACCATATTTCACATATAAAATCAATCCTGAAGCCTTGGTTATGCCATAAAAAACAATATCTCACATATAGAATCCCTCTGGAGACCTAAGAGATGCAATTAAAATCCATATTTAACATATAAAACCAATCTCGAGACTTTAGCAGTGCAAATAGAAACCATATTTCACATATAAAATCATTCCTGTAGCATTGGTTATGCCATAAAAAACAATATCTCACATATAGAATCACTTTGGAGACCTAAGCGATGCAATTAAAATCCATATTTAACATATAAAATCAATCTCGACACTTTACAAATGCAACTAGAAACCATTTTTCACATATAAAATCACTCTGGAGACCTAAGAGATGCAATTAAAATCCATATTATTTTAACATATAAAATCAATCTTGACACTTTACCAATGCAACTAGAAACCATATTTCACATATAAAATCATTCCTGAAGCCTTGGTTATGCCATAAAAAACAATATCTCACATATAAAATCACTCTGGAGACATAAGAGATGCAAATAAAATCCATATTTAACATATAAAATCAATCTCGACACTTTACCAATGCAACTAGAAACCATACTTCACATATAAAATCATTCCTGAAGCCTTGGTTATGCCATAAAAAGCAATATGTCACATATAAAATCACTCTGGAGACATAAGAGATGCAATTAAAATCCATATTTAACATATAAAATCAATCTCGACACTTTACCAATGCAACTAGAAATCATATTTCACATATAAAATCATTCCTGAAGCCTTGGTTATGCCATAAAAAACAATATCTCACATATAAAATCACTCTGGAGACATAAGAGATGCAGATAAAATCCATATTTAACACATAAAATCAATCTCGACACTTTACCAATGCAACTAGAAACCATACTTCACAAATAAAATCATTCCTGAAGCCTTGGTAATGCCATAAAAAGCAATATGTCACATATAAAATCACTCTGGAGACATAAGAGATGCAATTAAAATCCATATTTCACATATAAAATCATTCCTGTGGCCTTGGTTATGCCATAAAAAACAATATCTCACATATAAAATCACTCTGGAGACCTAAGCGATGCAATTAAGAACCATATTTCACATATAAAATCATTCCTGAAGCCTTGGTTATGCCATAAAAAACAATATCTCACATATAAAATCCCTCTGGAGACCTAAGCGATGCAATTAAAAACCATATTTCACATATAAAATCATTCCTGTAGCCTTGGTTATGCCATAAAAAACAATATCTCAGATATAAAATCACTCTGGAGACATAAGAGATGCAATTAAAAACCATATTTCACATATAAAATCATTCCTGAAGCCTTGGTTATGCCATAAAAAACAATATCTCACATATAAAATCACTCTGGAGACCTAAGCGATGCAATTAAAAACCATATTTCACATATAAAATCATTCCTGTAGCCTTGGTTATGCCATAAAAAACAATATCTCAGATATAAAATCACTCTGGAGACATAAGAGATGCAATTAAAATCCATATTTAACATATAAATCCAATCTCTAGACTAGCAGTGCAACTAGAAACCATATTTCACATATAAAATCATTCCTGCGACTATAGTGATGGGAAAAAAAACTATATTTTACATATAATATCAATCCTGAGACCTGAGCTATCAAAGTAAAAACCATACTTTTATGTATAAAATCACTCTGGGGATATTAGTGATGGAATTAAAACCATATTTTACATATAAAATTATTCCTAATACCCAAAAGATGCAACCAAAATGTAGGTTTAACCATTGTAAATATAAGATATTTTACATTATTGTTTAATTGTTGTGTACTTTAATAAGATTTAGTTGTTAAAATACAGAACTCTCATAGATTTTTAACCTTTTTTTATTTTTATCACACATTTTGGATATTGAATGTACTTTCAATTGGATACATGTAGACTTAATTTATATTTTGAATGATTGCGAAGTTCAAGAGTTGTAATTTATATTATGATATCGAAGAATTGCTTGAATGATAGATATTTATATAACAAAGATATGTCTCACTTTATTGGACTATACATTAATATTTAGTTAAAGGAAACAACGGCGCAATAAATAAGTAATATGTTTCCGAGCCGTAAGATTTAAAACATTTGATATCCTACAGAAACACGTAAATAACAAACAAAACTTCAATTCTTTCATTAACTATAATTTTGTATTTTATCGATTGTTTTTTGGTAGTAGGATTTTAATAAACGACAAAGGATTTGATTTTCATCTTTCGTATACCTTTCATTCCGACAACGCGCAGATAAAATAAATGGACGTACGGTACAACCAGTCGGTCTTTCGTAAAAAAATTGTCAAAAAACATTAAAAAGGTAAAAGTTAAAAGTGTTTTAAAGTGCAGTCGAAAGGTTAGCAAGTTGACAAAGTGGACATAAATTTCCAAAATAAAAAATGTCCAGTGGACAAAATTGTCACGTGACAAAATTGTCACAAAAAATGTCCTGTTGACAAACTTGTCACGTGACAAAATTGTCAAGAGAAAAAAATTGTCCAGAGGACAGAAATTGTCAAAAGAAAAAAGTCCAGTGGACAAAAATTGTCAAAAGAACAAAAATGTCCAGTGGACAGAAATTGTCAACAAATTGTCAAATGGACAGAAATATATTGTATAAAAAAATTGTCAAAAGAACAGCCCAAGTTAACTTAGGTTGTCAAAATCTCTGCTCAAACCAGTCAAATTCTCTGCTCGAAGTTAACTTAAAGCAGTCAGAATCTCTGCTTTTCAAGTTAACTAGCATGTTATGTTAGGACTGCACCCAACTGTAAATGTATAAATGAGCTGAATAACATCATGTCTAGTGTGCAACAATAAAGATATCATACAATGACCCTAATGTGTTCATTTACTGATATAACATACATAATGAAATGTAGAAACAAGTACACATTACAACTTTATATGAACCTAATGTGCACATGGAAATTTGCACTAACAATATTCAAGCAATGACCATATAATGTTTCTGATAAACAACAGTAGTGCTGAAACTTATTTGAACAATATTTCACTAAAATCATACATGTATTTCAATGGATATGTCGGAATAAGTATTGCAATGCACAATACCCAAGGTCAATATCTAGGACATTCATCGTCTCAAACTTGTAGGACCTGTGTACATTTTAAATTTAATAACGCAATATAATATCGATATAGAAAGGCTTAAAGTATTGTAAAAATTACTATTTAAAGGAAATAAACTTACTCCGTGAGGGGTCAACACCTAAATTGTGTAAAAAAAAATGTTTTGGCGGCACTGCCGGTGATGAAACAAGACATTGCAAATTCTAACCAAAAACTCAATGCCGGACCGGTGTTATATGAACTTAATTCCGATTCCGGAAAATGACATGTAATTAATACACCAAAAATATTGGGGACAGCACAGAAGCAATTTATAATGTAACTGAACCACACGATCGATTGCTTGTTGTTTTACGTCCAGCAAGCTATATTTAATTAAATTATTTCAAGAATATCCCTCCTTCAATGATAAAACGTAATCTCATACAATAGTACGAGTATATATACAGATAAAAGGAAAACTACAACAATAAAAGATACCAATATCAAAATTTAAAGACAATTTAAAAAAAATTAAACTTAAATCGGTCGTAAAAACGTGTTAAGTATGCAAAATCTTTGAGAAGTTCATTGGTATTACATTTTCGATCAACGATGCAGATCTGCGCGGATCATTACGAGCAGATATACAGGAATCTTCTTTGAAACTTGCATCGATTTGAGCGAATTTAACTCTGTGACATAACAGGGCGACTTAACCTTCGCTTTTGAGGTGTCTTTAGGGCGACTTCAGTGCCAAAAGGACGACTTTTTCGCCCTCTTCGCGCATTGTGGTGAGCCTTGTACCAGGTATTTTTATCTTAAATAAATGCCATCGATTCGATTTGACCAACCGAAAAAGGTATTAGCTTCAATTTTTTTCCTCATCCTGAGAGACAGTCGGTAGGACTTTTAATTCATTGCTTGTTTTTCAAAGAAGGCAATAAAACATGGGGGGCGGCCAAACGGAAACACATTTGGGGAGGGGGGCTTGTTATTATTTGATAAAACTCTTAAAACTTGGCAGTATGGTTGAAGTATAATGTATTATACCTTTAAGTTACAAATCTAAAAACCGACTAAGTAATGTTTGCAGTAAACTTGTTTGCAGGAATAATTTTGGCTTTTGCAAATTTTTTTTATTGATTTCGATTGTATTGCTTCAAAGGAAAAAAAACACCATTATATATATGTAAAGACTATAACAGTTTTCACGGTTACTTTTTTTTTTCTGACAAGCCATTAGAACTTGTTAGGTTAAAAAACATTACAAGCCCAAACAAGATCCGACAGGTTCGGAAAAAAAATTTAATTTTTATTTTCGAAATAAGCCGTTCAAGGCTGAAGAAACATTTTTTTGCCGAGTCAAAAATCGATCAAGGTCCTTATTCGACATCACTAAAGCGATGAATTTGATTCATAAGAAAAAGCGCTCTCTTGATTCTGAATGTTCCAATCGTAAATACGCCATTTATGCTACACTCGAAGCTAGATAGTATCAGTAGTTAGATTGGGAATGTTCGATATCGCCAATAACCAAAATACTAAAGCGGTAAAGAACGGCTCAATTACCGAAAATTCAACAAGACCGTTGGTCTTGTGAATAGCCAAATTTGACAGGTCCGCGGCCAATTTTACTGGCAAGAACTGTCGGACTTGTGGCTATTTTCGAAGACTGTCAGTATAAACTGGCAAAATGTATATCGCATGCTGTATCGATGATCACCAAGAGACTCCAATGTAAAGCTCGAAGTACACAGAGATTGATATCAGTTGTGTGGTGATACAGTGTTTGCTATATTATTTTGCCATTATTAAATATCTCAACTTCTTACTTCTAAAATAAAACATATTATTAACTGTTACATACATTCACCAACTCGCCTAAGATCTCAACATATATTTGGCCAACTTGTAAAACTAATACAATTTATAAATTTCCATATATTTAATTCTTCATTTATTTCAGGCTAACATACACAAAATGGTAATGACCTTGTCCTGACAGAGTTACAAAATGCAACTTCATCAAGTACAGATATGACAGAGGATGAACATATCAAGATAGCACTACTCAAGCCAATAGCTGTTCGGCAAAGTGTATAGCAAGTTTTTAAGGAGTACTTACCAATAAAGTATTGTTATTCATGGAGGTTCTTGAAATCCTTAAATAAACTTTTTTTCTGAAAAAAAAATTGATTTAGAAGTTATAATGATACCTAATTTCTGAAACTTTTTTGTCTAAATTGCAATGAAAGTCATCAAAACAGGCTAATTACTGATAACATCAAAGTATCCACAATTGTTGACCCTTTTTTAAAACCGGTTTAAAATATGTGTTAAATGTTGATTTTAAAATTATTATTTTGCTTATTTTAGGTCAACCTCAGAGGCCATTGGGGAGTGTCTTAGAATAACAAATTATGCATCAGATGATCAAGTTCAATCCACATCATGCGAGTGCAACAAAAAACTAGACGAAATTGAGGAAAGTCTCCATAATATTCACCGATGTTTTACAATAAGTTGCAACAATAACAACAATCATACAACTGTGCTAGCTTCTGGATATCAAGACTGGTAGTTATAAATATATATTAATATTTGAGCACATTTTAGTTCAAAAGCCTTTATTGTGACCCAGAGGCTAACCCAATTTTAGACTGTTACACTTTACATATAAATGGTTGGTAGTTTATAGGCTTTGATTTAATTTTCAATACCACAATTTAATCTTTAGGACGGCAATCAGACCAGGTCACCTGTATTTCCAACTTTACATAAAGTACATGTATGCCCACCTTCTTGATATCTGAAATTTCGTATGTCCCGAATTCATGCCTTGGAAGTTTTCTTGTTCATATCTGTGTGTTTATGTATAAATGCACATACCTTTTTAGATGATATTTTATACACATATCTAAATGTTTCAGACAGAGAATCAAAAAACAAATGCTACAGCTTCTGGTTTAAGTGAAACCTCCAGGAAAGAAAGTTCAAACAGGGTAAATATTATGTTTAAAAATAAGGACACTTATGAAAGTTAAATAGCCCAAGACCATCAAACATAAAAGAAAACAATGATGACAGATGCTTTGTGAAGTATCTTATTTATGTGTTCACAGGAAGAAAGATATGATTTGCAGGAAAATGGAAACTTACAGGAAATTGGGAGAGAAAACATTCCTTCTCCTTCCACTGAAGATGTCCACCAAGATGTATTCATAAATATCTGCAGGACATTAAGGGGGTAAGGGTGCCTGCTATGCCTGATCTAGTATTTACAAAGCCTCTGTCCTGTTGGAAACAGCCTCCTCCTAGTTTAGGTTGTATTTTCAATTTATTAATATTATATCAAATTTTGGTGCAAGTTAATCAGACTCTAAAGTTGAAAATGAACAGTGTCTTTTGTTAACATGTTCATTTATTGTACCCCACTCCAAAGAAGACTTCTTTCCTTCTGTTTGTTATGTTACACTACAAATCATAAATGTAAGGCATACACTAGTTTGATTATTTGTAGATTCACATGGCTTAGATACAATTTAGATCAATTTTACATTAAATCTCGTAACTCGTAACATATAATTGAAATAGATTAGGCCAACATTAAAAATATTTTTCCCCTCCCTAACTGGGGTGTTTAGGGTATGGTATGTAGGTAGGTATTAATATTGTCTTTTTTTCCAATTGATATTTTTACTCACATAGCTAAAATGTTGCAAACATATTCTGTTGTAAGTTTTCAACTTTAATCCTAACGGTACAGGTCAACACGTACCCATAAATTTTTGGTCAAAACGTACCCAATGCAAAATGCATTATAATGTATTTTGTAGGACTGTTATTTAAATAATGTATTGTATTTGATTTATAATTTAAATAAAACCAGTAATTCTAAGAGTAAAAAAAAACCTGTGAGCATACCCCCCGCTTCACAATTACTTTGAAAATTCAGATGTTCTTAATTATGAAACTTTATCTAGTTAAACGTGAAGGCGAAATTGCAGATAATACATGTAACCCTCCCCAATCCCCCAAAGAATGGCATCCCCTATGTCAATGACAAAGTCCATGTTTTCTATGGGAAAACTCCAATAATATTCTGATCAAAATGTTTAATCTCCAGTGCACAATGGCAATATGTGACCAAGATTCTGTGTAAGTTTCAACAAATTCCATTCAGTGGTGTAGGAGGAGTTGCAAATAAAAGATGGGTATCCCATTATGTCCATTACAAACTCCATGTTTTTCTACGGGAAACCCCAAATATCATTCCGATCGAAATGTTAAATATCTCCTGCACTATGTGACATGGATTCTGTGTAAGTTTCATCAAATTCCATTCAGTGGTGTAGGAGGAGTTGCACATTAGAGATGAGGACCCCCTTAGGTCAATGACAATGTCCATGTTTTTCTATGGGAAACCCCTAATATCGATCCGATCAAAATGTTTAATATCTCCTGCACAATGGCACTTTGTGACAAGGATTCTGTATAAGTTTCATTAAATTCCATTCAGTGGTGTAGGAGGAGTTGCACATAAGAGATAGGGACCCCCTTAGGTCAATGACAAAGTCCATGTTTTTCTGTGGGAAACCCCAAATATCGATCCGATCAAAATGTTAAATATCTCCTGCACAATGGCACTATGTGACAAAGATTATATTATAATTAAAAAGAATAATAAGTTATTTGACTGATGATTACTGACGGGACATAATTAAATTCATCAAATAAGTAATTGAAAAATATTAGCAAGGGTATGTCATTCATTCAAATATAATTAATTAATAAAATTTATAGTTGCTTATAAATTGTCTGTTGACCAATAAACTAGTAGCTGCTATTTCTGTGCTTTTCGTGAATAGCAAATACATTTACAATGTGGTTCGCATTGTCTGCTAAGTCATTCTCGAATTTATGTACAATTGCTTGGTTTCTCTGTGAGCTCTAGAACACAGAAAACTGATTTTTGTGTAAATTACAGTTTTTACCAACAAAACAAGATGTGATACATTAAAAATAGCCATAATACTGTCTTTATTTGTTCAAATTTAAGAAATATGAGAAGTAGAAAGCTGGGCTTTTGAAAAATTCTTCATGTCTCAAACGCGAAAAATATTTTCTTTAGCCATTAACGTCAATACGAAACGAACCGTGTGTGCTTTAGGTACGTTTTTTATTAGATATTGGTTGGTATCGATGGAGTTTAAATAAATTTTGGGTACAAAAATGTCGGATTTTCATCTCAGTTGCAGAATATGCAGCCGCAATTTATTCATTAACATCCGTTACATTATTATTGGCTTAATAAGACCGTATTACGTCTAGGTGAAGTAAAGTATATTTACTTTAGAAAAGGTAACAAATAAGTAAGGTTCATGACAAAAGACCACATGTTTGTCAAATTTCTTAAAGCGGTCCTTCGATTTGAAGATATACATTCAAAATGATATGTAGACGATAAGGCTTTAACACGCGTTACTGTATTTTATACAATCACATGAGAATGGATTGTATTTACTTGCACTAGTTTGCTTAACGTGGTGGTAAAGACCTAAGCAGTTGTTGAAATAGTACATGAGTAATAAATCCTTTCAGGAAATTCTCTAACAAACGGAAATACGTTTAACAAGCGTTACCAGTTGACGGATATTCTCCCGACTCCGATCCGGTCAAATTTTATTATACTTATTTTGATCATTCCCCGGAAGACGTCATGACAAGTTAAAAGCAGCCGTTTACAAACAATATTTTATGAAGAAAATGGAATATTATCAAAAATAAGGTATTTATAGATAACATATGGATTATTTTCATTGTTTACATTAACAATTATGTACACAAACTGTTTTTTTATTGCGAAAATAGTAGGACAAAAAGTAATCGTCTGCTAGAACAACAATTAACCGGTGTCAGGTCAAATTATACCAAAGAAAAATGTGCTAATGGATCAGGTGCAATCTGATAACGGATGATAAATAAAAATGAATGCATTATAAAATATTTATTTTTTTACAACAATAAAAGATGCTAGATAGTTTTTTTTATTTGGTACACTGCTAATAACGTATTATAGATTTATTTATTTTGTGTGTTGTGTCATATAATGTAATACACATAATCTTAACATGTCATAAAGTAAATAGTAACGGATGTTAAGAAACAATAACAACACCTCATGTATTTGTGAATGATATTATATTTTTTTCATCATCAAAATAGTTCCTTAATTATAATAGCGTTTGTTTAAAATGAATAATCCGTTATTTAGAAAACAATACATGAAGTTTGGTTGAAAACCAAAACTTACTGGTAACGGATGTTAAAAAAATACTTATTATAATAGTAATTGTCGGACAGTCATCCATTATTATTTTGATGTTACTTTGGAGTATTAGAATGTTGTCAAACAGATTTTGCATGCAAAATACAAGAAAATGGAATAGTTTTAAATACTGTGAAAGTACTTAAATTCGTGGGTATCAATTTTCGTGGTTCGGTGAAATTTTACATGTTCGTGGGTTCTTAAATTCGTGGACTTACGGTTTCCGAAAATGCAAAAAGTGAGGTAGAGAGCAAAATAAATGATTACAGCAGAATCATTTTCATGGTTGATATTAAACATCAACATATAAAGAAGACAAAACAGTTTCTAACATGATGTTGTTAGCGCGCGTGGTAACGAATGTAAATTAACAACACGCAAATCAATAGCTAATCATAAACACGGTAATTATTGATTAACTCCAATAAAAACAACTTTAGAGTCTATTTAATTCTCTAATTGTTATCTTTAGAATCATTCCTAGCCGAAGGGCACTTGTCATTTTATGTGTTGAGTAGCAATAAATAACTGTTACAAAGGTGTAATTTAATGTCATTTGTGCGACCATCGGTATTATCACAACATCCATTTGATATAGCGTGTCATTGATATGCACTAATAAAGATAAAGTATAGCTTTTCTGTTAAATATTTTAATTTGTGTTCAAAGGAGCAACCAAACTCTTAATTCTGATAATAATTTGTTACTTTTTAACATCGAAAATGAACACCTCATATATCCCCACCTTGACCGGAAGTCGATGTTTCTTCGTACGCTTTACAATTAAATAATACCTACATTTAGCAAAAACACAATTCGAACATGAAACCTGTAACATAATCATTAAGATGGATTTTGAGCTGAACATAAGTAATCGATCGAACCACAAAATCATTTATTACATTTACAAATAAATGTCCGATCTCGGACATTTCCAGATCGTTGTTCCATGTTCCCACCTGTTAATGAAGTTTTATTCTTCGTTGGATTTTTAATTTCGTGGTCCGAGGCCTCCACGAAAACCACGAAAATTGATACCCAACGAATAAAAAGTATTTCACAGTATATAAGACCAAAACAAAATATATGTTTGTTTAGGGGTTCATTGTTTGAAAAAATAGGGAAGGTAGGCAAAATTATTTTATTTTTAAAAATAATTTTATATAAAGCCCTATGTGAGGAAATTTCAGAATTACAACTTTCCGCTACATTTTGCCTTAAAATATCAATAAAATGGGCTAGGGTAGGCAGAAAAAATAGGGTAGGTAGGGAAACCTTAAACAGACATACTTTGTTGTTTTGCCTAATGACGCTGCTTAACGTTATAATTTCAATGCTCAACCGAGTTTAGTTTGATACTCTTTTCAAACTAAAGAAATAGTAGCAAACTCCTTACTGAATAATGTTAGTATTTAACATTATTTTCACATTTTAAAGATACCTTAATATTTTTTTCAGATGGCAAAGTCGGGCTGAAATTCAGCTTGCCTATAGGGAACGTAAAAAGGCCAAAGACGGTGAAAAGTATCTAGAAAAAGAAAGAAATCGTAAAAGAAAATATTATGTAAAATCGTCCAACTTGACACCCAAGGAGTTAAATAAAAGGAAGGACAAATTAAAACGTGTAACAAAACATCTAAAATCAAAGAAACTGCAACTGGTGCAGGATTTCGAAGTAGAAACCAGCAAAATACAGACGAGGAGCAAAGATGATGAAGTCGTCCCCTAACCCTATCTTTTCCGTTCCAAAGACATGGCCGATCCATTAATGTCAGGAGACGTTTTGAAACATCTCTCCAGAAAGCTTATAGAGAAATTGAAAAACTGAGAGAAGAAAATAACAATTTGAAGAAAAATGTTAAAACAAAAGCAGGTAGAAAGATTGAGGAATAAAAAAGAAACATAAATCAACGACAATGGCAGTAAAGCTTCCGGCAACCCAGGGACACCTAGAAGCAGAACATATAAATTACTAGAGAAAGGAAATTTTAGTTGAACTCAAAGAGAAATGGTTAAGAAAGATCTCCTACTTGCAAATATTATCAAGGATTCTCATACTCAGATAAACAAAAGGTTAGATGAAAACAAGAAAAACGTTAAAAAAACAGGGTACTATGGAATATTTGTAAGCGATCTGTTAAAAAAGTATCGAATGGCAAGCTATATTTCAAAAGCTACTGCTATGGACAGAAGATCAGTATGCAAAAAAGATGAAAGGAAGCCTCGTAAATCAATCAGATCAAACCACCAAAATATCGATTTAGAATTTTTACAATTTTTCTCGGGAAAAAAAGATAACATCAAAGATGGAAATGAGAAGCAACAGAAAGTTGTGCTGTCTGATTACTTACACAACCTTGATGAAAAGTTTAGACTTGAAAACCAAGAGATGCAATTAAGCAGAAGCCTTTTTTGCCGAATTCGCCCTCCGTGGATGCTCACAGTAAACTATTGTAGCCGTTCAAAAACTTTGCTTTAAAGCTCAAAGCCCTAAAAAACCAAGGCGCAATTATTAGCAATAACCCGGATACCTTGGCTGAAAGCAAGATAGAAGATGAAGATTTGCAACAAATTATGGACAACCTTCAAAGAGAAAAGATTACTTTTACTCAGTGGAAAAAAGTAGAAGATGGAGGAAAAATGAGAACCAAACAAGTACAAGTAGAACTTTCAAAAACAGATTTTGTTGCACTTTTCCTTAACGATTATCATGAATTTTGCTCTCATGTTTCCAGAGTAAAAATTCAAGCGAAATGAGAAAGCTTAGAGAGAATCTTCCAGATGGTTCAGTGTTGGTGTGGATGGATTTCGCAGAGAATTTCATGTGCAGTGCTGTCGATCAGATGCAATCGGCGTACTGGAATGCTTCCATGGTCAAATTACACACACAAGTTATATATTTTCCGTCATCCTTCGGTAAATCACATCTTAGCTTCGTTGGTGTATCAGAAATCCTGTTCCATAACGCCATAACTGTTCATGCAATTCTTACGAAACTGATTCAAAAGATCAAAAGTGAATATCCAGAGGTTACAAAGATCCGATATCTTACAGACTCTCCAACATCACAATACAGGAATAAAACTATATTTAATCTACTCGGCAGACACAAAGATGAGTTTGGAGTATCCGCCACTTGGGACTACCTGAAAGCAGGGCATGGTAAAGGGCCTTGTGATGGGCTGGGTGCAACTGTAAAAACAACAGCTGATTTGGCAGTAAGGCAGGGGAAAGCTGAAATTCAGAACCCAAAGGAGTTTTATGAATGGGCCAAAAAACGAGAACGGAAGCGTAATCAACAACTTTTATGTTTCAAACGATGACTACCGTTACAGTGAAACAAGGATTGTTGAAGTTTTAGTCCAAGGAACCATGGTAGTTCATTCTGTGGTACCACTTACAGATGTTAAAACTGCAGTCCGTGATATGTCCTGCCACTGTGCAGATTGCTCAATTGATGTCCTTACTAGCTATTGTACTGGATGGAAAGTTGAATACGTTAAAAGAATAACAGCTCGAGAAGTTCAAATTGAACAAAATGTTGAAGAGGAAACGAACAAGGACGAAAGGGCTGATTCACAGGTGCAGGAAACAGACGCCGAAGATCAGGAAATTCTTTTAAACTTCATGGAGTGTTCAACAAATGCGTACCGATGGCCAGCAAGGCCGGACGAAATATTGATAAATGTTCATAACATCCTGAGAACAGTCTAAAATCCAAGACATAGTCGCAATCCCTGATGGTGTATAGTATCAAGGATTTTGACATGACTTGCGGGCAGAACCATAAATAAAGCAACCGTAATCCAATTTCGATCGAACCAGCGATCGGTAAAGATTCAGTAAAACATCGCACTCAGCACCCCAGTCGGTACTGGATACGACTTTCGAGATGTCTAATGCTTTAAGGCATTATTTTTTTTACATTTTGATATCGGGTAGAAAGGTTAACCTAGAATCAAATACGAGACAAAGAAAAGTAGTTTCTTTTACAATTTTGATAGGATTATTATGTAATTTTAATTCGGGGTCAGGATGAATCATTCGTTTATTACAAAAATGCATCCCAACGGTTTTTGCATTGGAGAATTTAAAACCATTCTCCATTGCCCATTTCTCTATTCTATTTAAACATAACTGCAGTTGACGTTCAATATTATTCATGTTTTTCCCTCGGTAACATATGAGGAAGTCGTCAACATAAAGAGAACCATCAATATTATCTTTTAAAACTTAAGCAAGGCTATTAATTTTGATACTAAATAAAGTGACAGAAAGGATGCTTCCCTGAGGAACACCCATTTCCTGTTCAAAAGGGTCAGATAAAGTAGAATTGACCCTAACTTTAAATTCTCTGTCAGATAAAAAGTTTGAAATAAAGGTAGGAAGTCTACCTTTCAACCCCATATCAGAAAGATCTTTTAAAATGCCATATTTCCATGTTGTGTCGTAATCTTTTTCTAGATCGAAAAAGATCGACACAACATGTTCATTTTTGGCAAATGCGCTTCTTATGTATGTTTCGAAACGCACCAGATGATCTAGGGTACTTCGCCCTTGTCTAAATCCACATTGGATATTTGACAGAAGGTTGTTTGATTCTAAAAACCAGACGCAATCATTGATCATCCTTTCCATAGTTTTACAAAGACAACTTGTGAGGGCTATAGGCCGATAGTTGGACGCTTCCGAGTTATCTTTTCCTGGTTTTGGAATAGCCACAACAGTGGCCATTTTCCAAATAGATGTTAAGTCACCCGTTTCCCAAATGTTGTTTAGAAGATTCAGAAGATATTGGATAGAAGATTGTGGCAGATGTTTGAGAAATTGATAATGGATGTCATCTGGACCACATTCTGTATCGTGAGATTTGTTCAATGAAGTTTTTAGCTCTTCCAAAGAAAAAGGTGTATTATAATTTTCTTAATTGTTTTGATAGCAGAGGAATGTGTTGCAAATGTTTCGGCCAATTTGTTTGATATGTCTGACTCTGATGTTAACAAGTCTTTTCCATCCTTTAAAATGATGGACATTTGCTTTACTTTAATTTTACGAATCATGTTACAAATTTTATTTGATAGGGGTATGGTTATTAAATGAAACAAAGTTACGCCAAGAGGTGCGTCGTCTTTGTTTCGTGACCCTGCGAGCTTTCGCTCGAAAAATTCGGAACTGGTTAAGATTATTTTGAGTTGGGTGTTTATTAAAGCGTCGTTCGGCCTTTTTCCGGTCCTTAATAGCGTCCTCACAGCTGTCATTGAACCATGGTTTACTAGGATGTTTTGGATTTGTCGAGGAAGAGAAGACCATTGACACTCATTGACTGTATCAATTGTTCAAGATTATTAAAGATCAATAGTAAGTTTATGGTGATTGTTATATATTGTGGTATTTGACATTGGGGAAAACAGAGAACCAATACTCGGTGGAGTAAATTCCCACATTAGGTCACTGGTGAAATTAATTTTTTAAAACTTAAATGTGTACTTGTTATTGTTTGTCAATTTTGTGAATATGTTCATTTGTAATAGTTACTGTAAATTTGGAAATTATTGCGTGCATTCATTATTGCGATCGGCTGAGGTAGCAAAAAATGTAATGACAACGTTTTTTTACTCAGAAATTTGTCAGTTTTTTTTATTAAATCCTTGTCTTCTGTAAATAATTGCTTTTCATCAAACGGAATACACTTTTCATTTTCTAAAATGATTTACCTTTTGAAGATCAGAAACACTTGTCACGTGTCTTTAATAATAAGATGATTTGTGTGTATATTGAGGTTCAGCGTCGGTACTACAACTGTTACATCAAAGAAAAATCTATTTTATTGTGTAAAATTAATTACTGTATTCAAATTAAATGGCCATGGTAGCGCTTTACAGATGGTTTATGTATTCATCCTAGGTTGAGTAATTTTGTCAATGGATAAACGAAAGTAGAAGTGCGAGGTTTAATTATTGCGATCACAGAACAATCGCATTATTCGCAATAATAAAAACATCGCAAAAAATTTCTGAATTTACTGTATATATTTATGCCAATTATAATGTCATTTGCCCTCTGTGGGCTCTGATTAGGTCTAATAAAATATTATATTCTATTCAATTTATACAATACAAATACAAATATCTTTATTCCAATCAAGGGCCCTAGGATAGAGCATGAAATTACAAACCAGTGATTATCATAATTGGTGACATGTATAACATAGAAAACAACATTACAATAACAGCTTGATAATGTTATAACTTATGACACTTATGTATACAATGAACGACAAAAATTTATTAAAAGTTTGGTTGTTTAATATACTAATAAATTTATCTACATAATACTTTTGTTCCTAGTGCATTGGTTGAATTTCATAAGAAATACATTCTGATGTTATGCACATGTCAGTCTACATGCAGTTTAAGTACATGTAGATATACACAACATGCACAATGTAGAATACGTTATGGAGAGAATTGTGAAAAAAATTGGCAGCTTGTTGAAGAGAAAATATTCCAATGCATAATGCTAAATTATGGGAATATTAATTTTGTGGAATTTACCTGAAAATATTTTGTCTTGAAAAAAAAAAAACTCTTGCACCCTCCCTTCAAATTATATTTACTATAAAGATAAAAATATTTCTGATATATATTATTATTTATTTGATAACATAACGCTCATAACTGATTTTTTATTTGTCATTTTCACATTCCTGCAACAGATGCAAAATGTTGGATTTATTTTATTTCATCGTGATCAAACATGATACAGGATTATTCTTGTTATATTGTTGCTCATGCGCAACTTGTATAAAAATTATTATAAAATGTACAATTGTAAAGAAATGCATGACAAAAATTTCACTCAATTCGCGTCTAATTGGTATAGAGATGATGCAGTTGGTTTAAAGGAAAAATATTAAGCGGTGTTAGTAAACATTACCATGCTATATTCGCGTGTTCCTTAGAGTGGTTAGTCAATATGAATAAAAAATGTTATTTCCAGCCTAAGGCACAAATCTCATGTTAACATGGTTAATAAGTACAAAATAGCAAATTGCTGAACTAAATACAGTGGCAATTGTTTAAAGGGTCCACCGGTGCTCTCAATTTGTGTGAAATAAAAGGACATCCCTAATCCATGTAATATGTGTCCTCTTTTAGCCATTCACTTGACCTTCCCTTTTAAACATCCTTGATCATCGTTGATCCACCACTGAATCAAACGTTAATACACTACTATGAGAGATTTTTTTTAAATTTCCACCTGGCCACCATGGACATGGACATTTGTACTAGGACATTAGGGGCTAAAGATCATGCAGATTAGCCCCGTGCGGGATCCGGGTGGCTAAAAGAATAGACCGCAGTCGCCCTAGCTTGTCGTTAAAGGCGACTGAATAGCGCCCAGTACTCTGACCGGCGTTTCAGGTCTGTTTGCCAAAAGACCGACTGGGATGTGTGCCCCAGGTGGTTGAATGGGGTACCCCTTGCAAGCGGGGGTTGTCAGGCCATAATACGGAAAACCTGACCGCAAACCATATTAGTGCACCGTGTTGGGAAAAATGCCACGTTCCTCGCACGTTAAAGAACGCTGCTGTAGTATTCGCTATGAGTAGAGATTTCGATCCCGCTACAGGAGGCTAAATTGCCCGACCCTATCCATCCTCCCATTTGCCAGTGGCAATCTAACATCCGTTACCCCTATTTTTCCTTGTGTCCCATCCCATTTTCATTCACCATCATTTCATGTTCATTTTATCATCCATTTCATGTTCATCGCCTGAATATAGCTGAAATATTGCTGCTCGGGCGTTAAACACCATTAATCAATCAAACATGCAGATTCAATGAAAATAGCAAAGAAAACCGACCGAACAACAAAAGCCAAGGGACAGTGCATTTCGAGTTATGAGAGAGGACAAGGTCAATATTAAACATCATGGTAAAAGAAATTTATTTTCTATACCTTGTGAAAAAGTTTGAAGTGCTCAATTTAATTTTCTTATAATTTACAAATACATATTTGTTAAAATTAGCAATTGTCGATGTGTGGAAAGTTAACATAAAAAAAAATCACTGACTGCTAAAAAGGTTAGAATATGCAACAAGCTTTATTTAGAACGAGTAATATTCATGGTGGTAACTTTATCATTATAAAATAAAAATTTGTAATTATGCACACCATGAATATTAAAATTAATCAAACATTATTACCTATTCTAATTTTAGCCATTTCAACACAAGACATATTAATTTAATTTGCTGTTCTAAAAATATACATAAATGTAATAATATTAAACTTGTTTTATAATGAATGCTAAATGAGAATAAAAAGATAAGAAGTGGTCATACTCATATGTCCTAGGAAACCCAATAAATGACAAAAGCTCGCCAGGTGAACTAAAATGTTAAACTTTTAAATTTAGCCTTGCTATATCCATATGTCATGATAGCCATCATCAACGAACATTACCTACACAAAAGTTATAATTTAACACAAATTACACTTACTCCTTGGTTGTTTGAAGAGTTTTAATTCTTGAAGGAGTCCCAATGTGTTGTATAACAGCTTTAAGATGGTGTGCTTTCTCTTTTGCAAGATCTCCTGGGTTCAAGAATGAAAATTTGTATGATTTCGGACTTTGGTAGTTAAAAGGTACAGCTGCATCGACAGATAAGGCACTTTTCTTCTGATAGTGGAAACCTTTTGTGGAAGGCTTCCAGCATCTTGCCGTATCCGAAGTACTTATACAAGGGCGCTCCTTTTTACTACCATGATTAAGTTCCTTTATAACGAAGAAAGCCTCAATCGGCTCATGTGTATTTTTTTGACACTTTTTAACTGTTTTCACTAGTTTTTTTTTACAATCCTTCATTTTTTTTTCATTCTTTGTGGTTTAATTTCTTTTAATTATTTTATCCGGCAAAGTCTTGACACCTTTATTTTTCTCAACTGGATTGTGTTGTTTGTTTACCCTTTTTTGCGGCTCTTGTATTCAAGGTTTTTAGAGATCTTAACATGTCATTTTTATCATCATTATCGTCATCTATCAAGTCTTGATCCAAGGCTGAATCTTCAACTGAAGACACTAAAATAAAAAAAAAATGAATTCTAAACATGTAGAGTAAAGCTTTTTTCATAACCAGGAATAGTAATAAGTGATACTTAAGCTTGTATAATTCTTTAGTACAAAAAGGTAATACGGTTAATTTGACAAATATTTGCATACAGTTATATGTTGTATAATCTGATAAATAAAAGAATCTAATCATATAATCATGTGCTCTACCCACAGACCAGCCCAGCGCGTCTCTTGGTGGCGGATAGGGGAGACCCTCTCGTTGGGGAGTTGTCAGGTCATAATACGGATAGCCTGACCGCGGACTGTAGTGGGTAACGTGTTTGGAGAATGCCATGTTCCTTGCACGATAAGGACCCCTTTTGTAGATTTCGAAAAAGAGTAGGCTCATTGTAGCCGCTACAAAAGGCTAAATTTCCCGCCCCTACCCAAAACTCCATACTTTTCAAGTGGCAGTCAAAATTGTATTCCCTGTTACCCATCCCACCCCCATTTCCTGTTGATTTTATTATTTGTTAACTTGTTCACGTCCTAAATATAGCTGAAATACTGCTCGCTTCACGTAAAGCAGACATCTAATCAATCAATAAATCTTCAGCTTCTTGAACTACCGTACTTGGTAAACCAGACAAACATAGAGTATCTTGGTCATCTGTAATGTGTAGGAAGTTATATAGTAAGAAAGTAGCAAAGAAAACCGACCGAACAACCCGAGCCAAAAGCCAAGGGACATTTACAAATCTGGTTAAAGACAAAGACAACACAAAAAACAAAAACATAAAACAAAGATAGTAACCCGAACCCAATAAAAACCATGGGTGCACTCAGGTGCTCCGGACGAGTAAGCAGTGCCTGTCTCTAATTAGACATCCGTCGAGTTGTCTTGTCTAGGGAAAAGTCAAATCCGGGAATAAGAAACACTACCTACATAGGCAAAAATGCTCGCACGAAAATTGTGCGAAATTTTTCGCATCATTTTAAAACAAAAAGAGCAACGCATCAAATTCGCACGAAAATATTCGAATCATTTTGACATGATTTTTATAAGAATTTCGTGCAAAAAAGGCAACACGAAATCGTGCGAACATTTTGTTTGAAATTCCTGCACATTTGTCATTAAATTTTTGTTTCACTCTTTTACATTAAATTCATATCCTACCAAATACTTTCCTGGACATTCTCTGGTGCAAATGCATGTATTAAGTTGACCATTGTGATTCTTACATACATGTACAGCCAGTCTGCATCAAATTTGTTCTTAGTAACTTAGTAATTTTGCTATTAGTCACTGTAATAGTTTCAAGTTAAGTGGTAACAGTATACAAACAGCATACAAATTTTTACTGGAAGTAAGCTTCTGTATTTTCCAATATTTTACTGTGATAGTTTGCCCGTACATAGATGCAGATTGGTTTACAATGGTTGCAGATCTCCTTATATAGATTTGATGGCTTAACTTAATAAAAAATTTTAAAAACCCTGTAATTTGGTGTTAAGTTCTTCAATTTTCTTATTTAAATTTGGCCTCTAACTGAGCCCAGTCATTGTTTGTAAGGTGCTGGTCAAAGGACCTCTTGAATTTCTACCAGAAATCCTGGCCTACACTCCCCGTTGCCAAACTGTTGGTTTTGTCAGCAAAGGCTCTTTAGAAAAGAAAAAAAAGTTTTTCGATTCTTCACTTCACATAGAATAAGCAATGCTCGTGACAGATGTACTATCAAAATATGTTTGTATGGTTTTTACTTGCATTTTGGATAAATTAACTCTTTACCCTTTAAAAAAAAAACGATGTTTTTCACGTTTTCCTCGCGAGATCTGGACGTTGATGTGGTATTTCCGCGGACAATTTTTTATTGGATTTTGACGTCGGGCACCTGCTGGTAAAAAGTCGGCAATTATGAATAAGTCTTGTTTATTGCCTAAAATTACGGAACAATGGTTTGAATTAATCAAAGAATCTAGTTTTAACTTAAGCTTTGCAATAAATAATAAACAAAGAATAAAAATTCCCCGATTTCGTCATTTTTAGAGTCTTGAGTACTTTGCTGTTCAGTTCGAGAATTAAGTATAAAATATAGGTTCAATCGTTCTAAAGAACGATTAATAGGCTTTCCACTTCAAAAGAAGACCTTAAATAAATGACCTTGAAACCAAAAAGCTAAGAAACATACGTAATTTTTCTATAGCAAGTAATAAGAACCAAAATTATTTAAAAACTATTTAGATATCTTTAAAAATAAGAAAGGTCATTAAATAGGACGTAAGAAAACTTGAATGACCTTGACAACTGATCTTTTAATCTACGTAAATATTACTTATAGACAATAGCATTAAAAGAATAAGCCATTCAAAATACATATAACTACGAAAAACATTTAAAAAGGACTTTGACCTTGACTTTTACAGCATGACCATGCTGAAGGTCAACAGTTATCAACATTGAAGATTTTATGCTAATATCTCTTATAGTCATTGAAATATGAATACTTATAATATATACAAAAAATTAGAAAATGACCTTGACCTTTGACCTTGTATCTGTTTTAAAGATCAAGGGTCGTAATGATCCATAGTAAAGACCCCATGCCTCTACTATCAATAGTTGATAAGTAATTAATGAAAAACTAATTATTAATGGTTGTAATGGGGGATAACTCCTATAAGTTGAAGCCGGATCCTTTCCCTTTAAATAGGAAAAAGTTGCGCTTATAATTTTCACGTCCTGAATATAGCTGAAATATTGCTTGCTGGACGTAAAACAACAAATAATCAATCAATTGTCCTAGGAAACTGCTTCCTTGATTTGTGTAGCATAACAACGTGTAAAAAAAATTCAGTTTCTTCGCTAGTTCAAAAAGAAACGGACTACATGAAATTAGGCAAACAAATACGATTTTAATGAAAATATGCACTTTTGTTTTACACGATGCAATACGCAAATTATCGAAAAAGCTTAATTTCTGAATTAAAATCGGAACAAATTGGTAATAGAACCAACGAAGTAGGGCCTCAAAAGTTATTAAAATTCTCTACAATTAATTTGTATATCTTTAAATTTAATCTTTGTTAAATATTCGTCAAATACTCTAATCAGACTTACATATCAAAGTCTGCTCCTTCAATCTTTATGGTAACAGTCTCTTCTGTTGTAATTTTCTACAATTAAAAACTTTAATACTGTTAACAAGTTGGTGAAAATTACAACTTCATTGGAATAGAAGCAAAACTTCAATCATAATAAAATAAAAACAAGGACTAAATGCCCTTTGCTATTGATAGTTGGTTTGAACGTTTCCAAGAGTACAGGTACGATCTTAATTCGAATTTTTACGTTAAATTTGCGATTCGATCGTTTTTGGGATTAGTTATAATACATAGGGTCCAGTTTAATAGTAATCGGGAGTAACATTGAGAATGCTATTAATCATACCTGAATAGTTGTGTCCGGTGTGGCGTTAAAACTCCACTCTGTCTGATACTTTTCTGCCTTTTAGGCAGAAAAGATGCAAACAGAGTGGGTTTCAAGCGACTCTTAACTCGGCCTGATGTCCTGCCCCCCAAAATTTTATTCTGTACTGTGCCCCAGAAACCCTCTTCGAGTCGGTAATGGTCACAACTTGCAGGCTGGTGTTTGGAGTTTCTTGTTTTTGTCCAATCTGAAATGTCAAATTAGTAAAAATAGATTTATTGTGCGTGTATTTTGGTCCACGTTCAGCTACTTATCTCTAGTATGGACTGCGGTAGAAACAGAAATACTTTGAAAACCCGACCTTGCGCACAAACTAGGTATTGATTCTAAGGCTGAAGCAGAGTATACTATATCCGATGAAGAGCTCGAACTCGCAACCTCGTGTTGCTCACCTCTGATCAATTTTAGATAACATTTAAACACATTATGGGTTCATCCATCTTAAAAATCAATTTAAAGTAAAACCAATTCCTCGTCTAATATAATGCACCAAGAAATGAAAGCAACTATGGGTTTTGTACATCTGTTCGTAAATCATTATATTTAGAATCGAATGCATTTTATCCACGTTACGACAGCGTTGACCAAAGCACATTTTAAAATGAAGTACTGTTGAGACTTGCAATAAACTCATATTTATAGTGTTGAAACTTGCAATAAACTCATATTTATAGTGTTGAGACTTGCAATAAACTCATATTTATAGTGTTGAGACTTACAATAAACTCATATTTATAGTGTTGAGACGCAATAAACTCATATTTATAGTGTTGAGACTTGCAATAAACTCATATTTATAGTATAGTAAAACAATGTATCGTTAATTTGTAGAATAGAAATTAATTTCTTAAAATTGACAAATAACTGCACCACGGAAGATTGTCATATTGAACTGGACCATGGAATGTAAATACAAGTAAGAGTGGTTTCTTGATATTTGAGATATGTTCTTAAATAATTGTTCGACTTGTCATTACAGACTTGAATGCATGCTTTTGAAGTTTCCTAGACTTATGAAGCGTTGACCAAACGCACAATTTCGAGGAAGCGCTAGGATGAAAATTTGCGTTGTTTCAACACTAGACGTCAATATAGCTTCACAAGTGCATTCATTTCCTATGTTTATGTGGTTAAGTGGAGTAATTTCACGACAATTTACAGAAATGTCCATTTTTTGTATCGATCTAGTGTTGCGCCAGTGCAATGGTCTTGACGCGATGGTGGATTGGTTCTGATTATGAGCACGTGACCACATACCACCAATGAAATTGAAATCCAAACAATGTTATTTACAATGCAAAGCTATCGGGTATAATAGCATTTTCTAAGCTTTCCTTTCTTTTGCTTTTAAAGTTATACAAGTTTTAAGCAATCGAAATATTTTCTCAAGTCAGAGTGTTTCATATTCGTAACAAACTTACTCTTACAATGGATCCTTTTAAGGATAAATACATGTCTTTTGTTAGCTTTGTAATGTCTTCAGGATTTCCTAACTCTATAGATGTAGCCAGAAAGGACTTAATAATATCCTCCTTTACATCAAATGGAGAGATTTCCATGATCTGTAAATACAAGATATGTTTTTCGCTTTAGCGTATAGTTTAATGTATTGATGGACTCGCTAAGATATTCATTAACATAATCGATTCGGTAGGGGCATGTGCACAGCTTAAAGATCCCCCCCCCCCCCCTAAAAAAACTGGACGCCATGATATAGCTGAAAAATTGCTGAAAATTGCGTTAAACAATTTCAAACAAATCCTTAAAGAAATCAGCAAAATAACCAATTGCCGAGATTGCAAGAGCTTATGGAGGCTACGCCACTTCGGTCCATCCATAATACTTGACTGTCATTTCTTATTACGTTTATTTCAAGTATTCAGTAATCTGAAAATCTGGATTTTTATTCTACTTAATTTACTTCAATATTTATTGCAATTGTTTGTTAGAAGTTACTTTCGATTTTTTGTATATTTATATGACAATTTATGTTAGTAAAATTTAAGACAATTTCATTTGCTTACAGACGCATGTTCAGCCCCAATCCATTGCTGGGTCATATTAATTGTGTGTCCTGTTAATCTAAAGAATTCTGCCCTTTGCACTATTTCTAAGTATTTTTCTCCAATACTCATTTTGAATACCGCCTCTGCGGAGGCATTATATACATTTTTAACACCTTCCAAATCTATTGGTAGACGTAGGTCTTATATTGAGGCGTGTAACTCTCTTGACTTTTGTACTTGTATCCTAAAAAAAATTTTTTTTTCATTTAACGTAACAAAACAGTAGTTACTGTAACAAAAAACAAGTAAATTGGCAACTAGTTCAGTTACGACGAACAATTCGTACAGTTTTGACTAGTTTGTTAATTTATTAAAGATTCGACTCCATCCTTTGCGGTTTTGTTACGGTCTCCCATGTTACCGTCTGGGAGACAGTTAGATAGTCAAACGATGAACAGTATACGGAGTTAATCACTATGCGTTAATTGATTGGGTAATTCACCAAATCTATAAATATCTGTCATTTCATTGGTTTACGTCAGGATCGCACAAGTATGTGTACTAAAATTTTGATATATTCTTATGTTAAATCGGCATTGCAATTATTTAATTATTTTAAACGAGTAAGAATATTGAAGTATCGATCTTTAACTGATAGTTTTGGCGGTCGATTTGAGCAAGGCGTTTGAATTTCGTTATTTAACCAATTCCAGTCTTTAACTGTGGAATGGAAAATAGCAGTAATGAAAAGTCAAAATTGTGGATTTGATATTCGTTATTATTTCTAAGATTATAATTTGTATCTTGACCGACAAGAGGTGGAAAAACGTCTCAACAAATACTGGGGAGTAGTCTTTGTGTACATTAAACATGGTCTAAAGATTCGCAACCCAAGTACGACGAATTCGCAGTTCGCGTGGAGCAAAATTGATTGGCCCGTGACAAATCAACAGGTTATAATTGAAGTTTTTCTAAACTATCAATGTTTTGTTGGTTACAACCATTCAATACTTCTAAAGCATATTATTGTGCGAATAAGATATAAGGTTTAAGTTATTTTTGTTTAAAACATAATTTTCGATTCTAATATTCCCATTATTTCGTACTAACGGATTGTACTATATAAATGTAATTTACTGGCGAGTGAATTGCCTCGGCCACACTTTTCACCTGTGGAGTTAACTAATCTTTCTCCACTTTCTCATCATATTCAAATGACTTTCCTCCCAGAACCTACAAATTGAAACAATATGCATACTTCTAACAATTCTTTTGCTGTCAAGTTGGAAGGTTGTGTTAATGCCAAAATATGTGTATGGGAGCGAAGTATGGGGACTATTCCCACCAAATAAACTAAAAGACTCTTTCTTTGATTAACTGTGTAATCAATTACCAGCAGAAAGATTAATATAAAATTTCTGCAACTATGTACTCAAATGTACCCGTTGCGCAACTAATGTTAGAGGGGTGCTTGGTAGACTGCCACTTTGTTTAGACAGTCTTTAACATGATTACCAGTAAATAGTAAGCTCCCTTGACAATTACAGACTGTACTGGCCTCATCTGTGATGCATATAAAGAATCCAAGAATCTTCACTGTGAAAATAAACCATGTTGGTACAAATGTGTTAATGAAATATTGCCCTTTTTAAACATTGATGCTGATACAAAATTGGGAAAATCTACATATGTATTGAAGAGACATATCTTCAAATTAGTTGTTAAAAAATATAAGGAAATATGGAATAATGAACTGTTCAGTGGTAACAGGTCTGGAAAAGGGGATAATAAATTTAAGAACTTGTAGATTTTTTAAGGATAAATGTGAGTATGAACCTTATTAAGATTGGGTGGAATATAGACAGAGAAGAGTATTCAAAAAATTTAGAATGAGTACTCATTATTTAGAAGTTGAGACTGAATCAGAGAACTTGTAACCAGACAGTAGAGGATGAAATTAACGTTTTATTAGATTGTCCTTTACTAAGTCAAGTTAGGCAGCCTACTATTAATGAAATAATTCAAGAACTAGATAATAAACAGAAATTTGTGTGGCTCCTTTCTGTTGAAGATAAATTTGTCTACAGCAAACTGAATTCTTTACTTATAAACCTTTTTATATAAGGAATGAACAACTTAGTATGCAGCAACAACTATAAAATGAAAAAGTTATTACTGAATTTTATTTCTATTCTGGTCTTTTATATTGCTTTCTTGTACCTAAAAAAACATTTAATTTAGTGCTCTGCTCCATTAGGCCCATTGAGTTTAATATAGACCAATTATGTAAGGATCAATGTACTTGTTACAACCTTAATAGTGTTTTATATGATTGTAAATGCTACTAATTACTTTAAATCAGCATAATCATTTGTATTCTTTGTTTATTTGATTGTTCTGCTCCTTTGGGGCGTCTTAATTGACAAATAAAAAAAAATTATATTATGTTCAATTTGATTGGTACAACATTTTCATACATTGAAACAGTTTCTAATTGGTTACAGAATTGATTTTGTTATACCAATAATAATAATCAGAATGAATGTATGTCTTCTGTATGCAATTTGAATGCTTAAATAAAATATTCTATTTAAATCATAGAATCAAAAGAGAAGATGCTAGGACAGAATGTTCAAACAGGTGTTCGATTTTTTTGGATTATTTAATTACTCTTAGTGTTTGGAATTACTGGCAGCTTTGACAAAACAGTTGCAGACACATTTGTCACAAAATCATGGTTCTGTACTTGCATGTAATTATGTAAGCATGCATACATGCTTATTGGAGATTAGTTTTTGTTCACCCAAGACTCCCCACTGTGAATTTCATATTTATGTGTACACTCATTCTCACTTGTGTGTAAATATCACTGAATGAAAATGGAAAATATTTTGTCATCGAATCGCTATTTTTTGCAATAAGCCTCGTATTATGTAATCTTTCAACGGCCTATCCTAAAAATTTCAGAAGCCTTGGTCTTCAAATGACGCCAGAGCTGACGTTTTTTGGATGCCACCCAAAATCACAACTGTATTTTACGGGACGCCCTACACAATTAATAAAACTGCATATTTTAAACATATTAAAAATATTTCATTGCTCACACTATTTGAATAGATAATATGGTAAGTATATTAAGAAAATAAATGAAAAGGAGGAACAATATAATACTTTTATTAAAATCCTTATCCACATTTGGGGTCTATATTTTTTCGACATGTCTATTGTTTATACCATATGACATATTTTTTTCTGGTAAATAACCAATTCTTTTTTTTAAATGCATTCCTTTTTGACATTCAAAATTTAGAATGGTTTTGGTTTTTCAAAAACGTTTAGTTATAAGGATATGGTATATGCAGAATTGTCGAATTAACTTTACATTATAGTCACGTAAATTACAACATAGTGACTCGTAAATTACATTATTGTATTAAGTGTGCTAGAGGGTTGATTTGTTACTGTAACCAAATCCAATATAAAAATACATTGCAGGTAAATATGTTACTAAAATCAAGTACTGAATTTATGTTTTTTAATTACTTTATGAAAAATCCTAGCTAAATTACATGTTCGATGAAAACAATTACACTGTCACATATTTTTTTCATCTTTATACCAGAAATTCTAACTAAACAATAGATAAAACACGTACTTGTTCATTTATGTACGATATGCACATTTTATGACAATATTTGATTGTGATAAGTAATATTTCCTCACTTATTTGTGATTGGCTCGTAAATTACAAGTGAAGCTTCAAACAGTTTATCAGCCTCTGCATGATCAGAGTCTTCTTTTTAAACACCAAAATGTCTCCAAGGCAAAAGATTTCTATAGAGAAAACACTACAGGTAGATATCTTTGTGCATATCCGATATCTTTGTTGGCCTTTGACTCGTAAATTACTACTGTGTATCTATCAATTGTTCTTTGCATGCAATGTATTCAGTGCAGTTTCCATGTCTTTCGAATCAATTTTGAAAACCCTTTTAGATCTTCCTGTTGGCTCCGGATCTTTGACTTCACGGAGTACATCGTTATACTTAAACCCGGTTTCGTCGACTCTCTCTGGCCATTTAAACTGTCCTTCAATTTTGCCTTTTTCCGTGCACAAAACAAGGATTGTATGGTCATCTTTATCAATATCTATTATCTTTCCAATGTATAACTCATTGTCATAAACAACAGCAAGAAATGTTCCTATAACAAATTCATTTGGTATTGTTTCAATTTGTTTTCTCTGTGGAACGGTATTTTCCTCATTCCTTTTGTTAACAGAAGTAGTAATTGTCAGTATTTTCTTATGCTCGACGAAGGACACGAAAACTGCCGATTTTGCCACCACAGAATCACATGTATAGGATTTCGAATTTCTAATCTTGTGACAACTGACGAGTGTTGTGTGAAAAAGAAGGAAATGGTTCCAACACAGTTCACGTACAGTAACATCGAGCACATTTCCTTCTGTTCAACCTTTTTTAGTGATGTTTCATGGTAGGTACCTTTCTTTGTTTAGGCGTGTTGGTAAACAGTTATCTGGCTGTTAATCGATTCTTAGTTATAATATACCTTAAGGGCTTTTTTTTCATCCATTTACTGGTTGAAAATATCGACTGCTGTCTAGCATCGTTGTTATCCACTGCACCTATAAATTATGGTCACAAAAATATAACAAATTATCAGAAGACGTACATTAAAATTATCGTCCGAAAATTCATACATTTTAATTTTCACGTCTAGAAAATTTAGATATTCAGTTTATGGTAATACATTTGTACTAGTGAAACTTGTTAAAACTTAAAAAGATACAGATGTTTAGTATAGATGCAATTTTTGTGATACATTAGCTTAAGGCACATGCGTAGTGCAATTAAGCAGAATTGATCTTTTTGACATAAACCTAGCTAACAAGTATTACTTATGATAATTTATTAACATAGTTTTTTTTTATAGTTTTCACTTATGATTATCGACAATCTTTGTAATTATTGTTTGGTGGTAAAAACCGAAACACATTTATGACTCAGTATACCACTCTTACTTCTGGTGGCGCTTTGTATTCTGTAGTCACGGAAACAGTTGTTCGAGTAATATGTTTTAAAATATATACACAAAGTTATAACCTGATATTGAACTTTAATAAAAGGTAAAAATGAAAGACCAATAAAAGACCGACATAACTAGATATCAGTTAGATGGTACCCATCTATGTGGGCCCCGCGGACCTTAAGGTCAAGGTCAAAAACCATGGTATGCGACACATCGCCTTTATATTATCTACCCACATTCCAAAAATCAAAAGTCTACCTCGAAGGATAAAACGTTACAGCCCAGACATGAACTTGTCATTCAGAAAGCAATCAATGTAATCTAAGGTCAAAGGTCAACAACCATGGTATGCGACACATCGCTTTGATATTATCTTTCCACATTCCGAATATCAAAAGCCTACCTAGAAAGATGAAAAAAGTTACATCCCGGACATGAATTTGTCATTTAGAAAGCAATGTGACCTAAGGCCAAAGTTCAACTACCATGGTATGCGACACATCGCCTTGATATTATCTATTCACATTCCAAATATCAAAAGCCTACCTAGAAAGATAAAAAAGTTACAGCCCGGACATGACTTTGTCATTTCGAAAGCAATGTGACGTAAGGTTAAAGTTCAACTACCATGGTATGCGACACATCGCCTTGATATTATCTACCCACATTCCAAAAATCAAAAGACTACCTAGAAAGATAAAAAAGTTACAGCCCGGACATGACTTTGTCATTTAGAAAGCAATGTGACGTAAGGCCAAAGTTCAACTACCATGGTATGCGACACATCGCCTTGATATTATCTACCCACATTCCAAAAATCAAAAGCCTACCTAGAAAGATAAAAAAGTTACAGCACGGACATGACTTTGTCATTTAGAAAGCAATGTGACGTAAGGTCAAGGTTCAATGTCAAAGGTCAGCAGCCATGGTATGCAACACATCACCTTAATATTACCTACCCACATTCCAAATATCAAAAGCCCACCGCGAAAGATAAAAAAAAGTCACAGCACGAACATGAATTTATCATGCAGAAAGCTATAATGCAACCCAAGGTGAAAGGTCAGCAACCATGGTATGCGAGACAACGCCTTGATATTATCTACCCACATTCCAAATATCAAAAGCCTACCTCGAAAGATAAAGAAGTTACACCACGGACATAAAAATTGTCAAGCAGAAAGCAATAATGTGACCTTAAGGTCAAAGATGATCAACCATGGTATGCGACACATCACCTTAATATTATCTACCCACATTCCAAATATCAAAAGTCTACCTCAAAAGATAAAAAAGTTACAGCCCGGACACGATTAGTTTCGGACAGACGGACAGACCTATCACTATAAGGCGCCCGCCACAAAGTGGCGGGGCCCTATAAGCCGCGAAAATGTTAAGTTTAGTTAAAGATTATTATTATACGCAAACTATTAAAAAATTAGTTTTAAAGTGCATGTATCAATACCTCGATTATTATTTTAGTAAAATAATATAAGTTTCACTTATTACATTTTTGTTCACTATTGCATTTGTATATACATTTTAGTGTCTGTAACCACTTATATTAATCAATTTACAACAGGAGAAACTACTGAATTGTCTACTATAACTGAGACATCGGGCACTACAGTGCCGGTTATTTCTGAAACAATAAATGGTGTGGACTAATTTAAAAGAGTATTTGTCTTACATTGTAAATCATACAAAGTTTGATATTTAATAAGATTTTGAACCTAAAGTTGTTGTTTTTTATGATAATGATATAGTGTATTATACAAGGTCAGTAGATAGGCCAAATATTGTTTCTATTTTCTGTCAATAAAATAATAATCATGATAATGATTATAATTGACCATTTCTATTATATGTGGTTGTGGTTGCGTTATTTATGGACTGATCTATTACATGTATATGTAAATTAAAAATGTAATTCATGTTTTTTTTCATTTAAAAAAGGGGATTCGGGAACATATATATTAACGTGTGTATTTTTGTAGGTTATATTGTGGGAATAACCAGTATGGTTGTTCTATTCATCGGATTTGGTGTTAGTATGTACATGCTTTGGATAAGGAAAGGACAAAATTATTCTCAGATTTTAAGTACTACAGAGTCTCCCATTCCCATGGTACATGTATCACACCATCTTTGACACCTTCACCATCTCCTGTCAGGAATTCTACTCCTTGAATACCCTGTGTTATTGAAGATGAGGATGAATAGTATGAACCAGTAGCTCAGAGAACCAGCAGTGCTACAAAGAGAAAACTTGCTTATCAGATGGAAGCGCTAGAATTGTGAAAATTGTATCCAAATAAGGTATCATGAATTATTTTATGTTGCATGAAACTAAAAAAATATAACATTAGTTTAAATATTATGTGAGCCATGAAGGTAGTGTATTTTGAATAACCTGAACATAACATTTGTTTAATAATAATTTCATTTTGTTTTCTACTATACCAAGTGATTTCTTCATTTTGAATTTTTTCAAAAACTCATGTTTTGATATTTGTATTGTTTTTTTCACTATTTCAGGAAGGTTTCAGAAATAGGCTTAATAACTCAATTAATTTTGAAGTATACATTTATATATGATTCTTATAACTTGTGTTTTTATAGTTTACTGCCCCATTCATGGGAATTTTACACATTTTCAATGTTTTTCCTATGTTTTACTGAAACAGCCAAAGTATGCTTTTGTTATTTTAATTGTTTTAAACCAAGCCGTGCCGCTCAAGAAATGCGGACCTGTTATGAGGTACTTGTTTAATTGACCGTGTATGTGTATTTAATCTTTGTTTTGCCTGATATTTGTTAACATCAAAACTTAATAAATGATTGCATTGTAATCTTTTACATGGATTTTTATTTGTTTACTTGAGAATATTCTAGAACTGTAAATTACTCAATAAAAAAATAAAAAAATAAACAAGTCTGATACCAATCAATAACATTTCGTGACCTTTGATATTTGATTCCGTTACATTTGATAGGAAGAACAATAAAATATATATAAAGTCTTGATTGATTGATGTTTGTTTTACGTCCAGCGAGCAGTATTTCAGCTATATTCAGGACGGGAACAAGTTAACAAACAATACATCAATTGAAAAATGGGTGGGATGGGACATAGGGAACACAATTTTGACTGCCACTGGAAAATTACGGTGTATTGGGTAGGGTCGGTGAATTTCGACCTTTTGTAGCGGCTACAATGAGCTTACTCTTTTTCGAAATCTACAAAAGGGGTCTTTATCGTGCAAGTAGCGCGGCGCTCTCCAAACACGTTACCCATAATGGTCAGCGGCCAGGCTTTCCGTATTATGACCTGACAACCCCCAAACGAGAGGGTCTCCCCTATCCACCACCCGGAGACGCGCTGGGCTGCTCTGTGGGTCGAGCACTTGGAATGGTTCCAGTATAAAGTCTTGTAAACATAATTCAAAACATGGAAGAATGTGTGATACAGTGCATGCATACTTTTATTTTTGCCGTCTTGTTACGAATATTCAGATCCATCTTGAAAACAAGCATAAAATGAAGATGAATATAAGCAAATATTGCACCTTAAGACACAAAGAGATGAGTCTGAAGAAAATGAAAAACCTCAATTAACAAAAGACATTCGTATCAACCGCATCTCAAATGATGCTCCATAATTACCGGTAAACCGATACAAACAAATTGTCGACTTAGAAATAACGTCATCTCCCCATAGAACACTCGACTCTAGTCAAGGAATTATCCATTATTGAGACGACGACCTGGCAGAACTGAACAATGAAGAAATTTTTCTAAACTAGAGCCTCAGAGTGTAACTAAAGTTTAAAAAATGATCGCGAAAAGAGAAAATCAACGCTGGACACATTGCTGTTAAATTTCAACACTCCACTCGTTCCTATATCAATAAACATTGGATTAAAGTACATTAAATTCAGGGCATATATTCCATACCATGTGCGCTGCTTTAAATGAAAAAAATAGGCCACGGAAATTGCAAGGGACAATGCAGAGGCTCCGTGGTATGCTTTAAATGCTAAAAAGTACGGCATGAGGGCTTTACCTGCACTAACAAATCATTGTGGTGAGGCCCACACGACTCCATCAAAGGATTGCCAGTACTGGATAAAAAAACTACAAAAATTAAAAAACACTAAAAAATGCATCCCTTATCCTGAGGCTCGTTATCGTTTTAATACATTGAATAATACGTCGTCTATAAATTATATTTTGACTGAAATTGATGTATGATCATGGTTACAGATGGTGTATAATAAATCAATGTTAATTTGACAGTTTTTATTAGGGAATCGCCATGTGCGAGATGTTGGGGAGCAGAAAAGAATACAATAGATAACACAATTTTTAAAAAGTCCTAAAAGGAGCTACTTAAAACCATGTTTGTTGATTGATACATTTATATATAAGCCTCTATTATATATATATATATATATATATATATATATATATATATATATATATATATATACGTCTACAAATTAAGCCCAACACTGTTTGAATTAGATTTTTAACACATTTTTAGTGTTAAAAATCTAATTCAAACAGTGTTGGGCTTAATTTGTAGACGTATATATAAATATTTGATATTAACCCTGTATTTCTGATGTTTCAGAAATCCGCTGGATAGATATATTATATGGTTGTCACAATACTTAGACGTTTGTGTATATATATATATATATATATATATATATATATATATATATTGTTTTCAAAATGAACATCTAGTTATATTTATTTTATTATTTGTTTGTTTCCTTTAAGATTGAAATAGGTGTTGTGCAATAAATACGACAACCAAAGGGCGGCAGCAATAAACAGTGTATTAAAAGATTCTGTTGGGTATGATTTTGTAGTCCACGAACTCATTTACTTAATTGTCTTTAAACCCCAAGAATTAGAATTAGTCTAAGCTATTTATTCTCATGGAGAATACAGATTGGCTCATAGGTTTAAACATTTTCAGGTTTGTCCACTCCAGTGGAAAACAATGTTCAAGAATCGGAGAATTGTTCATGCAAACAGTTTTAAAATGCAAGACATAGATGACAAATCAAGATACGCTCAGTATAACAAAAAAGTTATTAATTCAACCACAGGATTGCAAAGAACTGCTACTACGACTTGTTCAAAAAGTTCGGGGCGTGTCTGAAATAATATTATCGCACTTTCACATTAGCTCCATGCAGAACAGCAATCTTTGTAATGTTGAGGACAAAGTTACAGGGGCAAGATAAGCTTAATTTAAGTGTATTTGTGCAAGATTTATAACGATTAACACGTTTTAGTTATTGCAGACCAGATGAATTGCCGTACTGTAGCATTACAAAGGCATTATAGAGTCGGTCAACAGCAATTTATAGACATGCACCGTTTTCTGGCAATAAATGGGTACAAAAAAAAACTAGAAAAGAACATCATAACATAACTAAACGTCCCATTAAAATTCACGTTGCCATAAATGCGCAGAGCGTTAGAGGTTGATCTTAAAAGTAGAAGACCGTTTTAGTATTCTTTTGGCATAACGACGAACCATTTTATCTCTTTAACATAAATGTCTTGCAAGATTTAAAAAAAGTGTGCTGGATGTAACTATGTTATAACTAATAATGATTTCTTCTTATATTATAAAACAATAGCTCTGTTCAAAATCACATTAAGCTTTCATTTTATGAATCAAGTATTCGATTTCTTCATTTTCTATGTCACCATTGTAGGCACAGGCTCTCAAGTGGGCCCTTATTTTCCTAATTTTCCTTATTTTTTACAAACAGCCCTAAAATTCCCAATTAAAGGTGTAAAACTCTAAAAAGCACTACTTTTTTGGTTAAAATCCTATTTTTTTCAATTTTCAAAAAGTTAAATGAAGCTAGCTTTAGTATATTTTCAGAAATATGCATTTACCACCAAGGAGACTATTTGATGGTCATCCAAATGGTCTTCTGAGTGGGTTACTTGTTTAATATTGTTCTGTGCACAAAGTGGTGAGTAAATCTAATTTTTCACTCTCTAATCATTAGAAAATAGCACATTTTATCCCTTTTATGAAGACCAATTTTAAAATTAAAAAAAAAATAAAAAAAGATTCTTAAAAATCCAGAATCTAATGCATTTTAATAAAAATTGGTACAAAAGTGTGGAATAGGATATGCCGCACCATGTGACCCACATGATGACGTTTTATGGTGGTCATTTCAAATCTGGAAAAATGGAAAACTGCTCAAAACTTGGTTTCCTGTTACATAAAGATGTCACGAATGATCATATGTTTATTATACAAATTTGAAATCGATAATGGCGGCCATCTCGAAATGTATCTATTGCCCATTGATTTCTGTAAGCCGAATATTTTTTCTAACAGATCTATTCTGATTGATAACATTTTGTTATGTTAAGGACCCCAGAGAGACAGCTAGGTTTGCTTTGTAACTTGCCATACGTTTACAATAAAGATCGGCTGGAAACAAACACTAACGAAAAAAAACGATTTTAATTTTCATTTTGTTTTTGTATTTGAACACTTCCCCAGCACCTGCTTAGATAGTACACATCTCTCAGTTGATCAGGTACTTGAGAGTTTTTATTTCCTATACAGATTCCTTTGATAGAGGGTGTCTGCTGACAGAAAACTACTTAACCAGGGTTCATGGTTGTACAAATATAGTTATCACTTGGAATGTTTACAGTCGCCATCTTGACTTGATTGACCGTTAAGGATATATGTCACATATGACAACTGATTTGTCAAGTTTTTCATAACCACATTCGCTCTTTCAATTGTCCAGTAACACAACATTAAAGTGTTTATACAGTTGTTTCTGTAAAAGAAGTCAAACTAAGTAAAAAAAAACAAGCCGTAAAGTTATTACCGTTGTTTATTCTTATCAGGTTAATATATCTTTAATTGATAATATTTTATTTTCTTTTCAACCACTTGTACCATAAAAAAAATATATATCAAATTGAGATATGTTAAAGGTCAAGTACAATGATTTAAAAAAAAATTAATTTGTCCCACGACCTATTTGGAAAGACAAAGTTTATTATTTTTGATCACGTGTCACATAGTACGAATTTAAAATTTACCTGTGCGATCGATCAATAAAATCCAACACGAGTTTTTACGAGGTTTTACGTCATCAGAGACACAAAAACAAAGAGAAAGAAGTGAAATCGATAGAAGAAAACATTTAAAATCAATTCACCATGGTTCAATGTGCAGCCTTAAACTGTACTGTGAAATCGGGACAGGGTTTGAGCATGTATCTTTTCCCAAAGGAGCCACACTTACGCAAATCTGGACGGTTAAACTGAAAAGAGACAATTTTGTACCAAGTACCTATCCAAAATTATTTGAGCGTCACTTTGAAAAAAAGCCAGTTTGTGATGAACCCCGATGTTGCTGCGCCCGTAGGATTTCGACCCAAGTCGAAGATGTTAGTCAGTGGAGCTATTCCTACACTGTTTGGCCTTTCGGATCCAAAAGACAAGAATGGGAAACGATCACTGACAGAGACATCCAAACCACACAGAAAATCTTCAGCCATCCAGAAAAGGAGACGATTGGAGGTAAATTAATTATTTATTATTATCATCATCTTTAAGCAGTAACAATCCTAAAAGAAACTTTTCATACTTATCATTTAATATGAGTGTCAAGATTTCCCATTGGCATACTAGTACTTCATCTCGAGGCAAATTCTTATATTGTTGCCATATACATACATATGAATGCACATGTACCAATAGTTGTTTCATTGTGTAAATGAAAATATATATTAAGGTTATTAGTGAAGTCATGTCACATACAATCCTCATGAAGCATCAGAAAGTGGCAGTGGGAGTGTTTAGTCAAAATGGACAGAATGTATACCATTGCCAACTCAAACAGCGGAGATAACTGCAAGAGTAGCCTTAAATGAGTTTTTTACCAGGTTTCGTTATCCTTTTGAGATTTTTACTGACCAAGGGCGTAATTTTGAGAGCTCACTTTTTAAGTCAGTTTGTGAGTTACTACATATACGTAAAGCCAGAACAACAACCTATCGTCCATCAGCTAATGGCCAGGTGGAACGCCAGAATAGTAGCTTAATGAACGCTGTGCGATGTTTTGTGAGTTCCTCCCAGACAGATTGGAATATTCATTTACCACAACTGGCAGGTGTATTGAGATCAAGTATTAACCGAAGTACGGGGTAAACTCCCAATAAATAATGTTGGGAATAGAGAATAACCAGCCAGCAAACTTGATATTTAGTGGTAATAAGGGAATGTCCTATACCAGTACAGATAGCTATGTAGTAGAGTTAGAAAAAGCAATCCAGAGGAGCCATGACACTGCTAGAAAGACTCTTCAAGGAACTCAGAAATACATGAAACGTAATTATGACCTGAGGGTAAGTGAAACTGAGTATAAAGAGGGTGATCTGGTATATGTGTTAGATACAGCTCAAATGGAAGGGGCCAGGATTAGTGATAAAGAAAATTACTTCTTTTGTATACAAAAGCTTATTTTCACAACAAACCATGACCGGTTAAAAATTTGCAAAGATAGACTTGTCCCTGCATGGTTGAGGTAAAGTCAAAAGAGACTCCTCAATGGTGAGGATATTTTGCAAAACCAACTTGAGAAAGTTGGTAACGTAGGTAGAACAGTAAAGCGGTACTGTATCTGTAGGCAACCGGATTGGGGGGAATGATGGTTGGTTATGATACATGTAAAGGCTGGTTCCACTTGTCCTGTGTGGAATTGTCCCCTGAAGTTCAACAAGTCCTTATTATGTTTTTTTTTCAGTGTATCAGAAACTGCAAAGTGAATATATATGGCCGAAGCTAATCAGAAGAGAGGTTGGATTGGTTAATGGTGCCCGAGCAGCAATATTTCAGCTATATTCAGGCGATGAACATGAAATGGATGATAAAATGAACATGAAATGATGATGAATGAAAATGGGATGGGACACAAGGAAAAATAGGGGTAACGGATTTTAGATTGCCACTGGCAAATGGGAGGATGGATAGGGTCGGGCAATTTAGCCTCCTGTAGCGGGATCGAAATCCCTACTCATAGCGAATACTACAGCAGCGTTCTTTAACGTGCGAGGAACGTGGCATTTTTCCCAACACTAATATGGTTTGCGGTCAGGTTTTCCGTATTATGGCCCGACAACCTCAGCTTGCCAGGGGTACCCCATTCAACCACCTGGGGCACACATCCCAGTCGGTCTTTAGGCAGACCGACCTGACACGCCGGTCAGGGTACTGGGCGCTATTTACTAGCCTTTTACGACAAGCTAGCGCGACTGCGGTCTATTCTTTTAGCCACTAAGATCCCGCACGGGGCAGAAGAGAGGTTGGAGGGAGGAGAATAACCCTGCCTCTGGCAGAGGTAGAGGCATTCTGGCCTTTGCGCCAGAGGATCTTCGTAACAGGATTCTCCTCAGACAGGCTCAGAAACAAGAGGAGGAGATGACTCCCGTTGAGGAATTGATTAAAGGTACAATGGAGGACCCAGATGAGGGACTGCAAACGAAATGAGTCGAGCGTTATGGGAGATTCCTTCCCAGTAAGTCTCCCTGCCCTGTAGAAGGGTGTGATAAAAGGGACAAGACCATAAGGAGACATGTAATAAAGGTCCATTTGTCGGTGTTTACTTTCCCTGACACTTCGTCAGGGTTGCATCAAACGAAACAGCTGGCCGTGCTGAGAAGACTGGCCCAGATGATTCTGGGGAATCAAGGTACTATCCTTGAAATCCTTCACTAATGCTATTGATCATTGTAACACGGAGCAAATTAAAGAAGGTCAAGAAATTAAGGACAATATCGATGACAAAGTTAAAGAAAAGATTATAGAAGAGACCAAAGTAAAATGTATGTTATGCGGATTCCTGAACAACAAGAGAAAAATTGTTTGCGAAGGATGCAAAGAAAGAGAAGGTATAAAGCTCTATTAGAAGAATAGGAAGATAAATGCAGAAACATATAAAGAGTCAGACAGCACGCCTTCGGGGCCAAAATATGTAAAGTGTATTGCAAAAAATAGATGTTACAGACATAAAGTTAGTTGAAAACTTGTATGACCACATTCCAAGAAATCATTCTGAGCCCCATCAGATTATTTTAAATGATCATGTTTATTGTAACCCGAATAGTCTGGAAGCCCTGGCACTAGTTCTCAGAAAAATTGGCATAGAAAACAAGATTGAAAGATATGGGGGACAGAGTAAATGGACAATAATCTGTTGTGATGGACTTCCCTACACAATTATTTGAAAACAAATGATTGAAGCAGTTGTTTGCGCTGAGCCAAGTATGGCAAGACCTTTCTGTCCAAAAGTAAACTAGCTATTCATACTAAAGAGAAACAATACAGAGTCCTGCAAATATGTAAATGAATTTGATTGGTTTTATTTGAGAATCGGACAGGTCATTATGAAATCTTTTTAAATCATTTTTTTTTAATTGAACCGGGTTCCTTTCATGGAATCCATATGCGAAAAGATGGGCTTTACCTCTGAAAATGCCAAGCAATATGCCAAAGCATGCACGGACACGCATAAATCGTTATTTCTACCTGTAAGACCGCAGCATATACTTCGGGTATAAGCAGTATTACAGTACTTGAGATTGAAAACGCAACACTTTTATCAATCCGTCAGCGTTCCAAAATCCGTCACCAATCAGTCAGATCAGTCAAATCGTTCCCAATCCGTCCATCCGTCAATTGACGGATTTGGAACGATTTGACTGATCTGACGGATTGATCGCTCCAATCCGTCCATTCAACTTCCGGTTAGTAAAATTAATATTTCGAAATGTGAAAATTCGTTTCACTTGCAAATATTAGAAATAAAATGTCAACTGTTATGTCCTCATTGATGGATCGTTTTACCAAATAATAAGGCTAAAACTGGTCTTAAGTTATTAATTAAAAAATGGATCTGTGACGAAATATAAACATTACATAGTGTAATTTTATTACATGTAACAAAATAATTAAAACAAAGTAAATTAAAAAACGCACCCACACAATGACTTTAAAAAAAGCATCTCGCGTGCCAAGGCGCACGTCTGTATTTTGAAAGCGGAAAACGTCTAGTCCTATGTTTTAAATGATAAATGGAAATCCCCCCCCCCCCCGAAAAAAATCTATCAATAATGCATCTTTGAGGGAATATAAACATCACAAAGTGTCATTTTATTTAAAAAATAATTTAAAAAAAGAAACGAAAAAACCACACACACAATTAATTCAAAAAATATCTGACCTCGCGTACATCTCGTATTTGTCTTCAAACGTTTTAAAGCGGAAAAAGCGAGAAACACGAAAAACGTGTAGGCGAAATCGTTACATTTTTTCACTTCGCTTTTCGCGTTAGCATTGTATGTATGTTTGAAGTTTGGTTTAACACTATTTTCAAAAATTTTATTAGTTTATATAATATGACGTCGAGTGTTTATTTTGAAGAGCTGGAATATAAAACGAAACAGCAAACTTTCGACAGGAAAACTGGTGCTCTTTGCAAATTTATAGGGATGAGTCGAGCACACCATCTCGCTGTAAGGATCGAACAGACAACTTGGTGATCAATAATAGGTTACTGCTACATTAACCTCCGAGGTCGAGGTTTTTTATTGTAAACGCTAAAAAAGATCATTTGTAGTGGTTTGATCAGGTTTTTTTTTCTTTGCCACAGTTCCTATGAATTCCGGTGAATAATACTGAATAAGATTTACGACAAAAGCGGAATCATCTATTTATACATTTTATTAACTACCCCATAGTGTCACATGAATTTACACAGAATTAAATAAAGAATAAACTTATGTGCCACAGTTCTTAAGAATTCCCCTGTATAATATTGAATAAGATTCACGACAAAAGCGAAAACATCTATTTATATATTTTATTCACTATATATCTCATTGTGTCACATGAATTTACAGAGAATTAAATCTCAAATAAGGAATAAACTACTGTGCCACAATTCCGAAGAATTCCAGTGCATAATAATGAATAAGATTTACGACAAAAGCGAAAACATCTATTTATATATTTTATTCACTATCTCATTGTTTGAATTTACACAGAATTAAATCTCAAATAAAGATTAAACTACTAACCGCGTTTGTATTTTGTATTTATGAGTTAAATATGCGAACATGTAAGCGTAATACGAAAATCAATTCTGCTTTCGCATTTTAGCCGTCGCAATTTGTTTATTTTACGATGTCTGTTAAAGTCATTCCACAGTTAATGATATATATATGGTTTCCTATAAATTCGGAAATACTTGAAATTAGTTACTAGGTTCAATAGAGCTGCGCAGCGCGTTCTCAGCTGGCGGACATGGGATGTCTTTTTTTGGGGGGGGTGGGGGGGGGGGGGGGGGTTGAGGGGAGTGGTTAAGGTCATATTAAAATAGTGACATGTTTAGAGAGTGTCACGCTCCTTGCACGAAAAAAAGGTAAATCTTACGCCCCAACCCATGCCCCATATTTTCCAAGTGGAATTCAAAATTGCCCTTTTGTCCATCTTTCTCTAATTGATTGAATCAGCCGAGTGGTGATGTTAGTTCATCAACTATTGATCACGTGGTCTGTCAACACTGAGGTTGCGAGTTCAAATCTCACTGCAGGCAAGGTGCACTCGACTTAATTAAAAGGGAGCCAGTTTTCCTACTGGAGGTCGGGAGTTTTATCCGGGTACTCCGGCTTTCTCCTCAAATAAAAACTGGACGCCGTGATATAGCTGAAAAATTGCTGAAAGTGGATTAAACAATATTTAAACAAGCAAACAAATGTAATTGATTTATATTTAACTTATTCTCGTCATGAATAAAGCTGAAATAATATCGCTGAAAGAAAAGCAAACAATCAATCAATACAATAAGTTATTGTTTAAATTGAATGACACTCTTTTAAAAGGCAAGATTAAAAAAGGTTCTGTTTCATCGATATGACACAATGTTAAGACCTAAAGAATTAATGACGTTTTGTTAAAAAATTACTATTTAGAACTGAAGCACGTGTCTATCTGTAACACATTTTTACGCTTAACTTCAGTATTCGCAGACAATTCTCCCCGGCGTTATTGGGGCCTAGGTGGCTGATTGGTTAGTCATCTACTAGTTATCACATGCCTGTCAACAGGTTGCGGATTTTCGAACGACTGCAGATATGGTGCGCCCGATTCCACTTTAATTGACAAAAGACTGTCGGTTTTAACCTGGTCTCCTGCTACCTACCATCCCATCCCCAATAAAAAAATGGACGCCATGAAACAAATGGAACAATCCAGAGTAATTGTATGTTTGTATACTTTTTTAAACAACCTTTATTGCCTGTCCAATAAAACTTGCGACAAGAATCGCTGTATATTTTACAAAACAACTTTTTGTTTAGTAAACAATGCGTTTTGATTGACAATGATTGTTTAACAGTTCAGCAATTGTTATACACAACAGTTTTATAATTGTATTTAAAATGTTGTAGACTAAATAAAAACATGCAGGCATACATTTAAGTAACTAATAATGATGTCAAAAAGAGGTCACGTTCTTTCCTCAATGAGAAATAAATCTGTTACTGATTGGGGGAGTCGGGTCGGCTTAATATATGACAAAAATTTTACATGTAATAGGTCGCAAAAAATAAAACAGGCCGAAATCACGAGTCGCGGGAATAAAAAAAAGAGAATCAATAATGGATTACGAAGAAAAAACCATTTACCTCCTCGCTACTGATGTGCCTTAATTAAATATAAGTTTTTTGAAGGTTTACAGGACTCTGTTCGCAGATATGTCCTGCTTTAAAGAAATTTGCTTAATTATCTAACATAAAGAAAAAAAATTTCTTTAAATATGTTTATTTATTCATTTAGAACGAGACATTGTATTAACAATTCTTTTAAACGCATGTTTTTATTTAATAATCAAAATGGCATACTAAATGCATATATTATATAAGTAATTCTTTAATACTGGGTATAAATATGTGACAACACAGCAAAAATTTCATGCATGCCAGATTGACAAATTTTATACATTTTCTGAATGCTCATATAATAGTCGTGCTTTAAATAAATCATCAAGATAATATCTCTATCAAAATTTTTACAGCTGCTTATTGCAATAAACGGTAATGCGCGCAACTTTGTGTCCTTGAAGTCTAAGCTGAATAATACCAGTCTTTTGTTACAATCTATCTTTCTTTGGATTTTATAGCACATTGAAGTATCATTCTTCAGCAATTTATTTTTCCAGAATTCAGTGATAATGTTCAGTAGAGGAACATTTTTTAAACAGGACACCGTAACACGCATGTAAATACATTTTGTATGAAAGAAATCATATACTATACTTGATAAAACTATTTTCTCATACCAGCCTTAAGAAAACTATTTTTTATTTAAAAGAAAAAATAAGGAAAGGCCATGAATTAACACCATATTATCTTTTATATGGTATTTGCATGTAACAGGGACACCATTATTGTTTAACTTATAAAGCACTTTGATTTTAAAGAGTTATTCAAAGAAAGTGTTAGTCCAGAGGCAATAGTGCAACTAAGAAAACAAGCATCTGTTAATATAAAAAATATCAGTAACCAATATCAGTTGAGTTGTGCACTTGAACTGGAATCCTATAGCTAATTCAAGATTTATCTGTCCACTAACTAGACTATTACCAATTTTATACAAGAAAACTGCCACCTGGAATTTATCAAGAAAGTGTGATAGAGATTACCAAAGAATCACACAGAAGGCAAACCCATGAGTGAAAAACAGCATTGAGAACATGGAAATGCAAAACAACAAAAAAATTTAAACTATAACCCTTCCTAATGATCATCTGTTTTAAATTTGTGTAATTTAGTTAATTGGTTCTTAGAAGACAATAAAAATGGAGGGTTAACCTGGTATTACTGTATGCCAAACCTCCCACTACCATTACTGTAGTGTGTAGGCTGGTGTGTTAATATAATCAGTGAATTGTGCACCAGTGTATCCATAGATCATTGCAGCAAGATACTTAAAACAAAATTCAAAATATTAATAAATTTATTAAAGTTCAAGTCATTCAAGTCTTCTTGATTCTGGATTCTTTTGGACCATTCTGGAAATCAGGATCTACAAAATAAAAATTCAGTTTTAAGAGGAGAAGAAAAACATCTTAAATTTTAATAATATTTAATATTTCTGATGCAAACAAATGTCCATTTTCATTTTTTACATTTAATAGAACAAAACTACTGGATCGGAATATTTAATAAGAAGTACTGAGTACTGATCAATGCAACTGTCCATACAGTCATTTCATGAAAATATTAGGCTAAATCCAAGGGTTTAATTGCTAAGCAGTAATACACACAAACTCAGACTTACAATGTATGATTTAAAAGGTATATATTACTTTTATAACACAGGCATAGATTGATAATAATTTTGGGTTTGTACCCCCTTATAATTTTTTCAACATATTCCTGAATCTTTTTAAGAGTTCTGTTGAATCTGCATGGAATAAGTATGCCTTACACATACTCACCAGAGAAACAATAGAAGAAGTTTCGTCCTTGTTGGACCAAATCTGGTGCTTGTAATTCACGAACAATGTCTGAATCAATAATGGTATGTCTCGTCTCCTCCTGAGTCCACATTTTTCCTTTTTTGTGTTTGTAATACACAACCCAGGGCCAGTCAACCACCTACAAAATAAAAAAAATGTTTTTTTTTCCTGTAACATAAAAGGTAATTTAGCTCACAATAACAATAGATACAACATTATTTTTTTTAAATTACAATTAGCCATTTAATACAAATGCCTAAAGCTATGAAATTACAAGTCTTTTTTTCTTAATTTCAAGAAGTCTGAGATCTTTAAACTTTTCACAATAAGTTTATACTAAGATAAAGAAATTTGTGGCTTTAGATGGATTGGATAAATTAATATTTCATTCCAAAATAAAATCCTGTGCATGTATCTTAAAGAAAGAAAAGAAAGAGACTATAAATGATACACCCCCCCCCCCCCCAAAAAAAAAAAAAAAGAAATTTGAATCTGTTTTATATAATGAAACTGTTTCAAACAAGAAATAACAGAACAACTACTGAAACAATTTTTTTTCAACATTAAATGTTTAACAAATTACTTCTGGGGATAACAAGTCAAAGACTGTGAATATCAAAAATATGTTCTCTTACAAACTTGTTTAAAAGCACTTGAAATGTGAATTGTCTTTAATATTCACACTCTTTGTTTAATCTTATTGTAATAAACAAAATCAACCATTCCAAAGTCTTACAACTGCTGGATACAAGATTCCACCAACATTTACAACCACATTGGATCCAGGAACTTGCAAGTTTCTGTTAATATTGATTACATTAAGAATACTCAAATTTTTCATAGGGATGGATCAAATTTACCAAACATTAATTCAAATATCAATATAAAGTCAAAGAGAATCAATGAAACTTTATTGTATATTCAAAAGGCAGTGTATTCTTTTTTATTTAATATGTCATAATCATTTCATTTGTACTAATAAAATTTAAAATAACTTACTTTTTCTGCTGGGTGTTATTCTGGTCAAGTATATTCATGATGTTTTCCATGTCTATGAATGGTATCTCATTTTCATTGTCATCGAAAGAAATATCAACTCCTACTGGTATGTTGTCAAATGATTTATCTAAGAAATAACAAATTAAATATTGGCGCATTCTTTCTTAGAGATATCAGTTAATTTTATTCATATAAATATAAACAAGGGTATGTTGAAACAAGTTAAAACCTTACAAAACCTTGACTTGTGTCTGTTATGCAAAAATCTAATAATAAGTGGAATTAGCCAATTAATTTTATTTACATCTAACCAACAGTGTTCTCCTCAGAAATTTTCAATATCATCTTGGACTTTACAAAATCTGTTAATATCATCTTTTGTTAAAAAATTATAGCATCACATTTTCTAAAGATTGTTCATTACACAATTCTAATAGCATCACATTAGAACCATTCAGCATCACATAAGGATGATGCTTAAAGTCCAGTAACTTTATTTTGTTACTAAGTGTATAAAAAAAATTTATTTCATAACTTACCAAGTTCAATTGTAACGAGCTCCTGGCCATTAGGTTTTGGAACCACAGCTGATTCATCAACCACAGCATCATCAGTAGTATTAACAGGACCATTAACTAGATTAACTTCAGCAGGACCATTAACTAGATTAACTTCAGCAGGATCATTAACTAGATTAACTTCAGCAGGACCATTAACTAGATTAACTTCTGCAGGACCATCATTACCAACATTTACTTCAGCAAGATCTTCAGCAGGACCATCAACTTGAACAGGGCCTTCATTTACTACAGCAACTGTAAAATAAAAGAAATAACTGCTTTCCCCACGTTTTCCAAGCCCTTGTGAATTATATTAAATACTTTGTTTTGTTTGTTTGTTTGTTTGATGATGTTTAATGCCACTTTCAGCAATTTTTCAGCTATATCATGGCTTCCAGTTTTTATTGGGGGAGGAAACCAGAGTACCAGGAGAAAACCCCGACCTGTGGTAGAAAAACTGGCAATCCTTGTCAATTAATATTGGAGTCGAGTACACCCTGCATGTAGCGAGAATCGAACCTGCAATCTAAATATTTTGAAAAATTCTTCTGTTAAAATATGTCAAAAATCAATTACTTAATAAAAAACTACTGCAAGTACAAGAGTCAATTGTTTGTTTGTTTGAATATTGTATTACGCCACTTTCAGCTTTTTTTCAGCATCCAATTTTTATTGGGGAAAGAAGCAGGAGTTCCCAGCGAAAACCCTCTACCTTTGGTAGAAAAACTTGGAATCCTTGCCAATTAGGATTGGAGTAGAGCGCACCCTGTCTGCAGTGAGACTGGAACATGCAATCTCAGTGTTGACCGACTACGTAGATGAACTACCTTAACCACTCGGCCACCGAGCGAGGCCCACTACAAAAGTCAAGCATAATTCAGATGTGTCAGACTGTCAACTTCTGTCACTGGTTAACACAGAAAAATGCTCCACACAAAATAAAACATTCATTAATGCATTATATCACTTGCTACAAGCTAAATGTGGGTTAGTGTTTCTCTGACAAGCATTCAATACTTTTTTAAATGACAAAAATAACAAAAAAGTTCCAAGTGATTTAGTTTTAAATTGTGCCAGATGCATGTTTCATATAGTCAAGCTTATCAGTGACACACTAACCAAATCATTAAACAAACCAAAATTGTTTTCGTATGTACCTGTTTTTCTTTTAATTTTCAAGTTGAACACTTTCCATTTCCCAACAATGGCTTCATTCTGACAGTTTCCTTCTTGTTTAATGCAGGGTTCACAAAAGCAAGACCTCTCTCTAGCTGTGACAATATAAGGTTGAATTGCTCTAAACTGATGTGATCTAACATTCTCTATGGCACGGAATGCAGCATACTTCTCTTTATCTTCTTTGAGGCGGGCATACCATTCTCTGGCACTTGCATTCCTTCTCTCTTTTTTAGAAAGGTAATTTGGTTTATCAAGTTTTTCTTCTTGTTGCTGGAAATGAAAAGTTTGTAATTTTATACATCTAGCAAGTTTTCTATTTGAGATTTAACATGTTTAAGTACATGAATCAACATAGTCAAACTATAACTCTGATCATACATCAGAAACACTGATCAGGTATCAGCTAGCTAAGTCTGAACTCTACATACCCAAGGATCCAGTTCTTGTTATTTTTTTATATTAAAATGCATTTATATTTATTTGTTTGTTGGAGCTTTGAACCCTTTTTTTTACGGCTATGATCAAATAAGACGGTCAGTTTCCTTGGCCTGCCCCAGGAAAACCTCCAACCTTGGGCAGGTAACAAAATAATGCCATAATATCTGGCAAATCACACTTTATCTGCTTCACATTTGTTTCTTAAAGATGTTATTTGTAAATGATAACTTGCTATAAATATACATTGTCAGAAAATATAAAATTTATTTGTACAAGCCTTAGAAACCCGTAGAAATGTGAGGCTCCGCCAAGCATTTTTCACCTGTTTCGTGGCGAGTACAAATAAACTTTATATTTTCTGACAATGTACGAATATTGTTTTTATCATGCAACCCTTACATTTTAATCTACTAAAAAACATTCCCAATTTGGAGTTAAAATTTTCATCGCATACTCTAGAGATACTGACGTCACAAATGTCATAAACCAGAACAGATCACTAAACATCATAAGAAGTGAGGTCATGGGTACCAGGAGATTTTATTCAGCACTGTCGAATAAAGCAAAAATTTATTAGGCAACCTTTATTGTACAGGAAATATAATGACTGCAGGATAAAATCTATTTTTTGGTGTCTTAAAGGGCATGTAACAAACAAATCAAATTTTCTGGTAAAATATCATAAACAGTATTATTTTTATTACAATATGTTTTTCAACAATGTACATAAGGTAAATAGGTCATATAATTAACCTTTATTGTTATATTACCACAATTTTCTCGATGAAAACATGCACGCAACAAGGACATCAAATTCAAGTGTCTCGTGTCACAAACATAACACAAACATGTTTTCTCCTCAAATCTGATTTTTATTTAAGTCAACAGTGAGTCAAAATAAATGAAAGAGTTGTATTATGAAACTTGAGAACTAGTTTTATAGTTCCTAATTATTTAAATGGTATTTATTATGTACACAGGAAAGACACCATACAAGTTCAAAAGTTAGTGTCTTGTGTTCAAAACATAACCTTTACACAAATTATTATGAATTTACTAAATAATGTTTATAAATTATTGATGAAAATTATTCTTACAAAAACTGTTAAAAACCAAACAATATTCTTAAAATTCTATTTAGACTTTTATGAACTTAATTTTATATTCCACACATGCACAAAGAAAAGACACGAAACAAACCTTGAAGTAGAGTGTCTTTGTAATGAACATAAAACAATATATGCACCTAATTAATAAAACCTTATTTTAAAGTAATATTCTAAGTTATTACTAAAAAAACATATTTATCAGAATATACTTTGGTTCTTCAAAAGTCAATTTCAAGCCTGCATGTTATTTTCAGTAAGTTTTTTGCATGTTTGTGACTTAAGACGACACTAATTTGTGTCTTGGTTGTGTGCATGCCAAAATAATTTAAAACGCATTATCCTTCAATTTGTAACAATGTTTGTTATGCCTACATATATTCTTTATCTGAACAGAAAATTATACCTTAATAGATTAAAAAAATGCATAACATGGATTTTATTTGGCAATGTTCGTTAGTTTTGATACCAAAACTAACGTTAAAAAGAGGTGTCCACATCACGAACGTAACCGGTAAGAGAATTGTTGAGCACAATACACATATTGAGTGGACTTAATGCACACTGAGTGGGATATAACACAAAAAGCAAAAGAAACTTTCTTCGTATTTTTATACTGTCCAAAAAATAACACTCTTGTTTACAAGCGTAACAAAGACGCAATAAAAGAGAAAACAGTTGCTGTCTTAGTCACGAGCGATCTTAAAACCGAAACTGTAGACGCGCAAGTTTGAAAACACCGCTTACACTAAAAAATTCAAGATCTAACAATAATGTCCAGCAAAGACATTAACAACTTTAAGGTTTTCCCCAAAACTTTCTCTACTTGGGCTACATGCGTGACATGGACACCAAGGTTGAAAAATTGTCGAGGGCAGTTTCATACTTTAAAACTTGGACACGAGCACAACGCGGAGCCAATTTATAGTTTTCTGCAAACCTATTTATATATTGCATCATTTGATGCATGTTTTTGAATGCATATATCATATATTTCTTTCATAAAGGGGTAAATTTAAAGAGCTTACCGTGTTATTATGCGCGTGTCTAGGTCTCACAACCCTGGACGCGGCAGCGTCATCCATTGTTGTTCCAAATACAAAATCTGACGTCACGGAAACGAGACTATATTTTGGAAATCACATGACGTTCGGTACAGGAAGATCACATGATCGATGCTTTCAAATAATACCGGGTCTACCTACTGGCCGGACGCATATGCGCGTAATAAATGGACACAGTGTTCCGGTGAAAACTGAAAAATTATTTTTTGTCAATGTGATGATAAAATTTCTCTAATTCTGGAAGCAATTTATAAGGCACAAATAACCTTTATGTAACAGAAGCAAAATAATTAAAATACAATTTCTATCTTAAGATATATGCCACATATAAAATGGTTTCATAAAAAGACACCTATGCTAACGCGCATAACACAAAAAACACTCAAAATTTCCACTGAAATTCAGCCTTTTATTATATCTTTAAATTATATATTAATTGAATGGACATCTTCGCTGCTTGTTTGAGCAAGAATATTTTATGTCCTTTGAAGAATAAAGTCTGAAATACAAACAAAGATAGATGGCGAAATTTGTCACAAAATTTAGCATAAAATTAAGGGGGGTTGCAATGTTCATCATCTGATAAATTTTACATACCATAGAACTTGGCAGTAAATTTGTGCAAGGTATATTTAAACAATGTCTTTTTGATGAATAAACCAAAAAATTGACCAGATATGCAGAGAATCAAATCTAATTTTATGATTTTATTTACATATGCTCGATTTTCCCACCACTGTACACTTACTTATATACAAATGACGCAGAATCCGTTTTATCTTTAAGTTATTAATTTATACGAATCCGTCAATAAACTAACCGATTTATGCATATAACTAAATGACGGATTCTGGATCGCACTGATTGGACTGATCGCACTGATCGTTGACGGTTACCAAGGTAATAACGTATTCATACTTTTGGACGGATGATGTCATCATCAATCAGTCAGCGTTCCAAAATCCGTCAGCAATCAGTTATCAATCAAAGTGTTGCGTTTACGGGTGCAAGTACTGTAGCAACACCTGTTGTTTTTAATACATCAAATGATATGACATGAATGTGAGAAGTAATGTTCAGAGTCGAAATGCCGGTGAAACTAATGTATCAAATTCTAGTATTAATAGACCGTTAGGGCTTGGGCCTGGGAAGATATGGGCAGATGAATTTGTAGATTTTTGACAGTTGTTAGGGACACGAAATCCGGGTCGAACAAAAATTAAAGAGTAAAGAGTACACTTGTGGAATGTTCATTGAGAACTTGTAAGAATAAACAGCAAGTAAGAAATATTGAACAGTGGGTTCTGGCATTGCTTATATTTGTTGGGATTTACATCGAAAGAAGCCCACAAGCTGTCCTAGCATTAATGCAATATGGCAATACAATTCAAAAGTTTGCGAAACAAGTTAATGGTACGACATGTTTGTACGATACAAATTTTAGGGAATGGCAAGGTTCTCATGAATCACATCCATGGAATACTTTAAATTTTGAAATTCACAGTGAATCTTTTACCATTGGTACGACACAAGTTAAACACGGCTCACTGTCACAAACAGTTTAAGGAAAAGGAAGTACAAAGGAGTCATTGTGCAAAACCGAAGAAAAAGGATAAAATGCAATATGCAATATGGCAATACGATTTAAAAGTTGGTGAAACAACAAGTTAATGATACGGCATGTCTGTACGATACAAATTTACAAAGGAGTCATTGTGCAAAACCAACGAAAAAGGAGAAAGCCAGGGTACTTTCTTGTCGGTGGTAAATTATATTATACACAACCTCCTGCAAAGTATACTGGGAGGGTTCCAAGTGCTTGACCCACGGAGGAGCCCAGGGGTGCGGATAGGGTTGAAATGAGACATGTGGAACACCACTTTTGACTACAAATTGAAACCACAAAATACAGTAGTACATTTAAGTTGCACAACATCGACGTCTTACACATTTTCTTAAAGAAATGTTTTATTGGCTCATTTTGTCATATATTTTAAGATTTGCATTGGTGTCAAAAATACAATACGAGAGCTGCCGACCCAATAAGATGAAAAATAGTAAGGCAGGGGGTCTGGGGGCCGATCCGCTGGAGATTGAATGGATCGTTTTTCTGACATTTTGCTCCTTAATAATGCGTCAAAACGATCGTGATCGATAACCACGTGGCTCAAATTCAATAGTATTTACCTTTTATTCAAACGCTACAATGACGATCACGACTGTGACCGCAAAAAACTGCAAATCGTATGTTTTTTATAAAGGCGTATCTTTAAAGCAAAAATCGGAAGCCTTACGCTAAAATAGTAAGGGTTGGCAGCTCTGCATAAACAATATTTAAAATCCAAATATCAAGATGTCGTAAACCTTTAATCACCGCAAGGGCAAGTTGCTGCACGTAGCCTTATCTCCCCCGCCGCTGCAGTATCGTATTGCCCAACAGGCGTTAGAAAATAAAATGGGGAAAAAAATTTCGACACAGTTTTTAGACAAAATAATACGCATGTATAGAACCGTTTTGACAGGTATTTGGGAAGAGCTAAACAACTACATGAAAAAAAAACTGCATCAAAATGTGAAACTCTAGTAACTAGAGTGCTTGATAAAATTTGATTTCAATATTGTTCAATATTGCTAAAATGTAACTCCTTAACAATTTTACTAATGAAAATACTAGTAGAGCATAACTACACATCACAACAATATTCCTATTAAATATTAAAGCAATCAATCGAACGGTTTCAGCGATGCACCAACCAACAAGAGTAGTGGTGTAGTAGGCATACACAATTAGAAATACCAATAAACTGGAATGTTTGGAATGTAGAGAATGCAATAAGCAAAGGAATGTGTCACATTCCTTTGCTTATTGCATTCTCTACATTCCAAACATTCGAGTTTATTGTCACATTCCTTTGCTTATTGCATTCTCTACATTCCAAACATTCCAGTTTATTGCTATTGCTAATTTTGAATGCCACTACTCACAAGATCTACCATTGTATTACATTGCTGAAATGGTCAGTTCCACAACTCCAACAAAATTTGATGAATCAAAATGGTAGTAAACTATGCACATCTATACATCATAACAAATAAAACTACTTAACATAAAAGCAATCTGTTTAGTGGTTTCCGACGAGATGCGTTCACAATATCTACCATTGTATTATTTGGCTAAATTGGCCAAAGTCCCATAACTCCTACAAAATTTCATGAATTAAAATGACGGTACAGTATGCACATCTACCCATCATAACAATAATCCTACCAAATATCTAAGGAACCTATCAAGCAGTTTCAGAGGAGATGCGTCCACAAGATCCAATATTGTATTATTTTGCCGAAACGGTCCATAACTCCTACAAAATTAAATAAATCAAAATCACGAGATAGTATGCATATCTACCCATCATAATTAATCCTACCAAAAATCACAGCAACCTATCAAGCGGTTGCAGAGGAGATGCGTCCACAAGATCAACCATTTGATTATTTGTTGAAATGGTCAAAGTCCGATAACTACTACAAAATTTGCCTAATAAAATGACAGTATAGTACGCACATGTACCCATCATAACAATAAATTAAACCAAATATCAAAGCAACCCGTCTAGCGGTTTCAGAAAAGTTGTATCCACAAAAGTGAGACGGGCGGACGCAGACTATTACTAGGTCCCTCCGTCGCAGTGCGGCGGGAGGCAAAAATTCCAACAATGTTATACAAATACGTTGTACCATATACGGCTAAGGCATTATACACCTTGAAACTAGAAAACCTTTACAATTTAAATAAAATTTTCGAAATTCTAGGCAGTAAATTTAGAAAATGACTACACCACAGAAAGAATAAATGCTATTCCTGTCCACCAAAGTGTGACGACTGGGCTGGCGATACCCTTCGGAACGAATTTAAAAGAAGACGAATTGTATTATTCAGCAGTAACAGGCAACATATTATGCGAGTCATTTTTAGGTTACAATAGCATAATTATTATTGGTTAACATGACACAGGAATTTTTTTTTAAATAGTATGCAGAAAAAACACAAGGAGGCACCTGATTGGATGTTGAGGTTCTCAAAATAGCACAATTAAAAACTATAAACATTATTGATTAAAGATGTTCGATTTTTGGGAGGAGATTTATAACATCCTGGAGTGTTAAACGAATAAAGAGTGAGGTTAGTCAATTAGCCAGTGTCGATCAGATCTGATTATTCCAACCAAAATTTTCGATCAATTTTGCTGCACGACCTTTACTTTTTTAGCTAGACGTTTTCCATTTTAACTGGCAAAAAAATCTTTTCCGGTGGTAAATTTAAGAGCACAACCGATCTTGATTGCAAGGTACTATGTAGGATATGCATTGGAAATAATTGTGCTGTAATTTGTAACCTGTCACTGCGACATTACAGTTCTGTTGCATTCATACAATGAACGACAAAAAATTATTAAGTTGTGTTGTTTGATATACATATAAGATATTATGAATGGACAGCGTTTGAGCCAGCGATAGTTCAGGCCAAACCCTACACCCCGGAATACGAACACGGAGAGTACATCGCAAGACTTGTCCAGGCCTACTTTGATGGTAGGTAGTCCTTTTAAGGACTGCAACTCCTCCTCCTACAACATCATTAATCGCTCGATTCAGAGCATGTGGCCTGCAGAGCCGCAAGGCTAGTCACCACGTTAAAAACCCACAGTCAGTCAGTCTCGTCATCCCATTCTGTACGTAGCTCAAGCCGTGATATGACCTTAGTCCTTGATACGGCTTTAAAAGACAATAATCAATCAATCAATCAATCAAGTAAGTACAATTTACCTTTTTACCTTAAAGTGCACTTGCATGAGTTTGACAGACGGACACCGGTATTTCTATGTCTTCCTTAAAATTTGAACAAATGCACAAAAATGTATGTGCATCAACAACACAAGAGAATGGTCTTTCATTCTCTACTCTGCAGAAGTAGTTGTATACTAAATAGCAGATGCCTAGGTATAATACTTTTCAAGAAATTTTCCACAAAATACTTCCAATAAAGTTGACAACCTTAAAAAGACCTAACTTTACTCAAGCTGTTTATATACCAAATGTCAAATGCCTAGGTGTTATACTTTTCTAGAATTTCATTTTCCACAAAAGTCTTACAAAAAGTTTAGGCCGCCGTGGCTTCGGCCGGAAAGTAATACCTATGTCTCGCCTTCTGCGACTTTCGTCGCAGGCGAGACAAAAAGTATTTGAACAGAAATGTAACTCTCACAAAAATTTGTGGATAAAAAATCCCTGGAAATATGCACAACTACATATGGTGAACTTCTAGCATACCAAATTCGTTTAATTCTGCTCAGTAGTTTCTGGGGAGTTGCGTCCACAATCTGATGAATCAGGGTTTTCTGCAAATTTCTAAGTCCAAAGGGCCATAGCTCCCACAAAAATTTGCGGATCAAAAATTCCTGGTAATATGCACAACTACATATGGTGTACTTCTTGCATACCAAGTTTCATTAAATTCTGTTCAGTGGTTTCAGAGGAGTAGCGTCCACAATTAGGGTTTTCTGCAAATTTCAAGTCCAAAGGGCCATAACTCCCACAAAAATTTGCGAATCAAAAATTCCTGGTAACATGCACAACTACAAATGGTGTTCTTCTTGCATACCAAGTTTCATTAAATTCTGTTTAGTAGTTTCAGAGGAGTTGCTTCCACAAACTATGATCACAGACGGATCCAGACGGACGGACGGACCAGTCAAAAACAAGGAAACAGATTGCCATTTTCTTCCACAGTTTCAGAGATCACTTCGGGCTGCCCAATTACACCATAGTCTTTTAACTTACTGAAAAGCATGGGCAGATTTTACTGCCAAAGAAGGAAAGCTCAGCAGCAACGATTCTGACCAAATAGGTTTAAATGTTAAAATGGTTGAAATTGATTAAATAGTATTCGAAGTTTGTTTATCAAAACTATCATGTTAAATGATTAGTAGGCATTAAAAGTGTACATGTTTTATTCTTTGAAGGGGCGTGGATCCTCAGAAGAATATGACTTCACTGGATAAAACAGATTTCTCTGTTTCAGTTTGAATGACGTCTGATGGTCCCAAGGTATTCTGTTTAATATCAAAATCATTTTTACTGGGTGCAGATTTATCTTCTGAACTTGAACTGGGTGCAGATTTATCTTCTGAACTTGAACTGGGTGCAGATTTATCTTCTGAACGTGAACTGGGTGCAGATTTATCTTCTGAACTTGAACTGGGTGCAGATTTATCTTCTGAACTTGAACTGGGTGCAGATTTATCTTCTGAACTTGAACTGGGTGTGAGTACTGAAGGTATATCACAATAGTAACTGAAAATAAAAACATTCATTATGTTGTCCTATTAATAACCAAACTAGAGGCTCCTAAGAGCCTGAATCACTCACCTGACTTCAATTACACAAGTTAAGCGACATAACATATAATGGACTAAAAAAAATGAAAAAAAAATTTATAAATAACTTGGAAAAACATGATTTCAAAGATATCCGGTCAAATTTAGATAAACTTGATACATTAGTAGCATTAAACACAAATAGCAATTTGACTGGTTCTATTCACTCTCAATCCCTATAAGTCAATGATTGTGTTAATAAGATTTTTGAGATACTGTATAATTCTACAAAACTATCCAACCCAAAATATAGAATCAAACTTCAATATAGAAGAAAAAGAAAACAGAAATATTTTGATCAAGATTTTGAGGCAAAATACAGAGCATTAAAATCATTGAGTAGAAAACTCTTTAAAGAACCATGGAACCATAACCTTAGAATTAATGTATTGTCAAAAAGAAAAAGAGTTTAATAGATTGGTTAGGAAACAAGAGGCCCAGCATTTAACATTTGCACAAATGACCAGTGCAAGAAAGTTTGTCAGCAACTAGTGCAGGTCAGTGGTTTATTCTGCTTTCTTTAACAGTAAAACAGTTCATTGTGATATAGCTGATATATTGTTTAAAGCCATGTAAAACCCTATACATCCAACTTGACAAAATATAAAAAGAGGCCAATTGAAAGCCCATGTACTTACTCAGCTGCCTTCACTGCTAGGTAAAGCCTACAAATACCTAGGTATTTGTAGGCGTCTCTGTAGGTCTCCACTGTTATGGTGTTGTCAATTTCAGCATTACAGTTATCAATGAGCCATGCATCGCAAAATATGTCAAACTCTTCTTTTAATCTGTTAACAAGCTCATTGTATTTCAAGTGACGGCCTACCATTATTTTACGTACAGGAACTTGGCTTGTCCTATTGTACCCAGATGATTTCTGTATCTTAAGACCAACTGACAGCATAAGTTCCGCCTTACTTTTCCTCTTAAGTTCAGAGCTACTCTGCAAGAGAAATGGTGTCTAAAAATACATTTCCCACTTTCCATTCTGTTTTTCTGAAAAGATCTCTATACTACCATTTACTTACAAATACATCATCATGCATGTCAAAAGGCAGCATGGTTTTCAAATTTTAAAGCATTCTGAGAAAATTGCAAAACAATAAATAGTCCCTTACCAACTGCATATTTTACCTTTGCAAAAATTTAATTTTTAAATCCAAAATACATCAAAAATATTAATAACATACTGGTAAAGTGTCATTGTGTTAAGCACAATTATAGCCCTAGTCAGTTCTTTTTAATCGATTATAAGCTTGATCTGTAACTTATCATGGTGATTTGACATACTAGACATCTATAATATCTATTACCATTACTATAAAAGAATAAGGTCACAATATATACCCAACTACTTTGTAAATCAACCAAGCGACAAAAAGCTGTTTGGTGTGGGTAACGAACATTTGATATTGCACGTTTAAAACGCATTTCACGAGTACAGGTTGGGGCGGGGGGGGGGCAATGTCAGGCCGGCTTTTTCAGGGGGGCAAACGTCCGGAATTCCTTAGGTGTGCTTTCTTATTGTAACGTCCGTGTCATGAATAATCTGGCAATTTTCACCAACAGAATAATGAAATAACTATGAGATCAATCTTGTGAACGTACATGTAATCGAGATAAGTTAGATCCAATTGCATTAGTGGATAACTAAAAAATTTTGATCTTGAAATTAATATTACCTATATTTAATTTATCCAAACCTCTTCAACTTCTCTGCGAAAGATACACAGTAAATACTAGTTCCCTTCACTAAAACATCCATTACATTATAATGATGAAGATTGCCAAGTTCAAAGCACGCGCGACTATATAGAATTGAACGTTTATTGTTAACTAAACAGGCCATTGTATATATTACCTGTGTATATATTTTTGGGTGAAGGTCTGTCATTGTTTATTTTGTATTATTATTTGTATTTGCCTGTTGAAACAGTGTCAACTGTCTTGAGAGAAATAAAATCTTGAATCTTGAAATCTTGGTAATAACACTTTTTAAATGCAAGCCACGCCGATAAGGCATGATCAGCTGATCAAGGTTAATTATTGTGTAAAAAAACGGCTATCGTTTACCTGTAAAGATTTTGATTGACACCTGCTGGAAATTGAGAGTCAATCAGTTAATTGGCTTGGGTCATAAAAATGTAGTTTTCCTTTGCATATAGCAAACTTTATTAACGAATAGTTAAGATGGTTAATTTTCAAGTGACGAAATTGATCTTCAATTTTCCAATGCTTTCGTCAAGTATGAAAGTGTCAGAAGAGTGCTAAACAAGTGTGGCCACTAAAAGTATGTCTCGCCTGCCCGCACCATCACTGAACTCATCTACCTAAGCCTTAGCCTAGGTATCATACTTTTTAAGAAGTTCATTTTCTACAAAAGTCTAACAAAAAGGTTTACAACTCCAAATTTAAAGAGTCATTGAACCATGAAAATGATGTCAGGGACACACGGCAGGGTGACAGTTGAGTAGACCATAACCCAAGGCAGCTGTACACTAAATATCAGATGCCTAGGTATCATACTTTTTAAGAAATTAATTTTTCACAAATGTCTTACAAAAAGGTTTACAACTCCAAAAAAGACCCAAATTAACAGAGTCACTGAACCCCGAAAATGGTGTAAGGGTCACATGGCATGGTGACAGTTGTGTAGACTGCAATCTGAAGTAGTTGTATACTAAATATCAGATGCCTAGGTATCATACTTTTCAAGAAATTAATTTTCCACAAAAGTCTTACAAAAAGGTTTACAACTCCAAAAAAGACCAATTTAACAGAGTCGCTGAACCGTGAAAATGGGGTCAGGGTCACATGGCATGATGACAGTTGTGTAGACCGTAATCTGAAGTAGTTGTATACTAAATATCAGATGCCTAGGTATCATACTTTTCAAGAAATTAATTTTCCACAAAAGTCTTACAAAAAGGTTTACAACTCCAAAAAAGACCAATTTAACAGAGTCGCTGAACCGTGAAAATGGGGTCAGGGTCACACGCCATGGAGACAGTTGCGTAGACCATAAGCCAAGCTGTCTATATACCAAATATCAAATGCCTAGGTGTAATACTTTTCAAGAAATTCATTTTCCACAAAAGTCTAACAAAAAGTTTATGCCGCCGCCGGAAAGTAATACCTACATGTATGTCTCGCCTTCTGCGACTTTCGTCGCAGGCGAGACAAAAATTATCTGTATAGACCATAACCCCACAGTCTGTATACCAAATATCTGATGCCTAGCTATTTTACTTTTCAAGCAATTCATTTTCCACAAAAGTCTTACAAAAAAGTTTACGCCGCCACCACCTGAAAGTAATACCTATGTCTCGCTTCCGAGGCTATTTGTCATCACAGGCGAGACAAAAACTAATTTCTAGCATTAATTTTTTTTATTTTAATTTCAATGATAATAACTAAATGTTACATCCATGTTATAATCAACATAATCTGACAGTCACACATGCACCTTTTATAACTTTCATGGTATCAAAATGCATGGATGATGAGAGCAAAGTACATGTAAGGCAGGCATGGAGGGGCAGGTAGCAGAATAGGATTTGCTGTAATACAATTTATGTTATTAAAACAAGGAGCCAAAGAGGCCCAACATTTTAGCCTGGAATTTGTCAAAACATTGCCAATAGCTTCTTCAAAATGTCATATTAAATTCAAACTAATGGATACATGTACATTTAAATATATTAGTGATTAACAATTACTTTATTAAATTATTAATCATTTAAGAGAATTTAGACCCAAAGGGTATTTGTTAAGCTAAGTAAGCACAACTTTCAGCAAATAAAAGTAACCTCTATCAGCAATCGTTCTTGTTACAGACTAAAAAGACAATCTAAGGGAAGTAGCTCCTAGAGTTAATGGTCAAACAAATTTGACAAAATGGAGACTTTATCTGAAGAAGGAAGGTTGCTTCAGATTTTTCCTACCTATCATAGTTTTTAAGTTATGATGCTCTTAAAGTAATAACGTTGTTGTTCCACAATTTTCTATGTATAGCAAAAGCCCATTTATCGAGGGTTTTTTTAACAGGTTTCCTTGTAAAGATCAATATACTTACAACTATCTAACAGACAAATTCTTTTTAACCAAATTAGTAGGTTTTAATTTACTTACATGTACATCTTTCTTGTTTTCGTTTAACCTCCTATTCCTTATTGCCTGTATACGTTCTTTTACAGTTTCTACCATGTCTACTGAAACTGAATTCGTTGCTTTGTAAGATTCTGATACGGGCTTTTCTGACCATTGCTGTTCCCTTGTTAATAACATTATCATCTCTTTTTCAAAATGGGGGAGAACTTCATCAGAACTTATGACAGTCCCATCACTTTCCAAACAAGCAATTGATGCTGCTCTGAATTCAAAGCTGCAGATCCTGTCATGAATAAGAAATTAGATAATAATAATATAAACATGTATCATATAATTTATATCAGAGTAAACATGTCTTCTCTATTAATTTGCATGAAATTTTCACCTCTAGAACAGATTTTTCAAACAATTTTATTGGGTTAATATTTAAATATTTTTATTCTGCATGGTTCAAAAGCAGATGTTTTCTTGTGTTGACAGAAAGTTTAATTTAGGACTGAAATTCACGGTTTTCACATAATTTACCAATTTTGATGTTGTTGATTTTATGCGTGTTCATACAAAAAACTACCAAGTTGGAAAGCATTTTAAACAAAATTATTCAATAAAAGATGAACACAGTCTTGGTTAGAATGGCTGTAAATCCAACACATTAAATCTTTTTCACATTCCTGTAAAAAAAGGACACATGCATGTATTTAAATACTGTGCAAAGCTTGAAATGAAGTTGTAGCTTTTATACATTTTGAGTTACAGATAACAATTTGATGGACAGAGTCGAGCAATTTCTAGACCTACCTGATACAATTTGTGACCCGTCACCAGTTGAGAAACATGCAGAAGTTATGTGGTATACTTTGCACGGCTTTATTAAATAATTACCCGGTATTTCAGAAGAGTATATCATATTCAAAATGAAAGTTAAAATTCCACTATATAAAGCAGTTAGTCGTGCAGGGGCCATGCAAGTTATTTCATGGACTCATAGTATAAATAGCAAGTTAAGTATACAACAATTATATTTGAAAGCTACAAATTTTCCAAAAAATCCTTACTTACAGTATTTTGCGAACATAATGAGATATTGAACAAAACAAATTATGTTTTAAATTACAGCAAGTTGAAGTTTGAAGTTCATTACTGTGGATTCATTTATTGTCATGGTTTTAGGAAAAATGATCAGTTCATGGATTTTTAAAATCTTTTCATTGGTATCAAATTTCCTTCACCCACGACAACCACTAAATTTGACACTCCACGAATAATAATGAAACCACAGTACCATTATATCAGCAACATAGTAGCAATAACAGCAGAGTGAAAAAAAATTGTCAGAATTATGGACAAACACATGTACATGTAAAACATTATACCCCACTTCTTCTTTCTTTGAAATTGGGTTATAACAATAACTTGCCCGCCTCCTTTGAAGTGAGTGAACTTCAGAAGACTATATGTATATCAAGTGCAGCAGTGTTATTAAATAGTTGTAAAGTTGGTTTGTGTTTTCGCATTTACAAGTAGTTAATTGGCAATTCAGATTTCATTTTGACTTGGACATTAAAGACCACATGACCAGTAGCAGATCCAGTGGGATGTCCATGGGGTCTGACCCATACCTTTCAATTCATATAAAAAATTATCACTATTTTGCATTCAAAGAAAAAAATTCCTGGACATGTGGTCATCACCTTAGAAATTTTGCCATATCAAACATAATTTTATCAGCTCTAGCATATGTGGATAGGTTTGTACAGTAAAAGATGGCAAACAAAGTCTACATGTACTACAACTACAACAAGAGGTCCCATGGGGGCCAGTATCGCTCACCTGGAATTTGTGTCCTTCCAGAAGAAATAGTGCCTATAAAAGTCATCAATTCAAACCAATGGAGACATTAAAAAATTTAGGAATTTTCCAGAGCTAAATATTTCAGCAACTGAAAGTTTTTCAATATCTACAATCATCCTTGAGTATAGGCAAAAAACAACAAAGTTGCTATTTTGACATTTCAAGAGAGATACCTTCTACAAGGAGTGGTCTGACAACTTCAACCTTATGGAAACTTTTGTAGAGCTATATGAACTGAACATTTCAGCAATTGAAAGTTTTTCTCTATCTACTATCGTTCTCAAGTTATAGGCAAAAAACCTCAAAAATCACCTTTTTTACCTTTCAAGAGAGATAACACCTACAAGGAGAAGTCTGACAACTTCAATCCAATGGAGACTTTTGTAGAGCTATATGAGCTGAACATTTCAGCAATTTAAAGTCTTTTTCTATCTACTATTGTTCTCAAGTCATAGGCAAAAAAACCTCAAAAAATAGTTATTTTTGACCTTTCAAGAGAGATAACTCCTACAAGGAGATGTGTGACAACTTCGACCCAATGGAGACTATTGTAGAGCTAAATGAGCTGAACATTTTAGCAATTGAAAGGTTTTCTCTATCTACTATCTTCTCAAGTTAAAGGCAAAAATCACTATTTTTGACCTTTCAAGAGAGATAACTCCAGTCTGAACCAAAAACTTTTTCAACAACTAGTCCGACAACAAGTTTTTAAGGTTTTTCCTTATATGTCTATAGAAAATTTTGGCTATTTTCACTATTCCGAACAAATTTATACTGGTCTGGGGCATCGGACTAGTGGCTAATAGTGCAGACTGTAACTCCCACAAGGAGTTGTCTGACAACTTTGACCCAATGGAGACTTTCGTAGAACTTTTCATTCTGAACAAAGACGGTTTCTTCTGATTTCTCCTATTATAGTTTTTGAGTTGTAATGCTGTAAAGGTGGTCTTACCCCTATGTTCTATTTTTAGCAACAGCGGCCATGTCTTTATGAGCTCAGTTATAATTGACATAATTTTTAAAGCCAACACCCTAAGGATGCTTGTGACCAAGTTTGACCTTAATCCCATTAGTGGTTTCAGAAGAAAAGATTTGTTTTAAGTTTACAGACAACGACGACGGACGGCAAGTGATGAGATAAGCTCACTTGGACCTTCGGTCCAGGTGAGCTAAAAATGTAAGCTTTTAGCTGAGTTAATAGATTTGTGCATTTTCTTACCATATTCTTGTCCTCTAAAAAAATATAGACATAATGCATATAAATAATACTAATAATTAGCCTGATCAGGGGTTTCTTGTGCTTGTCACTTTCGTAATTGGATAAATCAAAAATCGAAAAATTAAGTTTTTAACTGTCCTATGTTATGTATGTAAAAATCATGCCAACTTTCATACAATTCTGTTCAATAGTTAAAGAGATGTTAAAAACATGTTTTACAGACAACACATGTCGGACACAAAGTTTTTGAGTTATGATGCTCTAAAGGTGGTCATACCCCTATGTTCTATTTTTAGCCATGGCTGCCATGTCTTTTGACGGATCAAAAATCCAAACACAATTTTTGTGCAGGACATCCTAAGGAACAACAATGCCAACTTTCATCCAATTCTGTTCAGTAGTTTCAGAGGAGAAGATGTTTGAAGAAAAGTTTACAGACGACGATGACGGACGCAAAGTGATGACAAAAGCTCACATGGACCTTTGGGTCAGGTTAGCTAATAATAAAATTAATCAAAGGTCATTAATAAGGTATTTCTGAATTTATCTGTTCAACAACAAAATATTAATTTTATGAAACCGTGCCAAGTTGTCTTCTACCAGTCCCTCTTGTCTTAAAATCGGGCCCAAGTTGTCTCCGGCTGACTTGTCCTTGGGCCTAGTAGTCTGGCTACCAAAATAAAGATTTTGGCCCCGATCCCATTCCGCATCGAAAATACAATAAACTGCACCTCGAAAATTGGAAAAAATATTGAGTGCACTTCGTAATCATAGTATTGTTTCACCCCTAGCTTAACCACTCGGTCACATCCCCTTTGAGATATAAACTGAACCTTTTTCACGGCTGGTTTTGAAAATTGTGTATTGAAGTCTAACAATTTAAAGTTTCAGTTGACATTCTTTATATTATACAGAGGGTGAACAAACCCAGGGCGAACGGACCTGATATGCTAAGCATGTGCAGTAATTTAGCATCGGATGACCGGTTTTCATACTAGCAAACAATTGTGACATCATCTTTTCCATTGAAAATACATGTTTAGTACGAATTCATTAACAGACGAAAACATAAGACCTGATGATAACCATAGACCTGTATATTAATATACAGTACTGCCTCATAAGTATTCGCGAAAAAATATATGGCGTCGGTCGGAGTGGGAGTTGACAAAGTTATTGATTAATGTCTTTTTTATTGTAATAAAAATAATTACATGATAAAAAAAAACAATATACAATTGACCCTTTAAACCTTAATAAAATATTAGATGTAATATTTTACGTCAGATGTGACGTCATCTTTTCCATTGAAAATACATGTTTAGTACGAATTCATATGATGGACGAAAACATAAGACCTGATGATAACCATAGACCTGTATATTAATATACAGTACTGCCTCATAAGTATTCGCAAAAAAAATATATGGCGTCGGTCGGAGCGCGAGTTGACAAAGTTATTGATTAATGTCTTTTTTATTGTAATAAAAATAATTACATGATAAAAAAAACTAGACAATTGACCCTTTAAACCTAAATAAAATATTTGATGTAATATTTTACGTCTGATGCGCAGTGTTTACAAACAAACGCAGGTTTTTTAAGATGGGTCGCAAGTCAAAGGAATTAAGCGGAGATCAAAGACAACTGGTTGTAGATCTGAAACGGGAAGGCCGAAGGAATTGTGAAATAGTAAAACTATTAAAAATTCCAGAATCTATGGATTGATCAATTTGGAGGAAGTATACACAAGTTGGCAGTGTTGAAAACATTCCCTGACTTGGGAGGCCACAGAATTGGACAAAACAACCAAGTTTACGTTTGGCGATCTTCGCAAGAGGCATACCGTCCTGAATGCATGTGTCCACCTAACCAGAGGAAGGTGTCTGTGATGATATGGGGTTGCATTAAATGGTATGGCAAAACATTATGTAAGGTTGATGGAAATACAAATGCTATAGCCTCGGATGACCGGTTTTCGTACTACTAGCAAACGATATTGTGACGTCATCTTTTCCATTGAAAATACATGTATAGTACGAATTCATATGACGGACGAAAACATATGATCTGACGATAAGATATCGAGAAATTCTGGATACAAATCTTTTCCCGGTTTTAGCTTGTCATTTTACCGACAAACTGTATCGTTTCAAAGACGATATTAAATGCCCCTGTACACCGAGCAAGTATAATTGAAGAATTCAAACGAGAGAACGATATTCATGGAATGACTTGGCCCGAGTTTGGATGAATTTTAGTGTTGAATACATAAATCTGTGTAATTCGATACCACGCAGGATTCTTGCTGTTATTAGAACAAAAGGATATCTGACAAAGTACTGAGGTAAGTTACCTTTACGTTTGTAAAAATTTAATCGTATTTTATTCATGTACAAATTGGAATTGTGGTAACTCGAACTATTTGTGACGTCCGCCATCGGGAATACTTATGAGACGGCGCTGCACATGTCTATGATTTAACCCCATCTATTTTTTTTTCTTTTTAAGAATTCCCCAACAAATATTTATACAACCAAAGGAAAATGTTTAATTTACCTTTCATAATCAAATCTTTAACCGAGTTGGCCATTATGGCCACTCTCGTCCTTCTTGCATGATCTGTCACTTTAAACACCGGCATGTTGCATGATTTCCCGCCGTTACATTTTACATCCGGGACAGTGATTCTTGGCATTTGACATTTTGCAATTGGCATTTAGCATTTGGCATTTAGCAATTGGCATATAGCATTTGGCAATTGGCTATGTCCCTTCAGGAATTCCGTACATACCAATGTACATGCATACTAAATATATAGAGCGCAGAACATTTGTTGAACTTTTCTGATATTCACGTATAATGTATTGCATTATATTTTATTGATATATTTCCACAATAGAGATAGCTGAATTCGATCTAGTTTTTTGGAATGCCCGGTTTTGGTGGCCCTTCTGTTTTTTTGCTACCCGTACGAAAAGATCTGCCTGTAATTTAGACGGACTCCATGCGTAATTATTTAAACGTAATCCGCCTTAATGTTATTTTACAAAAGAATGAAGAGATTAGGCGGACTACAGCCGGGTTTTGAAGGTGGAATATGTAAATTAGTCCGCCTATTTGCAGAAACCTGCTTATATCAGATCTTAGGCGGAGTTATCAGAATTACTAAGATATATTTAGAAATATACCTATAGGTTGATTCAGAATGAATTAAGTGTGTATAGGGTAGGGGCAATTTTTGTCTCCATCACTAATGAAATAATATTCTTCATTAACAAATTCTGTTATCCAATACCCACCATACATGTGTACTGTCATGCCTACACACATTCAATTCTGTAACAAACCTTTCAAATGAATGAAAACAAATTTAATAATCATTAATATTGTATTAACAAAACATGTAACACCAATAAACTATTATATTATAAACTATGCATATTAAATGCAACTTGACAAAAGATAAGAATAAAACAAAACATTTTGCCCTTATGTTAGTGTTAGGGATCCATAATGCAGTTGAACCATTTTTTGTTAAAAATCATTTAATTAATATGGTTGCCCTGGGTAAAATTTCATTTCTTATCGGTAAAACTAGAAAGGCTGTTTTCCATGAAAGACGTATGTCACCTGCGTCTTAAAATATTCGGTAAATAGGAAGTAGATGAGTTACAGACATCAAATCGCTTTACACCATATAGTACTATAGGAGGAAGCTACCTTCTAAATATCAAGAGGCTGTGTGATATGTAGTTTCTGCGACAGAAATTTTTGTGAGGCCGCATATTGCCAAAGTGACTCGTATATGCCGCTTTGCAACAAAATGAAAATGTTTGAACACAATAACAGTGTTGCTGAATATTTACAAATATAAGTCATGAGCCACTTAAACCCTACAGCACCACACCAGGACAAAAATAAAATTACCTTTGTTTTCCACTAACTCTACCAACCCTAATTTGTTGTCCCTACCCTAAAGTTTTTTTTTATCCTACTTTGGACAAGCACTGTTATATACATTGAAACCAATTAAAAACTTTTGCAAAAGTAAAAACGTTTTGGGGTCTACTACTGAGCCTTCTTTTTTAAAGAATTTAGTGGAAACACGGGTACCTTTTTTCAGCACATGTCATTTAATATATAGGTTTATACATAACAAATAATATTCTGTCAGTTGTTTTTTAATTTTCTTTCTTGCATAACTGACTTGCTCGGTAATTGCATTATTTATCTCCGACTCGAGTGCCTCTTCATTTTTGTGTTTTTGGACCATACTGTCACATAATCTGAAAATAAAAAGATAAATAAGATGCAGCTACAATTATTGAGTATAGCAATCTTGTCTAAAGTGGCTGCTTATTACGTATTTAGTTAGAGACAGATTGCTGTTGATATATTTATTAACATTTTTGGAGTGTCAGTGTTACAGAAATATATTGTCATCATCTGTAGACACTGTTTTATGTGCAATAACTTTAATTCTAGTTGACCAATTGTTATCAAATTTGGATATAAGGTTACTTACAACTAAAGGAAGGTAGGCATTGCATTTGGGATTTTTCAGCTACATAATGGTCAATGTTTAAACCTTAAATTTGTTAGCATACTACTGCAACTTTTAAATGTTGATCTACACGTCTTGCTACAAGTCACTTTCTAATTATAATTTATTTCTTATTTAAAAGTAGAATACTAAAGGGCCATTTGGTATCAAAGGTAAAGTTGTGATTTTGTGGCAGGCAACAATCAGAGAAATGTCTTATCACGGCTATTCATCTTTTGAAATGAAAGGACTCCAACAAACAGCAATCTTGCCAAAATGTTGAAATATTTCTATAAATCAAGTGAACAATGTACAAAAATTAATTTTTATTCAAGTCACTAAAGACAAAAACTAAAGATCTGTTCATTAGTTTTGGTTCTTGTTCATCCAATAACATCTTTATATCAGACTTTGTTACAACTGAATGTTCATCTATTTCAGTCCAAACTTTTGTATTTTCTTTTTTTTTTGTATTCTTCATATTTTTCATGTACTTCACTTTGAATCTTGTTTCACAATTTTCATCTGTTTCTGTGATTTCTACCACCTATAAAAAACGGGCATATAATTTTTATAAAATTCATTATAAAGATGTCTTATTTGAGTTTAATACATTTACTGCATAGTCTTGTTACTTTTCTTCCTATTCCTATTTGGCCTTCAACTTTTGGCTAGAGCGTCTCTGTTGAGTCATTTATAGACAAAATGCCTGTCAGACTGTTGTAAATTTGTTTGCTTGGACCTTTGTTGTAATTTTAATTAATAAATTTTTATACAAAACATCATAAACATAGGGCTGCATGCATTGGCTTTCCTAGAATACCCAATTTAATCCCTATCCATGTTATCACTAAGGGCTTTGATAAATATTCATATTGTTATGATTGCTGTAATGACAGGATGAAAAGATACTGTACAGAAAAAAAGTCTGCTTAGGAGGAAGGTAATGATGCAGAGAAGTATCATAGAAGGATATTACTATTATTATTTACCATATTTATAGTGCGCATTAACTAATTATAATTGCTCTAAGTGCTTTACAATCAAATCATAAAATAAAATACACACAATTAAATGTACATTATCAATCAAACAAAGGAAAATCTACTTTAAAACATTACTTTACAAGTCTAAAATAAAGTAAGAATCACATGGAATCGGTAAAATGTAAAATTAAGTTGATCCTAAAAATGGAAAAGCTATAAAACATTAATCTTAAGTGCAGAATTATTTAAGAATATATCTCTTTGTGTTCGTCACATGGAGATCAGTTACTGCATAAACAATGTTTTTTGCAACTTATTTCTATGTTTACACATTTATGGATGGACATATTTGAAATCTTATTCCTTAACAGATTTTAATTATGATTGGCCTCTTCATATGTGCTCTAATTAGGACCCGCCACTTTGTGTCGGACGCCCTATAGTGATCAGTCTGTTCGTCCGAAACTAATCGTGTCCGAGCAGTAACGTCTTTATCTTTTGAGGTAGGCTTTTGATATTTGGAATGTTGGTAGATAATATCAAGGTGATGTGTCGAGCACCATGGTTGATGGCCTTAGATCTTGAACTTTGACTCGAGGTCAGCAGGGCCCACAGAGATGGATACCATCTCACTGATATCTAGTTGGCATTAGGTCACGTCTTGTAATTTTTAAAGTTACTACGAGAGCTGGTCTAGCAGTAAATAACGTATGTCGAACCTATATTGTCATAATATTTCGACATTTTTGTTGTTTTCACCAGACGACCTGACGAAGTCATTCTTGAATTGCATAAGAATAGCTGGTTTTGATTACACTCCACATTTGTCATAATTACGCACTGTGCAGGGCCAGGGTTGAGTAGCCATTCACGTCGTTCTATATTGGAATGTCTACACAGGGGATTAAATGGTCCATGCGTTTAGTGATGAATGCAATATAATTAATTTCACACCTACCCTACCCTACTGGAAGAAGAAACCCTCTCTTCGTCATTACAAACTAATTTTCTTGTTCACTGAGCGGTCGCTCTCTGGCTTAGACTTTCCCGAATGATCAGGAAAAGAACATGAATTGGGTATCCTTCATCTAATCCCTAGAGTGTATCTATGGTAGGGACATACTGTATAGCCTGACATTAGCTTAAAGATCCCAGATTGAAAGCAAATCAAGTGTCCTTCAGAGGGTATGGAGTCCTCCTTCAGATTAACGGATTTCAGATGGTCTATGATAATTTTGTTGCATAAATTGATGGAAACATTCAAAGATTCATTGGGAAAACCGGGAAAAGTACCACAATTAGAACTGGAAAAGAATTTGAAGCTGAAATTTTGTGTTGTCTGCCAAATGTTTGATTCATTTTCATCCATTTTGTTGTCCTAAATAATGCACTGTCACAGAAGAGTTATATAGGGGAGATAATGTAGTGATATATTAAGGAAAAATTTAGCAAAGTATTTTATATTTTATTTATTAAAAACAAAAATAGCCATGGTTTTTTATTTATATATAACCTGCAACATATATATTTTAAACATTAAATAATGCTGTATTTACCAGTCTCTCTGTACTTTTGAGAAAACGCAATTTTAACTGAGGCCATTTTATATAGAATATATATGGAAATTACAACAATAAGGCTCATTCAAAAATTAACGTCAACTTGTTCAGAGTCCAGAGAAAATTGTAATGCAGAAATCTTATACTGGTGTAGATCTATCATTTCATGATGAAAAAGTGAAAATCTGTGTTATACCATGAATCTTCTTTTTAACGTTGCCAGGTTTTTATAAAGACTGCTACTTAAATATATATAAATATTCAAATAGTTCTGTATTTTAAACAGGAAAAAATTTTGCCTGTGGTACATGTATGACCAAACATTGTGTTCCCTTTAAAAACAAATTTTGCAATTACACACCAGGTATGAAAGAAAATTATTTAATATACTGTCTTACTAAGATATTCTTACTTTGATGGTTTGATTGAATAGCATCCAGCTAGCAGTATTTCACTTGTACTAGTTTTCAGTATGAGAACACACTAACACAATCAATAAGATTCAATGGTGGGATATAGGCAAAAATATGTGAGAAGCACTGGAAAAGAAAGAAGTAATGTGTAGATTTTAGTACGCTCATTTGAAATCTACAAATGGGTCTTTATCCATCAAGGAGCGTAAAAATTGCTAAATTATTCTTAATCTCAATCCGAACCAGCCTAGAGCAGAGTTTATTCAGTCATTCGATTTTTTGAAGTCAACAGGCATTCAAAGTGTCAAATTAAATCTAAATAAAAGCACATTTTAGTAAACAGAATGGACACTATATAATAACTAGATAATTTTGGAGTTGTAAGTTTATTATCTGTTGTCTCGTGCAGGTATAATAAAATGCTTTCTGACTGTATATTCGTGGAATATTATATTTAACTTCCTCTCAGATACAGCTATGGACCTTGGTGGGGCAACAGTTGCACCTCGAGAAAAAACCTCGTTCAGGTATAATAAAATGCTTTCTGACTTTATATTCATGGACTATTATGTTTAACTTTCTTTCAGGTACAGCTATTGCCCTTGGTGGGGCAAGTTGCACCTTGAGAAAAAAACCTTTCTATTTCCCTCATAGCCATTCAAGAATGAATATGATCAAATGTCTGCAAATCTACAGTCCATCTTCCAAGTCACTTTCCTCTGCTTCATTAATATCAGCATTTTCAACAGTGATATCGTCAGATATGTTTTCATTATCGCCCTGAATATCTTTAAGATCTGACACAATGCTGTCAACTGATATGTTGTCTACATCAACAAACACTTCTTCTTTATTACTGTCTCCTTCACTGAGTGCGTCGATCATCTTTTGTAGTTCTACCATCTTGTCACAACAACTTTTCCTCAATGCATCAGTTGCTTTCTGTAATTCGTGGTGCATTCCCTTCAGTTATTTTTCACCTTGTTCAATTTTAGCACTGAAAGACAGAAATTCTTTTAATTGTCCAACTGTGCCTTGTTAACTTCCTAATTGTTTTAAAATGTTTATCACTATGTATGACCTTTCATTTCCAAAGCAATTCACCTCTACAACATCAATTTTTGCATCGGTTGCATTGTAATGGTCCAATGCAAATTCAGCCATGCTTATAATGGTTGTTTTTCCCCTCTTATTGTTGGGTTGTCCATCAATTGACAGAGCTTATTGTTCATGAATAACATTTTTTTAACCCGTATGCCATCTGCAGCTCACTCTCTGTGTATAGATGTATTTTTTGGCTGTTAAAATTTTTATAGCACTGAAAGTTAAAAAAAATTATATTGTGAATAATATTTGTAAAGTCTATAAACAAGCACAAATTGATACCCTACGGAGCGCGTGGATTATCCGCTTCTCATGCCCCCACCCTGGACGTGGGATTTCCCTGGGCATTGGTGTCCACCTATGTCCGCGACCACAGTGGGTCCTGTCCTAACACCTGGTGTCATCTCCACGATTGCCAACCTATACACATGGGCGAATTTTATACGTTCATCTAATTAAATTGAGGAAACGTCGTAAACCATAACTGTTATCCAATTTGACATAGTGCGTATTGTGCCCACCTAGAAGCCCATGAACTAGATGAAAATTATGGTCTGTTCAAAAATATAACTTCATTTATATTAATGCACTTGATGTGTGTCTTAATAGCGTATCAGTTTTCCTGTTTTATTTATTTTTTATATTTTTATTTAATAAGAAACATGGTCAAATTTGAATTGCTGTTTCTAGGAATTGATTTGTGTTCATTATATAAGAAATATCAGTATATAGTGACATTACTCATAATTATGCATGTAATCAAATGATTTTTGACAAAGAATTGTAAAGAATTTGATATACATGTATTCATAAATTTTAAGTTTTATCTTGTATGTGAAGCAAACCAAAATCACTGTCACATGGCTAAAGAAAACAAAACAACTGTAAAATCAAGAATCAATACCAATTATGCTTAAGAGTTTCATAGTTTTGCCCTGGGAAAAGATAAGATGACTCTTTATTAACTGCATAAGTGAAAAGAAATTACATGAGGCATTCATTAAATGTATACGAAAACAAGATGAAATTTTAAAAAATTTAAAATAAAAACATCAACATTATCGTGTACCTGTGAGCCTTAACCAGCACTTTAAAATAAAATTAAATTTAAACTCTTTAGAGTGTACAAATCTTGTACCTGACAAGAAAAGGTAGTAGAATCGGTTTCTCCCATGATTTTATCGAAAAAATCATTTCCCAGTTTTATTATCAAAGACATTACTCAATATTTGTAAGGGTGTAATCACATTTTCAACTAAATGGTCATCTGCACACTTTAAAAACTAAAATTACTGAAAATATCACAGAATTAATAAAAGTCAAATAAAACCTACTATGATTCAATTTTGTTCTCATTAATGCGTGTGGCATAATGAATATGTCACCTTGATAATTTTGTTTATATCTTGTTGGAATATTTGAGCAAAGCCAAGTAACAGCACGGCACGTCCGCGGGTGGCGGACTGGGAAGCAACTATAAAACAGTTTTGGGTTCAGTAGGAGTGAGAAAGTTTAAGATCAATATGTTATGACTTGTTTACGTTATTTATTTATATTGACACTCAATGACTAAGGACATTTGTTGGTCAGTCTGTGTCTAGGTTTGACAAGAAACGCCGTCATTTGTATATTATTTCTCGCTTATGCTGTATCCTCATGTTTGTCGATCCGATACTAAATAAGTGTACTGTTTTAGCAGCTTTCTTCTGACTATATATATAATTTCTATAAAAATCTAATAAGTAGGGCATTCAACAACCAGAAAAATGTCGAAAGTTTCTCCTGTATTCACCTTTGCCATCAAAATTTAAAAAAAAAAACAATTTACTTATCATGATACCTCACTAAAGGACAGCTTTTTTTAGTCTGACCTGACTTCTAGTTCTTGAAGCTATGGGTTCATTGTCAGGGCTTAACTGAAAAGGAGCTGGTTCATATTGAGCAGTGGAGGGGGAGGGTGTCAGTAACAATGGAGAATAAGGAGACAGTATTGACATTTCCGCATCGGGGTCCTAGGTAATGCCTGTAAAGCATTATAGCCTCCACTCGCAGTTTCTTATACAGGTTATAGGATGCAAAAAGTACAATGATGCCAGATGCTATGATGGCCCAACAGAGTATAACTGAAAAAAGAATGCAACCATTAATAAGAAAATGCTTGCCTAAAAAGATAAACAAATAACTATTAACAATAATTAAATTAATTGGATGATAATCTGATACATGTAAACAGCTGCAAAAGTTTGTATTAATATGGAAGGGTTTAAGACAACTATAAGGAAAGATTTTAATATAAAGGAAAAATTATAAATCATGCATGTCTTTTACTCTCTTAATTCCTTACCTTAACATTTTCCATCACAAATGATAAATGTACACAATATCGCTTCACTGATCAATTGGTATCCATTTTCTCCTGTCATTTCCCTTTTTTATTTATTTGACACGATTCACAACAATTAAAACATACCTCCAATCTCAGGAGTAGGAGTAGCAACAGTGCTATTTACAGCAGGATTGGTATGTGTAGCAAGGATTTCTGTTGCCAACAGGAACTATGAGAAAACAAAATTGCATACTGAAACAAAATATGTGTTGATTTGCTTGTAGATTCAGAGATACCTAGAGCTGGAAGTGTACCAAAGGATAATATAAACAACACAGTAAGTTAAAACTTTTCATTATTCATTTCACCAATTTGAATATTATTATTTATAATAAACAACTACTATGAAACAATAAAAAAAATAAAAAAAGAAGATTGGAAACAAATGGAATTCCAAAATACAATACACAAAAGAATTAAGTTTTTGTACAATAAATAATATATTTGTTTTATCTTACATGTTTTACAAGTGTATTTAAAGACATTGAATTAAAATGTATCCAAAAATTTAAAGGAATATTTGTTTTTGATAAAAAAATATATCTGACATTAGATATTCTGTTGAAAACAAATGATCACATCTTTTTCTTACATTTTGTTTTGCTTAAGGGTAATACATCACGAATATTACATATGTTGGTACCTTAAAGTCAGGAAATATGCAAGTCTGCCAAATCCACCTGTTAAAATTACCCTATATCAGGCCTCAGCTATAATTTTTTTTTAACTTATTGTTGTGGACAAGTGATTATCAAAGTTTACTTGTCTGAATGAAAACAACAATTGTATGAAAATTTTGACCCACTAAAATGTCATTGATTTTCCTTCATGCAGCAATACAAACATTGAATCCAAAGCAAAGTGACAAGTGTACTTAAAATATCTTACATTAATTTTTCTAAAGAGATAATTTCTCAATACAAATATACAGATGTTTCACCCAAATTGCCATCCATTCAAGTGATACACCACAAAACACATTTTTACACATTTGTATGATATTTCCCAATAGAGTCTTTGTTTTTAATCGATCGACTACCGAGTTTTCTTTTATCCGACGGACATTTATTAATGAATGATCAAATAACCAGCAAATAAATTTCATTATATTCAGTCCGATGATTGTGTCTTTTGCGTCTGACCGTCAATTGACACTTTTGTTGTCTTAATTTACTTAACTTAATCAAAAGTTGCCCAAAACATTATTGATAACTTTACTTAACACCGGTATTACATTGCAAATTCCCTTTAATGATAACGGAGCTGTTTACTTGTACGGATTGTCCGTATTTGGATTTTGGGCCAAAAATACGCTATACGGACTAGTTGCGCCCGAAATTGTTGCATCAGTGTTAAAAAGAAGCTTGTATATGAGATTATCGTTGTTAAAAGCGCAAAGGCGACGTAGATATTATAAAAAACCAACATTGCGGACCATGCTTCAAAAGGAAACTAATATTAGGACACAGAGGCAACATCTAGAGTCACAACCAATGCATGGGTAGCAATTTTTAATACATGCATGTGTAGTACTGATAAAGTCCTCAAAATACAGATCAAGTCACTGGTTGAATACTGATATCACTCGGATAGGGTAAACGGCTCTGTGATAATCACACATTTTGATTGGTCAATATATAACAACCGGTGTCATATAAAATTGGGACCGGTTCAGCTTTTGAACTACATATATAAAGATGATGAGAATGAGAAAGCCTGTTTCGATTTTGTCAAAACGAATTTTGGAATAAAAAAATGAAAAAAATAGATATTAACATTATTCGTATCCTACTTAGTAACATTACGGGTCAGAGAGTAGTTCTCTGACAACCATCAAACTCAAATGTTATTAATATATTGGAATTCTGATAAAAATCTTAAATCTAAAATATATCAAATCAATAAAATAAATATATAAGCTTATTAAAATCAAGTCGGACAGGTGGACCTGTGCGGGCTGCCCATGCAGGTACATCATTTACTACTTTCGCGAAGAATAATCTTTCTAGCCAACAAAACAGAAATGTTCAGCACATGTTTCATTGCCACAAAAAGTATATCTTTCATGTTTTATCTCTGGTTGTAAATACTATACTAATACATGATTATGTAAAAAAAAAAGGGCAACATACATCCTCGATACCACATTTTCGATCCTCACAAATCCAAGTACATGTTGGATTGGTCTTGTGTTTTACAACACTGGGTGGCTGTTCCAAGACAAACACATCTTATTTACATTCATTATATACGATGACATTTGATACCACACGAGTTACCTCTAAAGGTGTAGCAAATTCATAACACAAACACATAGCAACATTGCTTTAGGTATACTCGCATAAAACTTGTCGTAGTAGTATTTGCATTATTAGTACAAACAGGTAAGTTGTAGTAAGATATTTGTATTTGTGTGTTTGAGTGCTTTACTATATTGTTAGATTTAATATACATGCAAACGTTCAAAAGATACAGACGTTATAATTTACTGTGGCACTCATGGTACTCAAAAACCCCCGTCTCAGAAAAATTACAAAAAGATGAAGATAATTATTGATATTTTATTACAACATTGATAAATAGATGTTGATATTTTTATGGATAGATATTTATTTTTATAAGTTGATGTCAATCCTTGTTGAGTTTGAGGTCTTCAGGAATACTATATGATCTGCAAATAGATTTAAATTTCTAATCAGTTTCAACAATCAAGGTAAAACATTTGGTACAACGTACAACGGTGTATAAAAGAGCCTGCATTACATTAATTGTACAATTACTCTTGGATGTGAATCCAATTTATTCGATACATTATGTAGCAGCATGTTCCACTGTTTTTGTTTTTGTTGTCTTAAATATAACTTGGCAGTAAATAATCCTGATTACTATTTATTAAACAAGTTTGAAATAGCAATTCATGTCTTGTTCGTCACAATCTAAATTTAATTGATAATTTTCACCATGCAATTTGTTTCAAGTCGAATGAAAAGACTGAACAGAGATTGTATATTTGGCAAAAGTATTGATCTCAAGTAGCAATACTTACAAAGTTTCTCCTTTTTTAATTGTGGCTACAATTCTTTTTTTTGCAGTAAATGCCATCTGGGTAAAGCAGGTCTAAAATTCCAGCTTTGCAGTTGTATATCCCGTCATGGATTTCCAGCAAGTTTCTGATGAGTATAAAATAGTTGTCAATTAGTTCACAATATTTAAACACGGGTAAATATTTGAAAAAAAAAATAGAATTTTTGCCAGCTTTGCATTATCGACGGAGCTACAGGTCCCATTACTCACAATGAAGCGAAAACACTCTTGGGGTTTATAAATATTTTTTGCGCTTTAAAACTTATGTCTTGGTTTAATAGATATATTTTCTTTTCTCCGCCGTTATCTGACATGTCTACAATGTCTAATTAAATAATTTTAACACTTTCGTAATCATGGCATTGTTGACAAATTTAAAATTGTGGAGTGTAGAATTTTGTAATCCTATTGGTAAAATTTGTTAGGGGACATAATCATAATGCAATGAATATAAGCTATAATAATCCGGAATGATATTGTTTTTACCAAATCGATTCTGATATTGTCGAAATTATGCACTTCCGGTTTTTAAATGTTGTCAACAATGCCATGATTACGAAAAGAGCGATACAACTTACAAATAAGGTAAAGAAATAGCATTTAAACTGCAAATACATAAAAAAAAAATAGGAGCAAAGCAGGGAAACAGTTTAATTGCTGATAATAAGCATAAAACCTCCGGGTGTAAATCACTCCCGGCTTGCTTCATTACAAGTAATAATGGGACCTCTTTGTAGCTAGGTTTGCATATTCATATACAAGTGTTTCAGCTAAGTTTTTTGCCAAGTCTTATTTTTTGCAGTCATTTGTCCTGAATAACTGGTCAAACATTTCCTGTATATTGAAAATGGTTGGCCAAAATAATATCCTGTGGTAGGGTAACAGTATTCTTTGATACAATCCTGCAGGATTTCAATTCTTTATATTGATTTCGTAAATATACAATCATAGTTTCCATCTTTTTTATGGGTTTTTGTTTTATACTTTCTAGATATTTATATAGTACTGTCATTGACAACAATTGAGTAATTTTTAAAAGAAACAAATTTTACTGATAATGTATGTCGACTTTTGTTTGTTTTTTTAATTTATATATACTTGTACTATTGTGCAATACAGTACAGTTTTCGTTTAACCCACCAATCAAACAGATACCTGAACTGTATCATCTGTTCAGTTTTAAAAGTTATCTGGTCTTATCAAAAGCAAGAACTTGATGATTCAAATATGTATGCCTTTGGTAATTTTGTTATAGAACCTATAGCATAGCATGTATTTATATCTCCCTTTTTTTCGGGGTCAGTTATCATTTTTACACCAAAGTCAGGTTGCTCTGAAAGAAAAAAAAATGATAACGAATGAGTCACCATTTGTGAGCAACTCCTTAAGAACCAATGGCTGTTGCGAACTTAAATGATTTTACTAGGATTTTCAATATTGTGTTAACATCCACTACAAGATAAATGTTCATTTTGTTTTCCATTTATTGCATTTAATATATTTACACGTTTAGACACAGAAAAATGTCTCGCCTGCATTCTACATCAGTAACGAAATAAATTATGTCATGAACATCACGTAAATAGCATTAAATTGTTACCATTTAAAATATAAAATGCATAGTTACAATGAAACTGACATAATCCAAAAACTTTAACTTTAACTGGCATTCGAAAATATTGTGTGTATCCTTCTAAAATTCTGTTATCGAAATTGCTTGTGCAGATGTAAATCAAAATATTTGATTGAAAAAATAATTGGGCAACAAGTAGACGAGAAAATGCATCTCAATTGAAAAAATTGAAGAATGTGTCCATGGGACACGGATGCCCCCGCTAAAGCAAGTCCCAAACATGAAGTAGTTGTCCGACAGGTCTGAAAGTCGCTTAGGACGTACAACTTGTGATACTGAACCACTCTGCCAAATTTCAAATTGTTCTGATGTACGGTTTCTAAGAAAAGCTTGACGGAAATTCGTACGGACGGACGGGCATGAGTAAAACTTAATGCCCCCCGACATGTCGTCGCGGGGGCATAAAAACGTAAATAATCTATATTTATCATAATCCCGAAATCAAAGGTAACTGTCAAAAAGAACAAATCAAAGTAAGAGAAACAGTCAAACTTGAGAGCCAACAACCAAAAATATAGCAACAACATCAATGGCCCTGACTTTGTAATTCATTTTTTTGTTCGAATTGTTGTTTTCTTAGAAGACAAAGGGGTGTTAAATAACCATGACACAATAGTATCAATAGGATGAAATACTTTATGGAACGTTGCAATGCATTGATCATTGGGGCTAATTGGGTGTAGGTTTAGGACACAAGCTGGAGAGAGAAAGTTACAACTTTATGAAACTTGACACAGTGATTGCTTTCGATGCAGATATGCGCATTTGAAAAGTATGATATACAATACATCATAAAAAATCTCAATTGTCAAGTTTTAAGTTTCAGAAAACTCCTTCTATTGTCTGCTTCTATCTAAGGTCACGTCACAGAACAACAAATGGTGAAGACCCAAGGTGTTTTCGGTTTCCGAGTTTTTGGTGATAACCAGAGTCGTCGAAACATTCAAGGCATACCGCTCGCCTCCTCTAGTCAAAATGTTTAGCCAAATTATGCCTTAAAGTTGTCTCAAAAGTTGCTTAAAATTTCTCACTTTTCAGTTTTTCTCCATGTATTATAGTTTCTGAGTTGTTCTCATAACAAGGTTTTCTGTGTTTGGGCAAATAACACTGTAAAGAAAAAGTTTTCGGCGAAGCAGGGTTTACACCGAACAGGTCCAAACTATAACCAGATCTAGATAGAGGTGACAATGCCATCGTGCTTTTAAATGAGCCATGGGATAAAAATTAGAATTTCTTTATACTCCAAATGTTGGTTGATTACAAATTTTTTTACAGAATTAAAAAATTGGAGAATGGTTAGAATAAAATTATTGTAATGTTCTAAAGAAATAAGACTGTGTCTAATTTTAAATACAAATATCTTTTATTCCAATCATGGGCCCATATGGGTATATCAGTCAAATTACAGTGGTTCATTATGATTAAAGAAAACAATTAGACAAAGCTAATACATTGTAATACATGTAATAGTATTATAAACATGAGTCAGCTGGACACTATCAAAAGAGATAACTCTATTTTATACATATAACATAAAACATCACTGTTCCTAACGTAAGTCATCATTTGGCATAATCCAAATAAATATATTTATGTTTGATATATTTTTGAGCCTGAGGTTACGGGTAGGATGTTTTAAAATTAAGTTCTTCAAAGTAAAAAGGACATACAAGAGTAAAATGATGTGTGTCTTCTACGGCATTATTCACAATGCACTTGGTAAAATAACGTTTTTGCAATTACCAATGGATATAAATATATTTTAATCTAGGACTAGTTGATTTATATGTTCCTGTTTTAATATATCTATTAATAGAAGAAAACGACCTAGTTTTGATAATATTCCAATGTTTATACATATTTTTGATACGCCTTATATATATTTACAAAATTTTACATTTAGTTTTTCAAACTCATAGTCCTTAAATTATATCTTATATCAAGGCTAGATGATCTTGTTTTTAATATATGTATGTATTATCTCCCTTTGACCAGTGACCCTTTCCTCCATAATTCTTAATCACTCTGTAATGTTCTGTGTTTTGTAATTTCTATGTTATGCCTTAAATGGGCCCTTTAATTGGAAAATAAACTATTTGATTTGATTTGATTTATTATACCCCCGCAAACAAGGTTTGAAGTGTATATAAGAATCACCCTGTCTGTCCGTCTGTCTGTCTTTACACATACCTCGTAAGCACAACGTCTCCTAAACCACTTGATAAATTTTGATGAAACTCCACATGAAGAATGTACACAATATGGAGATGTGCATGAAGAATTTTCGCGTTGCTGTCAAATATGATTCAAGGAAGATAATTTGACTTTTTATACAGTATTCCTTCTTTAAAAACTGTTTGTTGCATCAATAACATATATTAGATTAATTTTATTTATAGGTCTACAAGCGTGTTAAACTTTCACCTGGTACAATATCACTGAGAATTGGAAAAAGTATGGATAAGAGGAGAGAATATCTGAAAACTAACAGTGCAAGATTAGCTAGCAAAAGAAATCGTATAGCTCTGAAGGTATATATTTAGGACTCTGCATGGCAAATGGGATGCTCAATAGTTTTCACTTTGTCCATCTGTCAACAATTGTAAAAAAAAAATCCTCAAAAACTATTAACAATACAGTTCTGAAATTTTGTACAGTTGTTGTGTAGCATGACATGATTTGCATACTGAAATTTCATACAAATCTGTGTGAATATTTTTGGGGAAAAAACTTTTTTTTATAGAATATCACATTCACATGGACTTTGTGAACACTGATGAAACTCAAAAACTATTAACAATTCAGTTATATTACATCCCACATCAGTTCCTTTTTGAGAAAATGGAATTTCTTTTATGGTTAAACATATATAAAAAAAAATAACAACAAAGTTACTTGTATTTTGAAATCACTATGCGATAATTGTTGCTGGTGGACGAGAGGTCCCTGAGGGTAACACCATGATCACAATTCCAATGTTTAGACTCAAATGCTACTGATGAGAGGTTACTCCTTGAAATATTGATATATATCATATCAAAATTAACTGTGTATCCCTGTTTTGGTACTTGTATTCCAGACAATGAATTTTGCTATGCCTGACACACATTTCGTCTATGAAAGATACATCAGAGGCAGTGTGACCAAAAAGTTGAAACATTATAAATGATTATAAAGAGCAACAATTTAAACAAGGTTTGAATTATTCACATGAGCCATTTTTCCACAGTATGGACTAGAAATATCTTCAATACTTCTAGCATCAGCTTGATAAACAAATTCAGAACATCCATTCTTAGCTTTATCTCTGGTTCATCTCCTTTAAAATAACAAATTATTATGATAAATTTAAAAACTTGCATTTACAATTTTTTTTTTTTTAGAAAAAGACAATTCATCGTGAAGAGATAGAAGAGGTCAAAGAGGGAGAAACATATGGATCATCTATTGCTGAGAGTTTAACACCAGACATAGAAACAATTCCATCACCATATGTCATAGACAATAATACTTTTATTGTTTTTGACCTCGAAGCAACAGGCTTATCTAGAAAATCTGATATTACACAGATATCAGCTTCAGATGGAAATGATTCCTTTAACCTTTATGTTAAACCACGATGTGCAATATCAAAAGCAGCTGGAGCCATTACTGGACTTCAATATTTATTTGATGATGATCAGATGTTGCAGTTGCATAATGGTAAACCAGTTGAAAGTAAACAGCCATTTGAGGCCTTGTTGTCATTTGTTTGATGTTTGTTTGTTTGAATGGTGTTTTAACGCCACTTTCAGCAATTTTTCAGCTATTTCATGGCGTCCAGTTTTTATTGGGGGAGGAAGCCGGAGTACCCGGAGAGAACCCCCGACCTGCGGTAGGAAAACTGGCAATCCTTGTCAATTAAGATTGGAGTCGAGTACACCCTGCCTGCAGTGAGAATCGAACCCGCAATCTCAGTGTTGACAGACCACGTGATCAATAGTAGACGAACTACCTTGACCACTCGGCCACCGAGGCCCCTGTTGTCATTTGTTGAATATATTCAGACAAAAGAAAATCCTATTCTTGTTGGGCATAACATTTTGTCATATGATATACCAGTTTTAACAAATGCCCTAAGAGAACATGGTTTACTGTCTTCATCAGTTGAGTCTGTATATGGATGTTTAGACACGATGCTTATAGCCAAAAAAGTATATCCTAAGAAATCGGGTATAGTCTGTAATTATAAACAAGAGACCTTAGTCAAGTCACTTTTAGGAGATGATTTTGTGTATCAGGCACACAATGCCATGGAAGATGTTCGAAGTTTATGTAAACTGTTTGATGACAAATTGAAGGACAAATGCAGTGGAAACGACATATTTCCTTTAAATGTCTCCAGCTTGCAAGCAAGTTATGAGGACATGATGAAGCAGAAAGTTGTTGGCAATAAAATTGTACAACAGTTGGCAAGGTCTGGGTTGGCTGCAGGACATTTAAAGTTGGCCCATAAGAGGGACACTGTAAAAGGACTAAGAAATATTCTTAAAGAACATGGATTTGGTGTACAGACTTCAAATAAGATATACAAATACCTTCAACAAAATGAGGAATGACAGTAACACTTTAATTTAAAGAAACGCAATGTCAACTTGAATTAAATGTAGGTAATGACAAAACTACAGAAGCAGTTACCTGTTTGTACAGTAGTCCCCCTCCATTATTCCTTTTAATAAGGTGTTAAAAATTATATTTTTCATTTCATTTTTATTATAAAGTCATTTCTTTTAAACATTGAATTTTGTTCAAAATATATGTAATTAATTAAAAATTTAAAGTTCTTAGTCCTTTTACAGTGTCTAAACTTTAATTGTCCTTCATCAGTGTATGCAAAATTTGCTAAAATAAACATGATAAAGGGAGAAAACAAAAATTTCACCAAAATGCTACGAGTGGAAAAGACTACTATATATTTTGAATATGAAGTTATGAAGGTTGTTTATACAATTTTCAGAGTATTAATAATAAATTCATTTTTTAATACCTACCTGTGTTCCAAACTTTTCATAAATTTTAAATCGCCAATAAAAATTTCAGAAAAGTGAGAATTTATTAATAAGTATATTGTGACAATGTACTTTTTACAGATGTTTAAACTTGTTGTGTGGATAATGATGTCAGAATAGTTTTTTTATTTACAAGCATGTAACTACAAAGTGTTTGTATAAGTTGTATGTGCATTTCTAGTACTTCAGTCATGTACATGTAGTTCTCTTATTAGCACTGAGAAATAAAAAATTTATATTTTTAACCATCTTGTTACATGTATATCCAAGTACCACATAAGTGTTACACTAAGGTGTTTTGTGTAACTTTACCCTACCTAGAGGTTTAGATCATTTAGGTTTATTTAGTCAAGTTAGTTGGACTTTGTTGGAAAATGTCAGGCCTCTATGAAATAATTCATAATTTCTCATTCATTTTTTTGTAACTAGTCGGTACACTGATTTGATTTTTTATTGATTTTGATATATATATGTAATATACTAGCTTCCATTGCCTTAAAATAAATATAAATTTGTTAAAAAAAATCTAAATAAAATTTAAGAGATGGCAGAAAAGATGGACAGAAGGCGATTAAAATTTAGGATTGACCATGTTGACTAATTTATTCAAATACGTGTATACAAAAGGGCTACATTATTATATGACCACATAACTTTTGAAAATTACAAACCAGAAGTATTGTGGATTCTTTAATTGATTCACACAAATTTGCAGCTCATTATTACCAATTTTTAATACATTTAGTTCAACTGTGTGATACAATATTTCTCATTTTTTGCAATTTTAACAATTTTAGTGAAAATTACGAAAATTGAACATTGGAAGTTTGATCCTGTATCTTTTTTTTGCCTGGTTTGCTATGCTGATTTTTTTATATGATGGAGATATGACTTAAAGGTATGTAATTAACTAAAACAAAAAAAAATTAAATTCGACAATTTTTCTCACGGCACCATATTTTACTCAACTAGGGGGTAAAAATGATGAAGAGCCGTGCCTTGGAAAAGTACAATATATTTAATATATTCAAAAATAATTGTAAAAAATGGTATGTTTTAAGTTACAACCTTAAAAACAACTAAGTTTTATAATCCAATTCCTTTTTTACAAAAAAAATTCACAAAATTTTTAAAATGTGGTCAAAAGGGGGGTAAGTTGGAATTTGGGTCATTTTTCAGGGGGGGGGGGTAACTTTGACCCCATTTATCTGAAAAAAAAATGCCTGGTAAGGTGGTCCGATATTTTTACCTAAGAAAGAGTATATACCAAATAGTAATATATTAAAAAAATAGCCATTTTAAATTCGGAATTATTTTTGGGGTCAGGTGTCCTCACTAACCTTAATTCGAATTTTTACGTTAAATTTGCGATTCGATCGTTTTTGGGTTTAGTTATAATACATAGGGTCCAGTTTAATAGTAATCGGGAGTAACATTGAGAATGCTATTAATCATACCTGAATAGTTGTGTCCGGTGTGGCGTTAAAACTCCACTCTGTCTGATACTTTTCTGGTGTTAAGGCAGAAAAGATGCAAACAGAGTGGGTTTCAAGCGACTCTTATCTCGGCCTGATGTCCCCCCCCCCCAAAATTTTATTCTGTACTGTGCCCCAGAAACCCTCTTCGAGTCAGTAATGGTCACAACTTGCAGGCTGGTGTTTGGAGTTTCTTGTTTTTGTCCAATCTGAAATGTCAAATTAGTAAAAATAGATTTATTGTGGATGTATTTTGGTCCACGTTCAGCTACTTATCTCTATTATGGACTGCGGTAGAAACAGAAATACTTTGAAAACCCGACCTTGCGCACAAACTAGGTATTGATTCTAAGGCTGAAGCAGAGTATACTATATCCGATGAAAAGCACGAACTCGCAACCTCGTGTTGCTCACCTCTGATCAATTAAAGATAACATTTAACCACATTATGGGTTCATCCATCTTAAAAATCAATTTAAAGTAAAACCAATTCCTCGTCTAATATAATGCACCAAGAAATGAAAGCAACTATGGGTTTTGTACATCCGTTCGTAAATGATTGTATTTAGAATCGAATGCATTTTATCCACGTTACGACAGCGTTGACCAAAGCACATTTTAAAATGATGTACCGTTGAGACTTGCAATAAACTCATATTTATAGTGTTGAGACTTGCAATAAACTCATATTTATAGAGTTGAGACTTGCAATAAACTCATATTTATAGTGTTGAGACTTGCAATAAACTCATATTTATAGTATAGTAAAACAATGTATCGTTAATTTGTAGAATAGAAATTAATTTCTTAAATTTGACAAATAACTGCACCACGGAAGATTGTTATTTTGAACTGGACCATGGAATGTAAATACAAGTAAGAGTGGTTTCTTGATATTTGAGATATGTTCTTAAATAATTGTTCGACTTGTCATTACAGACTTGAATGCATGCTTTTGAAGTTTCCTAGACTTATGAAGCGTTGACCAAACGCACAATTTCGAGGAAGCGCTAGGATGAAAATTTGCGTTGTTTCAACACTAGACGTCAATATAGCTTCACAAGTGCATTCATTTCCTATGTTTATGTGGTTAAGTGGAGTAATTTCACGACAATTTACAGAAATGTCCATTTTTTGTATCGATCTAGTTCTGCGCCAGTGCAATGGTCTTGACGCGATGGTGGATTGGTTCTGATTATGAGCACGTGACCACATACCACCAATGAAATTGAAATCCAAACAATTTATTTACAATGCAAAGCTATCGGGTATAATAGCATTTTCTAAGCTTTCCTTTCTTTTGCTTTTAAAGTTATACAAGTTTTAAGCAATCGAAATATCAATCAGAGTGTTTCATATTCGTAACAAACTTACTCTTACAATGGATCCTTTTAAGGATAAATACATGTCTTTTGTTAGCTTTGTAATGTCTTCAGGATTTCCTAACTCTATAGATGTAGCCAGAAAGGACTTAATAATATCCTCCTTTACATCAAATGTAGAGATTTCCATGATCTGTAAATACAAGATATGTTTTTCGCTTTAGCGTATAGTTTAATGTATTGATGGACTCGCTTAGATATTCATTAACATAATCGATTCGGTAGGGGCATGTGCACAGCTTAAAGATCCCTCCCCCCCAAAAAAAAAAAACTGGATGCCATGATATAGCTGAAAAATTGCTGAAAATTGCGTTAAACAATTTCAAACAAATCCTTAAAGAAATCAGCAAAATAACCAATTGCCGAGATTGCAAGAGCTTATGGAGGCTACGCCACTTCGGTCCATCCATAATACTTGACTGTCATTTCTTATTACGTTTATTTCAAGTATTCAGTAATCTGAAAATCTGGATTTTTATTCTACTTAATTTACTTCAATATTTATTGCAATTGTTTGTTAGAAGTTACTTTCGATTTTTTGTATATTTATATGACAATTTATGTTAATAAAATTTAAGACAATTTAATTTGCTTACAGACGCATGTTCAGCCCCAATCCATTGCTGGGTCATATTAATTGTGTGTCCCGTTAATCTAAAGAATTCTGCCCTTTGCACTATTTCTAAGTATTTTTCTCCAATACTCATTTTGAATACCGCCTCTGCGGAGGCATTATATACATTTTTAACACCTTCCAAATCTATTGGTAGACGTAGGTCTTATATTGAGGCGTGTAACTCTCTTGACTTTTGTACTTGTATCCTAAAAAAAAATATTTTTTTTCATTTAACGTAACAAAACAGTAGTTACTGTAACAAAAAACAAGTAAATTGGCAAATAGTTCAGTTACGACGAACAATTCGTACAGTTTTGACTAGTTTGTTAATTTATTAAAGATTCGACTCCATCCTTTGCGGTTTTGTTACGGTCTCCCATGTTACCGTCTGGGAGACAGTTAGATAGTCAAACGATGAACAGTATACGGAGTTAATGACTATGCGTTAATTGATTGGGTAATTCACCAAATCTATAAATATCTTTGTCATTTCATTGGTTTACGTCAGGATCGCACAAGTATGTGTACTAAAATTTTGATATATTCTTAGGTTAAATCGGCATTGCAATTATTTAATTATTTTAAACGAGTAAGAATATTGAAGTATCGATCTTTAACTGATAGTTTTGGCGGTCGATTTGAGCAAGGCGTTTGAATTTCGTTATTTAACCAATTCCAGTCTTTAACTGTGGAATGGAAAATAGCAGTAATGAAATGTCAAAAATGTGGATTTTGATATTCGTTATTATTTCTAAGATTATAATTTGTATCTTGACCGACAAGAGGTGGAAAAACGTCTCAACAAATACTGGGGAGTAGTCTTTGTGTACATTAAACATGGTCTAAAGATTCCCAACCCAAGTACGACGAATTCGCAGTTCGCGTGGAGCAAAATTGGTTGGCCCGTGACAATTCAACAGGTTATAATTGAAGTTTTTCTAAACTATCAATGTTTTGTTGGTTACAACCATTCAATACTTCTAAAGCATATTATTGTGCGAATAAGATATAAGGTTTAAGTTATTTTTGTTTAAAACATAATTTTCGATTCTAATATTCCCATTATTTCGTACTAACGGATTGTACTATATAAATGTAAACATGTGTACGAAACCTGGCATACCCAGATGTTTGCGAGTTGTTACAAGTTCTGGTCCCAGATTTTTAAACGAAATCTGAAGGTCCATTTGCATGTCTCGATTAGATATCATAGTTTGATTTCTTTGGATTAAAATTAAGTAATTATTTCTCGAACATGTAGCAATTTTTATAACTATACTATACTTCTGAGATGGGCATCCCCACATCCTTGGATCAAAACAATATGCATCTCATTCTTTGCGATAAAATATTGTTCAATTACGGTTTTCATCCAATGATATGGGGTACTTTTTTCAGGCTTGCTCGATTTTTAAATTTTAGCGATTTTGTCTAAGCCCCTACCCCTGCATCTCCTGGCGTCATAGTCTTGTATATATAAAGTAGGTGAAATAGTAAATGATACTATTACATTTAGTGCCGGTTTCATTTGATGTGAACTATTGTCAGCTGACTAGTATACCTGCCGTGATTGGCGAATTTTACGATTTTGAACATTTTAAACTTTGAAATCCAATGCAAATTATATACAAGGTAAATACATTTTAACTGTTAATATTCGTATAGAACAACCAACGAATATGTTTTCTAGTAGACAAGTTTAAACATGTTTAAAATTGGTGAGCAAAAAACCTGGTACAAATTCAACGTGGCTGCAAAGGTAGCGCGATACAAGTGCTGGTGTTTTTGATTGGAGTAAAACCGACTTTCAAAGAGGTTCACTAAGAAACAATATATCACTTTGAATTTATTGCATTGCTTGTAGGGGATACAAATGATGTTTTATCATTGTTATAGAAAGTCAATCATTTATGCTTCAGAAATTTTATACAAATTTGATTTTGACTTAAAAATAAAAATTGTAAAATATTTTATCAGCTTATTTTAGCTAAAGCGAATATTGAAAAACTTCTTACCAGTTTTGGACGCTTTGCGCTTCGTTCCTGATCGACCTTGTTTTTCCAATGACATTTTGTTTGCGAATTGAAGGAAAAGGCACATGGTTTTGGTTTAAATACCCCAGTCTGGAAATATGGGTAGCACGGGTAGGCACGTGAAATTCCGTTTTTATGAGATTTTGTTCCAAGGGCATGTTCGAATTGTTAGGTCTTAGAGTCTATTTCATATAAATATGAAAATAACAAAGAAAACCGATCGAACAACAAGAAGAAAGAAACTATAAAAAATTATATACTAGTACAGCCTGTTTTTTTATATTCGAAAGTTTTTTTTTTAATTTTCGTTACAAATCTGTTTTAATAGCATTTATCAACATAAGCTACAATGTTAAGAGTTAAATAAGAAAGGCGGAACATTATTCAATTTTTATCGGATAAAGTTGTTTTATTCAAATAAAAAATCAAAAAAGTCTTTAAATTGATTTTTTGTTATTAAGTAAACCCCCCCCCCTTTTCCAATTCGTAAGCATAATTAATAGCATATAAATCTCGTTCTGTTGTCTCTCGGATAGTATTATTATACTTAACATGCAGTGGGCTCAGTATTGAAAGTGTTTACCAAATCTTTAATTGTGCCATCATTTTATTATATTGTGTATTTCTTAATTAGTTAATGAGTCTTCGTGGAGGTTCGTCTTATGTAGTTTTATGCAAAATATTTTTTCTTATTGTTTTATCTGCATCAGGGACATTTAGTTTGCTGCTTTTTTCTTGGATTGCGGTTAGCCATCCTACCCCATTTTTGCAGCCTGTTACATGGTTTAATATGTCTCTCCTGTAAGGAAAAATGAAGCTCCCTCTATCTGCTTCTTCAGGAAGAAATACGTTTATATTACTGGAATCTCGAATAGGCTCAGGAAAACCATTCGAAGAAAAATATTATTACTTAAATTAATACTATTTTGATGTGAAGGGTAAAATAATACAAAAAACCCTTTACTTGATTTTGTAAAGACAACGTTTGTTTTGAAAAACGAAGTTTAAAGTGTCTTCGTTGAGGTCCGCCTCAGGTTAAACAACGAAAGTTTAAAGTGTTTTCGCTGAGGTCCGCGTGAGGTTTTTAATAATGAAACTTTAATTGTCTTCGTTGAGGTCCGCGTAAGGTTTTTTAATATGTATAGTTTGAAGTGTCTTCGTTGAGATCCGTGTTCACTATGGGTTTAATATCGATATTAGCCCCGGTGGCTGATATAGGTTTATAGGCTCCAGTTAAATTTTGCATTTCCTCTCATATGTCAACATAACAGACTTACTTCAACTAACAAAATGACGTATGACAAGTGTGTTCCTATCACCGCAGAAAAAACGTCTTCGTTAATTTTGGTGATAGTATGAAAAATGAAAACACACAAAAAGAAAAACAATGAGTTGTTATACTGAGTGACACATCTGTGATAAATACTTGCTTTCTTCTAAACTTATGATAATGAAATGTTTATACTTTGAAAAATTTTCTTTAATTATTAGTGGTAAACTGTTTTAACAGCTGTTTTTTCGAATTAAAGGTTGACTTGTGGTTATCAAATATGTGATGAACAGATTATGGCATTTTCCATATTGTCCCCGATATTACTTTTCGACCCAATTCAGCCCGAGAGCTTGATATGGGAGTCTGAGGCTGATATAAGGGTCGACATGGAAAAAGCCATGTAATAATCAATAAATATTATAAAATCTGACTTCAAATAAAGTGCACATCTATGTCAATGTTTATTTATTTATTCCAATCCGAGCCATTATATGTGGTTGCACTCTCTACCATGGATTTTTATACAATTATGGCAGCTCAGTGCATGCGATATCATGTTTTATGGAACACTTAAAAGACATATCGACCGAGGCCAACGGCCGAGGTTGATATTCCTTTTAAGTGTTCCATAAAACATGATATCGCATGCACTGAGCTGCCATAATTGTTTTATTTCATTTCACTGTACATTTTACCATCTCCTTAATAACTTGTTTTATACACAAGAATTTATAATCTTGCATTTTGTTATCATGGTCACTATATGATTTTAAGTGTTAAATTTTGTCGATATTTTGCTGCAGAAAACAATTTTAAGTGAATATTTTGAAAACATAAACATATTGTGATATTGCACGACTGACGTTTTGATTACAAGTGATATTGCACGGCTAATCTTTGATTACTAGTGATATTGCAAGGCTAATCAATTTTTAGATGTCATTCTTGTACTAAAATTGCCAGCCGTGCAATATCACTTATAGTTAAAACGTCACAATCGTGCAATATCATAAAATATGGGTTAGTGAAAGATACATTGTTTAAATGGAAACTAAAATTACGAAATGTAATAATTATTGAGACGGAACGGCGATATAAAAGGTTAGATTGTAAAAAAAGTGGCGAACCGTGAAAATAGTATTATAAACGTTAGACATATGACAACAATACTATCTTCATTTGTAATTGTATCAGTCTGCTCTTAAACGATAAAGGATAAATTAATAAAGTAAATAAATAATTTCATTTATTTTTATAGTTACATAAAATTTAATAAAGGTTTTCAAAAATTAATATAGCACTCTATTCAATCGGCATAATATACAACAACAGATACTAAATGTTACAATACGAATATCAACAAAAATACACAAGAATAAGTATATAAGCACATGAAAGTTTTAGAAACCAAAAATATAGTCGAGTACACCGTTTACAGTAGTCCCATATACGGTATTGTAAACAATACTTTAGTCGAGAACACTAAGACATCACGGGTAGTCACGTGCACTACGTGTTGGTGGATTTTTTCCAACGGCATGTTTGAATTGTAAGATTAAATCTATTCCAAATGTTTGGTAAATAGTCTTTAAAAATAATTTATATTAATATTTAAAGTTAGTTATACTGATTTTCTACCACTAAATTCTTTTTAGCAGAAAGCACACCTTATCAAATACAATACAAAATATATACTAAAAAATAAATACTATATTTGATAAACGACATTCTATTGAGTTTATTTGTGATACAGTATTTTTCAGTTTCCATCGATCACGAAAAAAATCATAAATAGAACTATTAAATCTATTTATGTACGCCGTCCCCCCCCCCCCCCCCAACTCCCTCTTCGCAAAAAAGATGAAAAATAATACTATTGAAACTGATGGCTGACATTAAACTCAATAATTTGTCTCTTGAACAATATTTTACTAATTAAATGGAAGACCTTTTTATTGTGAAAAAGGTATCAATTATACTGTACCATTTAACTATACCAAATAGGAAGATTTAGTAAAGGGGTTAAGGTATTTTCGCATAGGTTCCCGTTGCGAATTTTCTGACAAAATACAAAACATTTCACATATCAGTACTTTTCTGATGAAATGCAACCATCCATTTCAGCACACCTATTTATTGTAGAAGTTGAAGTAACTGTTTCATAGTTTTTTTTTTTTTGATTTTGAGTTTGTATTTGTTTTCGTATCTGTGTGTGTGTAAAATAAACATTTCCTTTCTATTGTGATGATTTGACACTTTTAACAATTTTACTGTTACAGTAAAAAGGAGTGTGGAATAAAAAAACCTTTAAAAGTATTCACATCCATCTGAATGAGTATCGTTACTAAAAATAGAACATTAAAGCTTACTTTTATTCCATGTAAATGTAATTATATATCTCTGAAATGTGCGAAATTTATTTAGAAACTGTTAGGTCATACTTAGTACAAGAATGATTTATACAGTTTCTTCTCACGCCTTATTTAAAAAAAACGTTTAAATGGTGTTTAATATGACATTCGGCATTTCTTCAGCTATATTGTAGCGTTTAGTTTTTATTGGGATGAAGCCGGAGTACCCGCGGCGAAAACCCCAGACCATCCTGAGGGGTAGCATCGCATTTGATTTGATATTGGTACGGCGTAAGCCGTTCCTGCATTTGATATGGCTACCGGCTGCTACGCGTAAGTATTTGAGATGAGAGGAGAGTCAAAAGACACTAATTAAAATAGAAAAAATGAACAATTTTTTTCTTCTGAAATTTTTTGGTACAGCGGAAGTCGTACCTGCCAAAACGGCTGCTACGCCTATGCCATCGACAGGAGAAGTTTTAAATGGTAATTTTTATTTGTAGAGTATATGTAGACTATCTGTATAACGACTCGCCCCACTCTCGAATCGCCTCATATTAATAACGAGTCGCCCCACATTTAATATATGGTTGGAGTAACAGTTTGTTCCTATTTCTGCTACTATGCAGTATTTTCCCGCATAAATAGAATATAAGAAAGAAGATTGTAATGTTTTAATCAATCTTTTATCTATATCTATTATCCCTGTATCTGTCTGGTCTGTTTCGTCTGGTAAAAATCTGAGTTTCTTTTCTTTCACACGTTTGCACTGTAACTGTACGTCTCGCGCCTCTTGAAATAGTAACGTCGTTAGAAGATTGAAGGGAGGATGCCTTTTCTTGCCGTCTTGTTCAGTCTGTTATGCCAACCTTTCAGTCGTTGTTAGTCCGGAAAGCATGTCCATACGGACTCGTTTATTGTTCAATAGTATTACTAGTGGCATATATCTGCCGCTGCTTGTCACTTAATTAAGCCAGTCTACATAAGGGACAGACCATTTAACTTAAAGGGGGGCATTGGTTTTTTGTTTTGGTCAAAAAATTTTTATTTTTTGAAGGCGTCGCGACAGAATATTTTTTTCATTATAAGCATTATTTTATATAGCAGAAATCCTTCTTCAGAATATTTTTTTTCTTACCCTCTGCTTCCAAAATATTTTTTTCATCAGAAATCATTTTCAAAATATTTTTTTTAGGAAAAAACCAAGCTCCCCCCCCCCCTGCAAGTTTTAAATGGTCGGTCCCTAATTTGTGAAATAAGTCGACATGTCATATTAAGTAAACTTGTACAAGTAGTTTTTAAAGAAAAATAAATTATACACAAATGAACATAATGATCTGACAAATTTGCCATATTTATCTTACAACCCAAAGTAGATATGTCATGATCTTACACGTAAACTTTTTTATCTGGTTACAGATGAAAGGAAAATGTCAGTATGTCATTCAGAACGAAATCCCGTCCTGTCAAGATTGTTCTATTTTACCTTTATCAAAATGCATCAAGCTATATATTTTTAGAATTTGTATGATCTAAGCTTGAATAATATATAAACTTTTCTTGACAAACAATAGTTTCTATGTAAAATATTTATCGTCAAAGATGGTTATCCTATGAATTTTCGATCGATTTTTCATGTCACTAAATCCCGTCCTTTAAAGAATTTTCGCCTTTAAACTCATTATCATTTTTTAAAAGCTATATATCAATATAAAGCTTATTATTTCGTCTTTAATAATCAGTTTTAATTTTGTTAATATCTTTATTTCTTCAAAAGTTATGACCATTTCCCGTCCTGTTTTTCTCCGTCAATGATTGTTTTTTTTAAAATTGACTTAATGAGAAACATTGCTTAAGGTATTTTTGAGCTATTTGTTCTTTTTAAACTGAGAATTGAATTATACAGCAACCTATATTTAGGTTTCGGTTAAGAATTTCGTAGCATCGTTTTTTCCGGAAATATTTTCATTGTTGGTTCTTATAGTATGGTATGTGCTTCCGGCGTCTATTCGGCAGTGAGAACAAACCTGAAAACATTAGAAATGATTTAAGTGGTATCGAAAAAAATCTACATAGCTTTTGGTTTAGAAATCAGATGAGAAATTGTTTGGTAAAAATATTAAAGTAGGATCCAGAATGCGTACTCACCTACAGGCACAGGGAGTTGTTTCAGAAAAAAATACTCCCTTTATGGCCTTATTGCTTTCAGAGGTGCGATGGGAATTTCTCCGCACATGACCATAATAATATTTAAATAAGTTAAGGATGCGACGGCGGTTTCCATTGGTCGTCTATATGTATCCCATCGTGCTCGTTATATATCACAACATCCGTATCAGCTTACATCAGCATCCATCTTGCGAAGGAGAAAGCAATATAAAATAATTAACGCTATTAATCTTATTTAGAAATAGCAGTTTACATATAATTAGTTGTTTTATATAGAACTTGCATCCACATTGTGTATATATTTTGTGTGTATTGGAAATAATCGTTCTGAAGCAAATTTATTTTAATCATATTGGTTTGTTTACTTTACAGTGTATATAGTATTGTGTATAGTGTGTTTTGTATTTGTTTGTTTTTCTTTTATTAATTACCGTTAGGGTAGAGAGATACATTTGATTGTAAATATTAGGTTTTTTGTTATAATTTTTCATAGCTTCCTTTCGTATATTATATTGAATTTTGTTACCTAACAAAACGTATTAATTTAATAATAATATTGCACTAAAAAGTAAAAAGTCGAGAAGCATTTAATTGCAGGTTACTCCTACAAAAGATTATCTAAGCTCAGACTGAAGACCACTTTGACCATGATTCTGGACCTTGTTGAACCATCAGTGCAAGAGATGTCATATGCAGATGTTGCGAAGTTCTGTCCTGCGATACAAACATTGAAAATGTCATGTAAAAAGGTACCCTTTTTCTTCTGTGAGTTGTTGGTACAAAACAACCTTTTTCAACTTAATGCCCAAAACAATAAATGAAAATTTTATGATTTAACTAACATCTTCTTTCGGTGTAGAACAGGAGTCCGTATCAACTGTTTTAAGTTCTGCGGGTTATTTTAAATTAGTTGAATGATAAATGTTTCCAGTTTTTTCATATGATTTGTTTAAATTTGTGGTACCTTTAAGACATGATTAAATTTTGTGTTCTGCAGTGTTTTTCTCTTTTCCGGTTTTTTTTATGCTACCCAGGTGCTAAAAATACTGTACAGACTATACATTGTTTTCAAGACATAATTGCTCTCGTTAAAGGAGGTGGAAATAGTAATGCTGATCAGGTGACATTATAACAAATTTAGGGCACTTTTAGTGTAAAATGGCAACATTTGTTATGAATGAGGCAGCGTAAGAAAGACGATGAAAAACGAAACATGTGTTTTGTTGTGCCAGGGATGCAAAGCCAACACTAAAATTAAATTTATGGAAAGGTAGTCAAGTTTTATTCCATTTTATGCTATTCGCACAATGTAGAGGAAAGTGCCCTAAATAAAATCAAGTGATAAAATAAATCTACCTATCTTAAAAACGGCGTATTAAGAAACACAGCACACGAAAAAAGCAGGACAAGGGAGATAACTGTGAAATAACATCAAAATTGAGCCAGATTATATAATGTACTTTTTTCAGACATCTAGGTACAAGAATCAAATGAAGTCACTGCCAACTCCACCAGTCAGAAGAAAAGCTATTCGGAAGGCCAATATATCTACAAAAAAGGTACGATTATAACAAAACATAACTTAGCCAGTCGATCAAAAGTTAAAAATTGTTTATTTTAATTGTTAAAAAATGTTATTGCTTGGTAATAATCATGGCCTCCATCAGGATTCAGTAAACATTCATGACGTCCATTTTAATGATTGAGTATAGATCTCATCATACAGATATAAATTTTAATTGTTTGTATTTTCCTTTAGTCTTACAGCAGAAATACAGTACAGGTTTATAGGTTGGTTGCAATGATGGAACAAAATGTTTAACTAACATTAAATGCATGTTTTTTTAGTTATTTTAAAGTCACATAAGTATTGGAATGCATTAATTAGTCCAATTAGTGTGTGTTGATTATTTTGCATGAATGACTTGACATATGAAATGTTCATTCCAGATTTGGCCCTTTAACTTTGATTACTAGATTTCACTAAATGTGTTTCCACTTATCCAATTAATGATCGGTGGTCACACTTAACACATACAAATATCCATGATGCTGTTGTTAATTGGTTATCTCAAACAAATAAAATGAAAGACATTTTAATTCTGACAAACAAGCCAATATCCCGCCCCCCCCCCAAAACCACCATCACCAAACACACATACAGACACACCACCCCCCTGTTCACATTGAAACATAGGAATCAACTCTGCATGTGTTTTTAGAAATTTTTTCAATGCATGGTATAGAGTGATAAATTTATTTACTGTTTCAATCAAAATGTGCTTATAAATAAAAAATGCAATCATCTTGCTGTATTTAGCCAAACCAAGTAAACATGGTTATTTTGTACAGGATTTAATCTCGGATAATGTAATTAAATAAGCAACAAAGTAATAAACATCTTGTTGAATGAAATGAGTATACGTGTGAAACTTTTAGACATAACAAACTTTATTTTAATCTATGTATATTTAAAGGAATATAACAAATTAAAAAACTTGGTCATGTTTACAATTAATTCATTCATAGAACAATTACTACATTCATAGATTTTCACAGATTTAATTTTGAACTAAAAGACATATATGCTTTATGTTGGTTGCATTTGAAACAAAACTGTTGGGTGCTTTTTTGATTTTGAAATATACATAATATTATTTGTTTATTTCATTTCAGACAAAGGACTAGTGAAGTTATTGTAGATGTTGGTGATAATATAGCTATTATATTGCCAACATCAGCCATACATGGCATATACAAGGTAAATTTTAATTATAGTTATAAGTAAAAATAAATTATGCTAAAATAGAGCTGCTAGTTCTATCAAATAATCTTGCAGCTGACATGGCAAAATTGTCCTTTGTTTTTTTAGTGAAATTAATACAACAAAAATAGGATTAATTCAAATTTCATTGGTGAGACAATTACATGTGACTGTATAACAAGTACACTTTATATTGTTTCCAGGGAGAAAAATCAGTGCTTTGCACAAAAAGTAAAAGTAAACAGAAAGCAAAGACAAAACAGGTCAAATCAACAGCAACCTTTGTGGTATGTATTTAATCACATGGATAGAATTCATTACATTGTATTTGTTTCCTGTATAACATTGTATTTTGGCTTGAGTATAATGTTACACAATTATAATAATGTAATTAATGGTTTAACATTGTATATCTAAGGAAATCATATTTGTTCTAAGAAACAACAAAAGTTGTGTTATATATCATTTCAGCACAAGTGCTTCAAATGTCCATTGTGTCCAGTTACCTGTTCACGGGAGGAATATCTTTTAGACCACTTTATTTGTCAGCATGTTGCAGTGCGAGGAAGTGTAGTTGTAAATAACAGTATGTTCTTTAATGTATAAAAATAGAACAGTAATTAAAGAATTTGTTCTTTAAATGACTTAAATATAATCAGATATATTTTTAAGTATGTCTTTTATAATATTTACATGAAACATAGAATGAGATTTGATTTCGTGAAAATTTATTTATTGGAAAAACTTTTTTGTTGTTTTTTAGGTAAGAACTGCAAAAAAACAAAGGTATGCAAATAAAACAGTTGTATTTCTAGTAATTTACAGTTCTGAATCTCAGCTCAAATTTAAATGGGAATGAAATGGCAAGAAAATCTTAATCAGAACAACTTATTTAAAAAAAGAGTTTAAAAGTTATATGCTAAAAAGTAATAATATAATTTTAGCTTCAACTAAGAATGTAAATAATATACTAGTACATGATATAATTTTTTTTTCAATTTAATTTCAAATAAAGATTTAGAACAAAAGGTTGTTAATATTCTGACTTACATTATGATAATACATGTATCAAATCTCAAGTAATGTATAACAGTTTAATATTTCTATTGCATATTTTATAGGAACCAGTGGTGTTTCCATTGCTGCATGTTACTGGAATTATACCAGACATAGTTGAATGTATTTCTACCACTGCAGTCAACACATTAACTGGTAATTGTTATTTAATAAAGCAAGTAGATCATTAAATTTTGCTTAAAGAATGTAGATCTGCTACTGTTTTTGAACACAGTTTATGGCAGTTGGCGCTATGTTAAATATACATGTACAAGTATGCAAATTATACACTGACATACTGCAATGTGTTGTGGTTTCCTACCTTACAGACAATTATTTGTTTATAATTATGAAAACAGTGGTTGTGATAAAATATACAAAATGTGCCTTACTACCTTTTCAACTTAATTTATATATGCTGCTTGTTACAAAAGTTTGAATGTTAAGTTTCATTTCAGGGAGGTTTCAGGGTGAAAATAATAACCAACATGCAGCTGTAACTAAGTCCTTTAATATTGCTTTCCTTGTAAAGAAACTGATTGGTGTGTGCTGGAGAAATTTTAGAAGATTGAGACTATTGCTTTCTGGTGATGTAGAAGAAAACCCAGGGCCTGTTATGGTATTTTTTAATCATGTATTTGTATCATACTGATAAGATACGCTTAATTGAAACAATCTGATTGCCTGAACTTGTAGTTCCAACTGTGGTCAAATATATTTAAGTTAAGACCACTCTGATAACTGTGTATGGAGAATTTTAAAAGAAAAATAGTTTCTAATAGAAAACATATTTGTGTATATTTATTAATGACTTGTCGAAAATGTAACGACCTGCAATACATTTTGAATAAATATTGTTTTTCTAATATTACTTTACTCTTACCATGTAATATTTTTAACAACTTATATTTGCATTTTAAAATTTTGTTTTAATGTCCTAAAAGTATTCTCTTATTATGTTTCAGATAAATTGTCAATGGGAATCTTGCAGAAAAAGAAAAGAAAGCTTTGAAACCATTCAACAGTTAGGACAGCATTTAATAAGCCATGTTCATCCTGGAATACTATGCAAGTGGAATGATTGTGTCTTCTCATGTCAGGATGACAAACAGCTTGAATCTCATGTCTTACAACATGTTTACCTGGTACACATTTTTTCCTAAGTATTTCTTTACATATTATGAAGAAACATAATTTCTTACAGCGATTACTTTGCAACATATGTTTGTTGTGTATTTGTTTTTCCTGTTCAAGAGGGTTTTTTTCAGTTCTGTATAATTGTTACCGAATTTCAAACCCTTTGAAGATAAGTATGTTTTATAAAAAGATGTGTTATAAAAGAGAAATAGAGAATATGACGCATCAAATAATAACTATTCTTGTTTCTATTTACTTACATAGTTTGTTCTTATAATTTACAGGAACAGTTTTCATTTACATCTTTGGATGAATGGGAAAAGGCATTACCTCTTGGTAATCTTTCTGAATTGTCTACAGATCTACGTTTGTGCCCACCTTCACTGGTTAGTATTAACATTTTTTGAATTTCTACAGCAAATGATGTTTTAATTTTTTAAAAATTTTCTTATTTTTACACAAGAGTATTACTAGAGGACAAAATAAAGACATTCACAAAATTGAATTACGATCACACTGATTTTGAAATAATTGATGTGATCTCTTAAGATCTGTGTAGGTTATATTCTCCTGCTTCCTTATTGATATACAGGCAACGATGTGGATCTGAATAACTTATATTCTCCTGCTTCCTTCTTGATATACAGGCCATGATGTTAGTTAACTTGTTATTTTATCTGTACAACTTTTTTTTAAGTTTAAGTTAAATTTGCCCTTGATGGATGAAGATTTTAAAATTCCACACCAGTATCCCTACACTGTTGAAAGTCATCAGCATTATTTAAATGTGAAGCAAACGAGTAATTCAGAAGAATTCAATAAAGAAGTTAGCGATTTTATTAAAAAAGGGAGTTTTTTGGGTGAACACTGGACCTGTAAAGAAGATGCATGTATGACAAGTGACACAAATCAAACAAAGTGTAATTTGGATAATTTCAATCTTCCAAGAAGTGTTTATTGCTTTGATAATGTTCCACCCACAAATGCTACACAGATTATTACAAACAGGCCTGAATTAATAAGTAATTATCAAAGTAATGTAAAATTTACCATTATTGATGAAACTTTGACTGTTAGCCAAAATTCTTCTGATAAATATAATAGAAAAAGAAAGCATAATGATATAGAATTTGCAAAGCAATCATCAGACTATAGCAATTTCTTGATGACAAATCTAGACATTTGCCATCAGTGTTGAACACTTCATTATCAGTAAGATGAACACATCCAAGTTTTTTGATCCACCTAACAACTACCTACAACAGTTTGAAGATTATGCAATAAACATTTCTACATATCCAGATTGTGCAGAAGGAATATGCATATTTACAGTGTTTAAAATTGAAATGGAAAACCAGGAGTCTCCTATTCATTATATAAGATATATTGAATCAGGCTATTACAGGAATTTTATGACTGAGACACGTGTAGATAGCATATGTACTACCTTTGCTATATCGAAGGAAACAGTTTTTTTGTCAGAAATTTTTACAAGTGAAGACCAGAACAAAAAGTTAACTGACAAGAAGGAAAAAGAATCCAGAAAGACACGATCTCGTCCAGATAAAATTTACAGTAAAAATTTAAATAACTTGAAAAAAAAGAAAGGCTGAACTTCAAAAACAGGCTAAAGACTTTATGGAGTTTCAACTATTGACCTGCTTTATCCATACTGTAAGGCATGGATTCAAAGTAAATGTAGACACACAAGAATCAGATGATTTCTACTTAAATTTTAATTCAGACCTGTTCACTATTGATGAAATTCGCCACAGCATAATTCGATACCCTGAAGAAAGGCATGTTGATACTACAGAAAAAACATCATGTGACTTCACGAAAAACATTAAACAGACATCTAGTTTGTGTGAACAGAGCATCCTGTTCAATCTCCTGTCAGTATGTATCTAGGAAAAAATCAAAATTTGCGTTTCAAATACAGATTTTCTACCAGTTCAGGGGCCACATCCTTACGAAATCGTGTTCTTTATCTATACAAGGCAAAATCATTTGGGGAATTGCACAATATTTTCAAAACATTTCAGTTGCAAACTGAAAATGTTACTGCAGTTAATACAGAGTATCGTACTGACATGCCCACAGGTGAACCAAGTGCTAAGAAGAAAAAGTTATTCAAGCCTCGTCAAAAATTTGTTACCAAGGAGATGGTTTTAAAGACTGTTGAAAATGTTCAAACTGAAAATTTGATGAAAAGATTCAATATTTACGATGGATACAAAAAATCACTTTTAAAATTATGGAAAATTAGTAATTCAGTTTTATGACGAACAGAAAATTGTTGCAGTTATGAATGATTATGATGATGAGACTGGAGAATTCAAAAACTCTGACTATATTAAAACTACTATGGAACTTTTTGAAAATGGGAATTTTTATACATGTAGCCGTCATATATACAGGACACTTTTAGAATGTTTGGATCATGATGAAGATGAGCCATATGATGCTTTAGATATGAATGGTATGAAATGTATGCATTGCCGATTTTTGAAAGATGAAGTTTTGCCAAATTTAAGGTGGAATGAGGACATGGAGCAAGTGTCAGATGCTTTTATCCAGACTAAAATAAAGGAAGCTGTGTCCAACAAGGACACAAACATTGTAGAATTACCTTCCAAAAGACCAAAAACTAAAAAATTTTCTATTTTGTTGGAAGATGAGATTTCTTTTGTACATTTGACATTTAATACAACTGTTCAGCGATACATTGTTTCATATATGAATGGATATTGTAAAAGCAAGAAAGGATCTAAGAAAAATATTAATCTACTAAGCAGTGGAAAAGATCTCTGTTCCCATTTGACAGAATTGAAGAATGCGCCTCATTTCTGGAATGAACTTGTAACTGTTCATATAGTTAATGACAATGAGGAAGTTCTTGACATGGAAGACAATAGTGGAATAAACAATGCAGAATTAATTGAAGATAATCCAATTCCAATACAAGATTCTGAAGTTTCAAATTTCAATGCAGATTATGGTATGTATTCATTCCCCTGCCTAAGTACTCATGCACCAAGAAAGCAACAAGATCCTGAAATGGTTAAATGTGTAAGAGATAGATATTGCTGGACTGCCACAGATTTCAGTAACATAGATATTGATAGTGGCTGCATGAGAGGACCAAACTTTGTTAGGGACATACCCGATTTTACTTGCCAGTGTGGTGCCGGATGGACGGACATGGAAAACTTGGAAGGAAAAACAATATTTGAAAGAAACTTAACTGTGTACACAAAAATTGCTCCTGTTCAATGCAAAATATTCACAAGAATATGTGTAAAACCAGTATCGCCATGTAAATTGAAATGGGATGAAGGACATTCACATTGTATACACGTTGTAACAAGAGATACTGAAATGAAATTGGTTGGGCATTTGTGAACCAGGTTCTTGCATCAAAAATCACATTTTCATCTTTCTGTGACCTAAAATCAAAAGATTCCAAGGAGTGTAATCCAAACTTCAGATCTTTTATAGATTCATCCGTGTTCATAAAATGGTGGTTTAGCTGGGCTTCAAACATGCGAATAGATTTTCGAAAGCCTTGTCATGTGTGTAAATTTACACCAAAACAGCTAGCATGTGATGGAACCAAAGTTGGTGTTGGATTTCGTCATGCAAACTTTGAAGAAATTAGCAAGCCAGATAATCCAAATACAATTATACCAACCCTACACAGACGAATGACACGATGTTTCTTATTTGATAGACCTAATGTTGACAAAGAAAATATTAAACTAGCGCGAATACATTTAAACTACTTAGCAAAATTACATGTTGATGAAATACAGCCTCAAGATATGTTGTCAGAGGAAGAAACAATTAACAGAAACAATATACTGATGACATTTTTAGATGATTCAGTTAAACCTTCATTTAGACGCTTTATAGGAAACATGCCAGAACTTGAGAAAATATCATATGCATATGTAATAAAAATGCTTGCAACGACAGCTCCAGTGATAAGTTTAATTCCACATTCATATTTGAACACTTTAAATGAAATTGTAAATCACATATCTGGATTAGTGGTAAATGATGGAGGTAATGGATTTTACAACAGAAAAATGCATGAAATGAGAGAATATGCCCCAGAACTCAAAGATTTAATAGCTGCTTCAAATCTCAGCAATGTTAACGACCAAGGAGAAAATTTTGTTCCACAGGATATAATTCAATTCATACAATACTTAATTAAACGTGTATCTGACATGGATATTACTGAACCTGCAATCCCACAGTTTGGTACATATAATCCTCCAAAATATGGTAGAGCTTACTATTTTTCTGAAACTGGTCAGATATTACGTACTATTAGAAAGTTTTCAATTGACAGTGAAAAGAAATCGAATAAAGCATATAATGATCCACCCCTAGAACATGATCATTGTGAAAAGTATTTTTCAAAAACTCAAATTTCTGCCAGAGGAACATCAACACTATTTTTATGGTTCTGTCCTTCACATGGCCACTGTTATGGGTTCCATATGACAAATGCGGTAGGGCGGAAGGATCCTGCAGCATCTTTATATTCTTACCTAGAAACTCCACCAAAAGATATCTTTTATGACTTTTCATGCAATCTTCATGAATACTGTTTGAATAGAGAAAGTGGTTTTTATAAGGATGTGAGATATTTCCATGATATTTTCCATGGATTCTCCCATAAATGATTTTGTGCATATAGATCATCAAGGTTACTTGGATTTGACACAATAAATTCAGAACAATATGAGAATATACACAGATAAAAATGGTAGTTAAAACAATAAAAAATATGAAGTATCACAATTAATAGTGAAATTAAATTTTATTAAATAAATTAATTTCCTTTAAGAACTTTAAAATTGTGTCGCCTGCGACAGTTTTAAATAAATTAAAATACGTATCTGCACTATAGAAACGTTCCCGAATGTGGGCCACGTCCACACAGTCCATCAAGACATGCTTAATGGTGTATGGACTGTTGCATGGCACACATTCGGGTCGTGGCTCATTGTTTAAAATATAATTATGTGTCGTCCTGGTATGACCAAGACGACATCTTGTTAAAACAACTTCGTCTCTTCGACCTCTAAAACATTTAAAATTATTTGTGTGCAGTAGTGGCTGGATCTCATGAAGTTTATTATGAACTTGGAGATCCCAACCACTCTGCCACAAATTAGAAATATATTTAAAAATCAACGCTTTAAAATCGGTAAAAGGAATATTACAGTTAATGATGGTATCCTTTAATGCATTTTTAGCCTCCTGATCCACGACTGTGTTTCCATGGATTCCGACATGACTGGGAATCCAGAAGAAGATGATCTCTTTTCCCAAAGCAACAAGAGATTTGTAGATTTGAATAATTTTTAAAATGTAAGGATTTTTAATTTTGAAAATTTTGATTAATGGTGTTTAACGCCCGAGCAGCAATATTTCAGCTATATTCATGTGATGAACATGAAATGGATGATACAATGAACATGAAATGATGATGAATGAAAATGGGATAAGACACAAGGAAAAATAGGGGTAACGATTTTAGATTGCCACTGGCAAATGGGAGGATGGATAGGGTCGGGCAATTTAGCCTCCTGTAGCGGGATCGAAATCCCTACTCATAGCGAATACTACAGCAGCGTTCTTTAACGTGCGAGGAACGTGTCATTTTCCCAACACGGTGCACTAATATGGTTTGCGGTCAGGTTTTCCGTATTATGGCCTGAAAACCCCAGCTTGCCAGGGGTACCCCATTCAACCACCTGGGGCACACATCCCAGTCGGTCTTTAGGCAAACCGACCTGACACGCCGGTCAGGGTACTGGGCGCTATTTAGTCACCTTTTACGATAAGCTAGCGCGACTGCGGTCTATTCTTTTAGCCACCCGGAGCATTCATTGATAAAGCACCCTGTAATGCTAGTGCCAAAATAAGTAGGGTGTTATAAGGGCAATTTATTTCTATCATATGTTAGATGTTTACAATTAATTGATCATACAATAATTGTCTATAACCTTCTTTCCGGAAAGTATTCCCAAAGGAGTTTTATGAATGGGCCAAAAACGAGAAGGGAAGCGTAATCAAATACTTTTATGTTTCAAACGATGACTACCGTTACAGTGAAACAAGGATTGCTGAAGTTTTAGAAAACTCTGTTTCAGTCCAAGGAACCATGGAAGTTCATTCTGTGGTACCTCTTATAGATGTTAAAATTGCAGTCCGTGATATGTCCTGCCACTGTGCAGATTGCTCAATTGATGTCCTTACTAGCTATTGTACTGGATGGAAAGTTGAATACGTTAAAAGAATAACAGCTCGAGAAGTTCAAATTGAACAAAATGTTGAAGAGGAAACGAACGAGGACGAAAGGGCTGATTCACAATCAGATGACACACTAGACTTTGAATACCTGTCATTAGATGATGTAGCTATAAGTGAATTCGTTGTTGCCGTTTATGAAGACAACTGGTACATTGGAAAGGTGCAGGAAAAAGACACCGAAGATCAGGAAATTCTTTTAAACTTTATGGAGATTTCAAAAAATGCGTACCGATGGCCAGCAAGGCCGGACGAAATATGGATACATGTTCATAACATCCTTAAGTCGAAAATCCAGTTCCCCAAGGAAGAACCAGTTCGTATGCGCAAAACAAGTAAATAAAAACCGTTTGTTCGTTCGTCCGCATGCGCAGTACAGGTAAAAATAAAGGTTCATTCGTTCGTCAGCATTCGCAAGAGAAAATATTTTACACTTTGTTAGTCTGATAGAAAATACTACATTCTGTTATCAAATTAAAATAACCTCAACATTAAAATGTCAAATAAATTGCATTTATTTTAAAACTATAAATTCATTAAAACCATGAACATGTTTTAAATTAAATATAAACATATAAACAATTTGAAATACCTTCTTCGTCTATCTTGTTATATGTAAATCTACAATATTCAGGTTGTACAAATAAATATGATTTATTTGAACACTCTCCAAATTTTATAAACACATATGAAATTTTTCTATTTTAGTACCTAAAACCTTTTAAAAATGTATGTTTTATCCTAAAGTCTTTGAACATCCCTACATTGTCTTCATTTGATACAAAGAAAATAGCTGTTTACACAGCAAACTTAATAAAACTGAATAATCTTGCATAAAATCTTAATTTGATGGCACAATATTTGTTTGGAAATACAGATACTAGTATTTCATTTCCTAGGTTTTAAATTGCATATATAATGTCTCAGGACTGATTAAGCATCTCTTAGTTAGGTCAAAGAAGTTAATTATAGTATGCTATGGTTTAATAATATATCTTGTAAGGTCTCAGGAGTGATTTTGTATGTGAAATATGGTTTTTAATTGTATAGCTAGGGTCTCAAGAGTGATTTTGTATGTGAAATATGGTTTTTAATTGTATTGCTAAGGTTTCAGGAGTGATTTTGTATGTGAAATATGGTTTTTAATTGTATTGCTAAGGCCTCAGTAGTGAAATTGTATGTCTTATATGGTTTTTAACTGCATAGCTAAGGTCTCAGGATTGATTTTATATTTGTATTATGGTTTTTGATTGCATTTCTTATGTATCAGGAGTGATTTTATATGTTTAATTTAGTTTTTAATTGTATCTCGAAGGTCTCAGTAGTTTTTTTATGTTAAATATGGTTTTTAATATTCTTGCAAAGGTCTCGGGAGTGATATTACAAATGTGATTTTAAATGTGTTATTTGAACACAACCTTGATGAACATTTTCCAATATAGAATTTTTGTAATAAATTAACCCTTAATTTATGAAACTATAAGGTTTAACAAAAAAAAAACACATAATAAATATACAGTTGGATTAGTACATTTCATTATATGTAATAAAGATTAATTATAAAAGCTTCCTCGGGAATGTGTAATAATTACTGTTAGTAATCAAAATAAAATGGACGATCAAGCTCATTTCTTTTTACACTGTGATCAAAAATATTTATAGGTCCATTATTAAAACATTTCCATGTTTAGCCCAAATCACGAACATGAATATTTAATAAAAATACTCAAACCACACATTTTCTCGTAGGCTTGTTATGTTGTCACGTTTTGTATGTGTGTATTACCTGTTTGAGCTGTCACAAATCATTTAAATGATGATTTAATGAAAATAAAGTATAAATTATTTTATTATTTATTCCTTTTCAATTTTTTTATTTTTTTACTATAAACCAGCTTGATTCTCAAGATTTTATTTAAAATGATCGAACGTTTCTTGATTTTTACAAAGCACGATATAGGCGTCTCCATTCGTTTTCCCACATACGAACGATTGAAGCGTATAGCTTGTCTCTGATTGGTTAATTTTTAAATGGTTCGTCTGGACGATCTTCGTCCGTTCGTATGTCGTTTTTGGTTCGTCCGTTTAGCGTTCGTAGGGGAACGTTTTACGTTTCAGGGGGTGTAGTTTTTGTGCTTTGTTTATAGTTTATTGTTGTTCTATTGAATTTTAATCAAATAAACATTGAAAGCTACGTTAATAGTTTAAATTTAAACACAAATTTAACTTTCTTGGTAAAAATTAACAAGCGTTACCGCACAAAATGAGAAATTCTTTTCATTGAAATTTTACAAAAATTTCAAATATCTTGTGGAAAAAAAGTTTTAATTCTTTTCTTATAGTCATTTACCTATTTAAAAAAGTATCTTTTAAATGTTTTTGTGCAACTTTCATTTTTTCACAATTCCGTTTTCCAACTGTACATAAAATTCGAGAATGAGAGTCCTACTGCTTTTATGAGTAAAAACAAATAAAGGGAATACACATTTTGCATTGGGTACTTTTTGACTTTTTTGGGGGTAGACGTTTCGACTTCGATTTTGGTCCGTTTTGACCACAAATTTATGGGTACGGTACTACGTTTTGTTCTGGGTACGTTATGACCGTAAGGTGTAACCTATACTCACAGGAGTAAATCTTGGTAAAAAATTAAGATGTGCTTAGCAAGTCAAGTCAATGATTCAATGTTTGCTAACGATCGCTTCGTCCATTATATACGCGATCGTTAGCTTGAGGCTGACCTTTAAATCTTATAATTGTTGTTCTCAAACGACTTTTGCCGACATCCAAATGGTGTGGCTCGCCATCTTTGAATAAACGTTTGATTTTTTTATCGATATTAAAGGTATTATCCGAGAAGATCCGAAAGGATAAAAAAATCCAGTCTCTTTGGGGTTTTAATACTAAGCTCCTTTATGCCAAGAATTACAGAACCCCGGCATTTGAGGTCTATCCAACAGCCAATTTTCAAAAAAGGTTATTGACAGCAATTACCATTTCAGCGGGTCGGTCGTGGGAGGGGAAACGAACAATATTTTATTTTTGGCCTTATATAGACTATACAGTAAATTGTGATTTTTGAAGAAATGTTTAGTTTTTTCCCAGTTCCTTATAAGCTATAACAACTAGACTGAAACGCTAAATTGCAAAAATTTAAATATAGTTGAAGTCATTTGTCGTGAGCGATTACAGGCTCCTGGGAGCCTCTAGTTTTTAAAATGGATTTTGCCGCCTGTAAAATGTGGGCAAATGACGAATACTTAAACCTTAGTTATTCTTTACATGTATTTTGTGTTTAATATTGATGTAGTTCCAAACGATAAAGAAATATTACAGGATGAAGAGAAACAGTATATGATTGATTGTTGTTTTACGTCTTAGCTGTATTCCCGACGTGATAATTAGATTAATTGATTGATTAATGATGTTTAACGCCCGAGCAGCAATATTTCAGCTATATTCAGGCGATGAACATGAAATGGATAAAATGAACATGAAATGATGATGAATGAAAATGGGATGGGACACAAGGAAAAGTAGGTGTAACGGATTTTAGATTGCCACTGGCAAATGGGAGGATGGACGTGATAATTAGAACAAATAAACTTATTTGATTATAAAAACAATTTAGTATCCCTCCCCCAATACTAAAACAAGATCTCGTACAATAGTATGATAATATAAAGATAAAAATGTGATTAAAACAATAAATTGTATGCAATAATTAGCAGTATAATTAAATGTTGCTTTATTAATCAACCTCCTTCAAAAACTTTAAAATTGTGTCGCCTGCGACAGTCTTAAACAAATTAAAATAAGTATCTACAGTATAGAAACGTTCCCGAATTACTTTAAGATTTATCATATGTTTATATATTAAACTAATGACTTTAAAAGAACTATATACATAAAAAAGGGAAGAATTTATATAACTCTGATAAAAATGTTTACTTGCTATATAGATATAGACGTAGACTTTTTTTCTTAATGTGGATTTTTGATTGTGTGTTTGCAGATGGCCAGCAGTGATAGTGAAGTTGAGTTTCATGACGTCTCAGACAGCGATTCTAAGAAAGGGATACACCTGGAGACCTATGGGACGTGGTGAGCTGCCATCTTTGCGCCTCGCACGGGTTGGAGGTGCAGGAATGGAGTTGGCTGATGCTTGCACCGGAGGGTCTTTCCCGCCCGGGGATCTCCCTCAGCAAGCCTACCAGAAGCACCCTCAACGCCTGTAGGAAAGGAGGTTAAAGGGGATAAGGCCCAGGAGGCGAACGTGGGGCCTGACGAGGAGGTTGTATGGGCTAAGACCCAGAAGGCTGGTGATCTGCCTGAGGAGGCAGCGAAAGGGGCTGAAGCCCAGCTGAAAGGTATGGGGAAGGAGGCGGTGGCTGCGGCCAGACAGGATTAAGGTTACTACACATGAGAGGACTTGGAAACAGCGGCCAGGAGACTCGTCTGCCCCGTCCAAGGATGCCATGTAGTTAGCCGAGCCATGAGGCAGCATGTTCTCGACGAAACTTGTCAAACTTGTTCAATATTAACTTTGATCCAAAGCTGTTGAGCAATCGCCGTTTCCAGCGATATCGGGGCCATATGGTAATGGTGTTGGCTGTGTGGCTCAGAGAGAGCTACTGCTGGGGACTTGGTTGATTGATTGGATGTCTGCTTTACGTCCAGCGAGCAGTATTTCAGCTATATTCAGGACGGGAACAAGTTAACAAACAATAAATCAACGGAAAAATCGTGAGGGATGGGTCACGGGAAATACAATTTGACTGCCACTAGAAAAATATGGGGTTTTGGGTAAGGGCGGAAAATTTGCCTTTTGTAGCGGCTACAATGAGCCTACTCTTTTTCGAAATCTACAAAGGGGGTCTTTATCGTGCAAGGAGTCTTGCAATCTCCAAACACGTTACCCACTACGGTCCGCGGTCAGGCTTTCCGTATTATTACCTGACAACCCGCCAACGAGAGGGTCTCCCCTATCCGCCACCCGGGGACGCGCTGGGCTGCTCAGTATGGTCCCAGCTGGGGACTTGGTCCAGTTCCTTACAGAGAACGTGGTGCTGGACCACACTTGCCGGATAGATGGTCATGATATGCCCTGGTACAGGGAGGTATGCCGGGTGATGGGTTGGCCTACCTTGCATGAGTACCATACAAATAACATCAATAGCCCAGTCTGTGTACTGAACTGGAATGTCATGGCCCTAGTACTCCATCATCTGACGCATGAACATGAACTGTGCTTTAGCGAGGCGTTCAATCCGAAAAAACAGTGGACGAAGATTGATTGATTGATTAATGGTGTTTAACGCCCGAGCAGCAATACTTCAGCTATATTCAGGCGATGAACATGAAATGGGTGATTAAATGAACATGAAATGATGATGAATGAAAATGGGATGGGACACAAGGAAAAATAGGGGTAACGGATTTTAGATTGCCACTGGCAAATGGGAGGATGGATAGGGTCGGGCAATTTAGCCTCCTGAAGCGGGATCGAAATCCCTACTCATAGCGAATACTACAGCAGCGTTCTTTAACGTGCGAGGAACGTGGCATTTTTCCCAACACGGTGTACTAATATGGTTTGCGGTCAGGTTTTCCGTATTATGGCCTGACAACCCCAGCTTGCCGGGGGTACCCCATTCAACCACCTGGGGCACACATCCCAGTCGGTCTTTAGGCAAACCGACCTGACACGCCGGTCAGGGTACTGAGCGCTATTTAGTCGCCTTTTACGACAAGCTAGCGCGACTGCGGTCTATTCTTTTAGCCACCCGGATCCCGCACGGGGCCAGTGGACGAAGAGGAGCTGTTCCCGAATGAACAGGGTGTTCTGGCACTCGGCGAGACCCGTGCATGCGTGGGCGAGAGAGGCTTCCCCCTGTTGAAATGTCTATGGCACAGATGGACCAAGTACCTGTTCGGTAGAACCAGTAACAGAGAAGGCGGACGCTGCTGCGCCCAGCAGTGTTGCTGGTATCGGAGTTCCGACCCAACTTCCTTCACCAATGGCTACGTCACCCAAGATAGAGGAAGAGATGGTCCGGATGTGTGTGCCGGACCTGGCACAGGCCAAAAGGGAGAGTGTCATGGTAGTTATGAACTACCAGAGATGGAAGTGCATGGCTTCAGGAGCCATTGTGAGAGAAGCCAAGGCTGGGGCTAAAGCCCGATTCGGGATTGCAGGAACCGTTGATCTCCTTTTTGAGGGTCTTCTTTTTGAAAGTTTCCCTAGAGCTGGCCCTACTTGGACCGAGGGCAGAGCTCAACTTGTTAGAGCTCTAGACGAAGCAGTGGATGGTGGGCGCCGGCTGACGCGGAAGCGGTCCGTGTAAATATGTTGACTGTTACATTGTTACAACTGAAGACTAGAAACTGGAAATTCGGGGCGGTTAATGAACTTACTGGAATCGGTTTGGAGATACCACCGGTTAATGGTTTGAGGGGAAAATTAACATCTTTAGTTAAATATAGATTGACTGTTTGTTTTGACAATGTCACATCGATAGAGTGCGAACTATTTGGATCAACTGTGATTTACTTCGTTTGGAAATTCGCATCAAAGGATAAATTCCTAGGATTCCAGTTTCTCGGGACTAATCACCGTAAATGATCGTAACATCTTGGATCACATCCATTCAACAAAGGTTAGGAAATATTTCTAGTTATGATTAATTGATTGGTTGTTGTTTACATGTAACATCCAGCAAGCAATATTTCAGCTATATTCAGGACGTAAAAATTGTAGTTTTCAACTTATTTGTACGTCATGCCTTCCTTTCATACTAAAACGTAATCTCATAAAATAATATGAGAATATTTACAGATAAAAATGGTACTAAAAAAAAAAGATTTGAAGCATCACACATTGTAGTGAAATTAAATTTTATTAAATAAATTAATTTCTTTTAAAAACTTTAAAATTGTGTCGCCTGCGAGTTTTATATAAATTAAAATGCGTATCTACACTATAGAAACGTTCCCGAATGTGGGCCACGTCCACACAGTCCATCAAGACATGCTTAATGGTGTATGGACTGTTGCATGGCACACATTCGGGTCGTGTCGTGGCTCGTTATTTAAAATATACCTATGTGTAGTCCCGGTATGACCAAGACGACAGCGTGTTAAAACAACTTGGTGTCTGCGACCTCTTAAAACTTTTAAAATTATTTGTTTGCAGAAGTGGCTGGATCTCATGAAGTTTATTATGAACTTGGGAGATCCCAACCACCCTGCCACAAATTAGAAATATATTAAAAATCAATGCTTTAAAATCAGTAAAAGGAATATTACAGTGAATGGTAGCATCCTTTAGAGCATTTTTAGCCTCCTGATCCACAACTGTTTCCACGGATTCCGAAATGACTGGGAATCCAGAAGAAGATAACCTCTTTCCCCAAAGGAACAAGAGATTTGTAAATTTGAATAATTTTTAAAATATAAGAATTTTTTTATTTTGAAATTTTCGATAGCCAGTAGACAAGACGGAATCGGAGCAGACAATAAATTTGCATTCGTGTGATGAAGTTACTATTTTCATCGCAAGAAGAATAGCTTGCGCCTCTGCTGTAAATACAGACGAGGCAGACGGAAGGCGGCGAGTTTCAACACGCTCTCCGTAGACAGCGGCCGAAGAAACTTTATCACCGTCGTTTGACCCGTCTGTATAAATAGTGCCATAGTCAGGGTAACAAGATTAAATTTCTGCATAATGTTGTTGAATTATTAAAGGGTTTGTGTCAGACTTTTTGTTTTCTTAGATAATAAATAAAAATATCGGTTTGGGGTTTAACAACTTTAGGCATTTATTTTATAACATTTTGATATGGGGAAGAAAGGTGAGCTTTGAATCGAATATTAAACAGACAAAAGTAGCTTCTCTCACAATTTTTATAGTATTGTTATATAATGTAAGTCCGGGATCTGGATCCAGTTTTCTTTTGTTACAAATATGCATGTCGACAGTTGTGGCAGTGGAGAATTTAAAACCATTCTCCATTGCCCCTTTTTCTATTCTATTTAAACATAACTGTAGTTGACGTTCAATAGTATTCATGTTTTTTTCTTGATAACAAATGAGAAAATCGTGAGCATATAGAGAACCATCAATATTATCTTTCAAGACTTGAGCAAGGCTATTAATTTTAATACTGAATAAAGTAACAGAAAGGATGCTACCTTGATGAACACCCAAAAGGGTCAGATAGAGTTGAATTCGCACGAACTCTTAATTCTCTATCAGACAAAAAATTGAAATGAAGGTAAGAAGTCTACCTTTCAACCCCATATCAAAAAGATCTTTTAAAATGCCATATTTCCATGTTGTGTCGTAAGCTTTTTCTAGATCGAAAAAGATCAACACAACATGTTCATTTTTGGCAAATGCGTTTCTTATGTATGTTTTCGAAACGCACCAGATGATCTAGGGTACTTCGCCCTTTGTCTAAATCCACATTGGATATTGGACAGAAGGTTTTCCAAATAGATGGTAAATCACCCGTTTCCCAAATATTGTTTAGAAGATTCAGAAGACATTGGATAGAAGATTGTGGCAGATGTTTGAGAAGTTGATAATGGATGTCATCTGGACCACATGCTGTATCGTGAGATTTGTTCAATGAAGTTTTTAGCTCTTCCAAAGAAAACGGTGTATTATAATTTTCTTAATTGTTTTGACAGCAGAGGAGTGTTTTGCAAATGTTTCGGCCAATTTGTTTGATATGCCTGACTCCGATGTTAAGTTAACGTCTTGTCCATCCTTTAAAATGATGGACATTTGCTTTACTGTTTTCACCTTTAATTTAACGAATCATGTTCCAAATTTTATTCATAGGGGTATGGTTATTAAATTAGAAACAAAGTACGCCAAGAGGTGCGTCGTCTTTGTTTCGTGACCCTGCGAGCTTTCGCTCGAAAAATGGTTAAGATTATTTTGATTTGAGTGTTTATTAAAGCGTCGTTCGGCCTTTTTCCGGTCCTTAATAGCGTCCTCACAGCTGTCATTGAACCATGGTTTACTAGGATGTTTTGGATTTGTCGAGGAAGAGAAGACCATTGACACTCGTTGACTGTATCAATTGTTCTTGATTATTAAAGATCAATAGTAAGTTTAAGGTGATTGTTATATATTGTGGTATTTGAAATTGGGGAATACAAAGAACCCAAACTCGGTGGAGTAAATTCCCACATTAGGTCACTGGTGAAATTAATTTTTTAAAACTTAAATGTGTACATGTTATTGTTTGTCAATTTTGTGAATATGTTCAATTGTAATAGTTATATATTTATGCCAAATTATAATGTCATTTGCCCTTTGTGGGCTCTGATTAGGTATAATAAAATATTATATTCTATTCAATTTATACAATGAACGACAAAAATTTATTAAAAGTTTGGTTGTTTGATATACTAATAAATTTATGTACATCTAGCGCATTGGTTGAATTTCAGAAGAAATACATTCTGATGTTATGCACATGTCAGTCTACATGCAGTTTAAGTACATGTATAATATACACAACATGCACAATGTATGATACGTTATAGAGAATTGTGGGAAAAAAATTTGGCAGCTTGTTGAAGAGAAAATATTCCAATTCATAATGCTAAATTATGGGAATATTAATTTTGTGGAATTCACCTGAAAATATTTTGTCTTGAAAAAAAAAACTCTTGCACCTTTATTTACTCTGAAGATAAAAATATTTCTGATATATATTATTATTTATTTGATAACATAACGCTGATAATTGATTTTTTATTTGTCATAAGAGTAGACACATCTGAATAAATATCTCCTATAGTTTATTATAAGTTTTTTTTTTTTTTTTTTGGGGGGGGGGGGGGGGGGGGGGTTTCTAAGCATGATTAGTTTATACAGAGAAAACTTGCAAAATTCCCTGCCCACATCATGAAATATGGCCGAAAACCATGTTAACAATTCTAAATAAGAAACACTAACTTTTTGACATTTTCCAATGTCTTAAATCTACATGGTGTTTCAGAAAAAGTGGGCTCAATGTTTTGCCAGGTTGTTGGCTGCTCCTTTGATAGATGTACTGGTTTTAAGAATGAGAATTGTACCATTAAGGAATCAGGTAGTGAATAGATATACCAACATCAACTGAAAGGGCACTTTTCTTTGGTTTTCCTTTAGACATTGGCGTTCCCATTTCAAATGCACTTATTTTATTTGTAAATGGGTTCCTTTCAAAATAAACATTGCCTCTACTGGGTCATGAGTAATTTCTTGGCATTGCTTAACAGTTTTACTTTTTTTTTTCACTATTATACCTTTTTTAGCTCACCTGACCCAAAGGGTCATGTGAGCTATTGTTATCACTTTGCGTCCGTCGGCGTCGTCGTCGTCGTCGGCGTCGTCGTCGTCGTCGTCGGCGTCTGTAAACTTTTTACATTTTAATCTTCTTCTCTGAAACCACTTGGCCAATTGAAACCAAACTTGGCCATAATGTTCATTGGATGGACCTTTACAAAGTTTGTGTTTTTTATTTTGATTGGTAAACCAATATGGCCGCCACCTCAAGACTTAGTTTAACATAGGACCCTATGGGAAAAAAGTTTAAAAGGGCTTCTTCTCTGAAACCGTTTAACCAATCAAAACAAAACTTACTAGCAATATTGTTTGGATGGTCCTCTATAAAGTTTGTGTTTTTGATGGGAATTGGAAATTCAAAACGGCCGCCACCGCAGGACTTAGTTTAACATGGAACCCTATGGGAAAAAGTTTTAAAAGGCTTCTTCTCTGAAACCGGTTAATCAATGGAAACAAAAACTTACTAGCAATATTGTTTAGATGGTCCTCTATAAAGTTTGTGTTTTTTATGGCAATTGGAAATTCAAAATGGCTGCCACCGCAGGACTTAATTTAACATAGGACCCTATGGGAAAAAGTTTTTAAAGGCTTCTTCTCTGAAACCGGTTAATCAACGGAAACAAAAACTTACTAGCAATATTGTTTGGATGGTCCTCTATAAAGTTTATGTTTTTTATGGCAATTTGGAAATTCAAAATGGCCGCTACCGCAGGACTTAGTTTAACATAGGACCCTATGGGAAAAAGTTTTTAAAGGCTTCTTCTCTGAAACCGGTTAATCAATTGAAACAAAACTTACTAGCAATATTGTTTGGATGGTCCTTTATAAAGTTAGTGTTTTTTATGGCAATTGGAAATTCAAAATGGCCACCACCGCCGCAGGACTTAGTTTAACATTGGACCCTATGGGCAAATAAAAAAAATCTTCTCTATACAACCGGTTAACCAATGAAACAAAGCTTTCTAGTAATATTGTTTGGATGGTCCTAATTAAAGTTTATTGAAAATTCCAGGACTAACTTTAACATCAGGGAAATGCCATCTTCATTTCCTATAAAATCAGGTGAGCGATACAGGCTCTTAAGAGCCTCTGGTTTTCATCCTTTGTGCTTGGATCTCGTTTGAAACCTTTTCTTCTAAACTTGATACACGTTTTTTTTTAATCCAACGTTTGACATGTTTGATTTCCCGACTCTTTTCCAAGAAAGCATCGGAAGGAGCTGTTCCGTCTTCTTCATCATCATTATTAATATCAACATCAGAATTTTCTACTGTTTCTGAAACAAGTACATGAAATATAGATGTTAATGAGCATAGTGAATACAGTATGTAGTCAATTTTTTATCCATAGTATATGTAGCATTTGTTGTAGTACCACCTTGATTACAGTTTTAAAATGCACATTCTCAATAAACCTACAGAAATAGCACTCAAGATGTACCATTAGTTATTTCGAGTGGTACAATAACCATGACAACAGCTAGTTAATAAAATATTGCAAGCATGCTTTAATCAAGATAATGAATTACATGTATGAAGACATTAAAAATATATGCTTAAATAAACTAATACGTAAAAATAAAGAGGACAGTGTATCTTCTAAACTAGCATGACTAGTAAAACTTTGTGTGCATGTGAAAGATTTTTGTAGATAAAATATGTGTGATTGTTATGTTATGATTTTATATTTTGACAACTATTGGATAGGTAAAAATTAACTTCGCAAAATTGGCTAGCACTCCGAGGAACACGCGAATCAAGTTCAATAATTTTTACTAACACTTTATATAGGTGAATCGAGTCCAATAATTTTCTTAACCTGCAAAGGGTTTTTCAGGCATCAATTTTCAAATGGACTTGAGCCGTATTGATAAAAAAAATTATTTCCCTCAATTCGCGTCAATTGGTACAGAGATGATGCAGTTGGTTACAAGAAAAATATTAAGCGGTGTTAGTAAACATTACCATGCTAGATTCGCTTGTTCCTTAGAGTGGTTAGTCAATATAAATAAAATAGCTGGATTTTGGGATGATGATAAAATATAAGGAAAATTAGGAATATTTAGGGCCGCTTGAAAGCCTGCTGTAAACTACCTTTTACTGATTTAAGTCATTTATTTTAAAATATATTTATAGTTTGTGGCAGAGTGGTTGGGATCTCGAAGTTCATAATAAACTTCATGAGATCCAGCCACTAATTCGCCATACAAATTTTAAGTTTTACATGTCTTAGAGACCAAGTAGTTTTAACACGGTGTCGTCTTGGTCATACCAAGATGACCCATAATTATATTTTAAATGGTGAACCACGACCCGAGTGTGTGCCATGTAACAGTCCATATACAATCAAGCATGTCTTGATGGACTGTGTTGACGTGGCCCACATTCGGGAACGTTTTTATACTGTGAATTCTTACTTCAATTTGTTTACAACTGTCGCTGGCGACAAAATTCTTCAGTTCTTAAAGGAAATTAATTTGTATAATAAAATATAATCTCATACCATAACTATGCTGTTATTTCATATTTTATTATTTTAATCACGTTATTTTTATGTGTATATACCCTCATACTATTGTGTGGGATTACAGTTTTACTATATTTTGACATTATGTCAACTTTCTAATTGTTAAACGTCGTCAATTTATACAATTGTTCACGTCCAGAATATAGCTGAAATATTGCTTGCTGGACGTTAAACATCCATCAATCAATCAATCCTTTATAACGAAGAAAGCCTAAATCGGCTCATGTGTAATTTTTTGACACTTTTTAACTGTTTTCACTAGTTTATTACAATCCTTTATTTTTTTCATTCTTTGTGGTTTAATTTCGTTTATTATTTTATCCTGCAAATTCTTGACATCTTTATTTTTCCCAACTGGTTTGCGTTTTGTTTGTTTACCCTTTTTTGCGGCTCTTGAATTCAAGATTTTTAGATATCTTAACATGTCATTTTTATCATCATTATCGTCATCCATCAAGTCTTTATCCTAGGCTGAACCTTCAACTGAAGACACTAAAATTAAAAAAAATGAATTCTAAACATGTAGAGTAAAGCTTTTTTCATAACCAGGAATATAGTAATAAGTGATACTTAAGCTTGTATAATTCTTTAGTACAAAAAGGTAATACGGTTAATTTGACAAATATTTGCATACAGTTATATGTTGTATAATCTGATAAATAAAATAATCAAATCATATAAACATGATAAAGCACTTTAATCTTTCATCCTTTAATAATCAATTTAATTCACGTATATACGCTATAGATTTGATCAATTTCTTTATCAAAGCTTTTTTCTACGAGTTTTCTTAGTGTTCCTCTTGTATACTATGTCAATTAACCCACGATATCATAGAAAAGAATGTACCAAGTTGGAGCCATTAAGTGCATTCAACCCCGAGTGTACTGTGTGGTTTGGTCTCTTGGACTGCTTGTATGAGCATGATGAGATTTATGTTCTCCATTTATCATGTTTATTAATCTTTTTGCAACATCTGCATGCCATAAGTGGTATCAACAATAATGTTTCTGCACTGTTAGCATTTTTGTCAGACTGAAACATTACCATCAGATCCATGCAACGCTGCGGAGTCTAGCTTCTCGGGGACCATACTTGGAGGGTTCCCAGTGCTCAACCCACAGACCAGCCCTGCGCGTCTCCAGGTGGCGGATAGGAGAGACTCTCTCGTTGGGGGGTTGTCAGGTCATAATACGGATAGCCTTACCGCGGACTGTAGTGGGTAACGTGTTTGGAGAATGCCACGCTCCTTGCACGATAAGGACCCCTTTTGTAGATTTCGAAAAAGAGTAGGCTCATTGTAGCCGCTACAAAAGGCAAAATTTCCCGCCCCTACCCAAAACTCCATACTTTTAAAGTTGCAGTCAAAATTGTATTCCCTGGTTACCCAACCCACCCCCATTTCCTATTGATTTTATTGTTTGTTAACGTGTTCCCGTCCTGAATATAGCTGAAATACTCCTCGCTTCACGTAAAGCAGACATCCAATCAATCAATAAATCTTCAGCTTCTTCAACAACCGTACTTGGTAAACCAGACAAACATAGAGTATCTTGGTCATCTGTAATGTGTAGGAATTTATATAGTAAGAAAGTAGCAAAGAAAACCGACCGAACAACCAGAGCCAAAAGCCACGGGACATTTACAAATCCGGTTAAAGACAAAGACAACACAAAAACCAAGAACATTAAACACGGCGAGTAACCCGAACCCAATAAAAACCATGGGTGCACTCAGGTGCTCCGGACGAGTAAGCAGTGCCGGTCTCTAATTAGACATCCGTCGAGTTGTCTTGTATAGGGAAAAGTCAAATCCGGGAATAGGAAACGGTTTTTTTTAATTTTTATTCAGTTCTTCAATTTTCTTATTAAATTTGGCCTCTGAGCCCAGTCATTGTTTGTAAGGTTCTGGTCAAAGGACCTCTTGAATTTCTTCCAGAAATCCTGGCCTACACTCCTTGTTGCAAAACTTGGTTTTGTCAGCAAAGTGTCCTTAGAAAACAAAAAAAAAGTTTTTTTCAATTCTGCACTTCACATAGAATAACCAATGCTCGTGACAGATGTACTATCAAAATATGTTAATGATTTTTACTTTCATTTTGGATAAATTAACACTTTCCCCTTTTTTTAAAAAAAAACGATGCTTTTCACGTTCTCCTCGCGAGATCTGGACGTTGACGTATTTCCGCGGACAATTTTCATAGGATTTTGACGTCGGTCACCTGCTGGTAAAAAGTCGGCAATTATGAATAAATGTTGTTTATTGCGTAAAATTATGGAACAATAATTTTGAATTAATCAAAGAATCTAGTTTGAACTTTAGCTTTGAAATAATTAATAAACAAAGAATAAAATATTCTCAAAGTTCGTCATTTTTTGAGTCTTGAATACTTTGCTGTTAAGTTCAAGTAATAAGTATAAATTAGGCTAAAAAAATAATTATTTTAAAATATAACGCATAAAAACAAGACACTTTTTACCTATATGTTTTATCTGCATTGTCTAGTACACAATTTTATGTATATATAACTTATTTATCACAACTACAGACCATACTAAACATAATCATTGGAAAAGTTATTCTTCCATAACAGTAACACCAAAGACAGCATGAAATCTCCTGTGACACTCAAAACTACACAAGTGCTTGTCGCACTTTTTACACCAAAACACTGACTCTTTTATTTTTTCTGTCCATGTTTAGTGCAGTATTTACAAGTTGATTTCTTCTTAATTAGTCGTATATATTTGTTCAGATTGGGGTTGCCATTGTTTATAGGAAAAATAGCTAAAAACGGGGGTTGTCTTTCTACTAAATGAATATCCATTTATTAATTCAACGACAAGATTAACTCTGAAATCTAACTGGGTGTAGCTTTTCTTCCTTCTAGCTATTTGATTAAAATGGGTTAAAAACACAAATCCATTTATTAGACATAAATTAATTTAAAAATTTAGAAGAAATTTCCTCCACTTGTTGGAACTTCTACCAACAGGATACTTCGATCGAAGCTGATCACAGATATCAACACCACGGAAATTATCCTTATAGTTGTGATGATTCTTGGTCTTGAGATCATCCTAACAGTCCCATCCTTCTGACGTCTTTCAGTCAGATCGCACTGAAATTTACAGGTAATGGGATACATTATTTACCAAACAGTCAAATAAGGATTAACTACGAAAAATATTTTCTCCATCAAGGGATAGCAAAATAATGATTTTGCACACTGTATAATCCACGTAGCAGATTATACCAAATGTGCACAACGGAAATGTTTAGTTATCACTTGATGGAGAAAATATGTTTCGTAGTTAATGCTTATAATTAAATTCAAAGATGGGAATTAACTCAACATTTGAATGTTTGTACATCAATACAGCGGAATAATATATGACATCAAAAAGAAAATGTCTCCATGAAAATGATTTTTTTTTCCATCCATTGATAGAAAATATTTTCCAGCCAATCAAAAGTCAGTATTCTATTACAATTTATTTTTATTTATAGACAAACTATTTTTTGTGTTGTACACTGTTTTTTCCTAATCTGAATAATAATAAAATTCTGTTTTTTATATCCTGAACACTTTTTTCTCAAGCTTATGCTTCAAAACAAATTAAACCAAACAATATACATTAAAAAACCCAGCCACTTGAACACGCAAAAAATAAAAATACTTTTAATATTTAATACAAAAAATACCTGGTCTATAGACTCATTAGTGGACAGTACTGACACATGTCTGTTGTCCATCCAAACTACAGCTGCTAAGTTTCCTGACTGTCTTGCAACATACTGTCCCTGCTCTAGATGAACTGGTTAGTTTTTAACTTTCAGATCCTCAGGAAACTGTCTACAATTTTGCCTAATGGTTCCACACATGTAAATACTATTCTTTAAATTGATTGATTGATTGATGTTTAACGTCCAGCAAGCAATATTTCAGCTATATTCAGGACGTGAAAACCATAATTTTTTAAATTAGTAGAACGTCATGCCTCCTTCTTATACTAAAACGTGATCTCATACAATAATATGAGAATATACACAGATAAAAATGGTAGTTAAAACAATAAAAATATGAAGTATCACAATTAATAGTGAAATTAAATTTTATTAAATAAATTAATTTCCTTTAAGAACTTTAAAATTGTGTCGCCTGCGACAGTTTTAAATAAATTAAAATACGTATCTGCACTATAGAAACGTTCCCGAATGTGGGCCACGTCCACACAGTCCATCAAGACATGCTTAATGGTGTATGGACTGTTGCATGGCACACATTCGGGTCGTGGCTCATTGTTTAAAATATAATTATGTGTCGTCCTGGTATGACCAAGACGACATCTTGTTAAAACAACTTGGTCTCTTCGACCTCTAAAACATTTAAAATTATTTGTGTGCAGTAGTGGCTGGATCTCATGAAGTTTATTCTGAACTCTTTGAACCACTCTGCCACAAATTAGAAATATATTTAAAAATCAACACTTTAAAATCGGTAAAAGGAATATTACAGTTAATGATGCTATCCTTTAATGCATTTTTAGCCTCCTGATCCACGACTGTGTTTCCATGGATTCCGACATGACTGGGAATCCAGAAGAAGATAATCTCTTTTCCCAAAGCAACAAGAGATTTGTAGATTTGAATAATTTTTAAAATGTAAGGATTTTTAATTTTGAAATTTTCAATAGCCAGTAGACAAGACAGGGAATCGGAGCAGACAATAAATTTGCATTCGACTGACGAAGCAACTATTTTCATCGCAAGAAGAATAGCTTGCGCCTCTGCTGTAAATACAGATGAGGCAGACGGAAGGCGGCGAGTTTCAACACGCTCTCCGAAGACAGCGGCCGAGGCGACTTTATCACCGTCTTTTGACCCGTCTGTGTAAATAGTACTATAGTCAGGGTAACAAGATTTAATTTCTGCATAATGTTGTTGTATTATTAAATGGTTTGTGTCGGACTTTTTATGTTTTCTTAGATCATAAATAAATATCGGTTTGGGGTTTAACCACGGGGGATTATGCGGAATTTCGATTGCAGCAATTTCATCTAAATTTATACCAGAATTTCCAAATAAGATTTAATTCGGAGGCCAAAAGGTTGAATTTTGTTTGGATGTTTTTCGAAAATGTTTTGATAAAGAGGTTTAAAAACACAGTCGTGGGCCGGGTTGCCAGGATATGCCTTTAATTTGGTTGCATATTGCAAAGCGAGCTTTATTCTTCTTTGATACAAAGAAGGCTCGCCTGCTTCTACATATAAACTCTCAACAGGTGTGGTTCTGAAAGCTCCAAGGCATAGTCGCAATCCTTGATGATGTATAGTATCAAGGATTTTGACATATGACTTGCGAGCAGAACCATAAATAAAACAACCGTAATCCAATTTCGATCGAACCAGCGATCTATATAGATTGAGTAAAACATCACATTCAGCCCCCCAGTCGGTGCTGGATACGACTTTTAAAATATCTAATGCCTTTAGGCATTTATTTTTTAACATTTTGATATGGGGAAGAAAGGTTAGCCTTGAATCAAATACGAGACCAAGAAAAGTAGTTTCTTTTACAATTTTGATAGGATTATTATATAATTTTATTTCAGGATCAGGATGCATCTTACGTTTATTACAAAAATGCATCCCAACAGTTTTTGCAGTGGAGAATTTAAAACCATTCTCCATTGCCCATTTCTCTATTCTATTTAAACACAACTGCAGCTGACGTTCGATATTATTCATATTTTTCCCTCGGTAACATATGAGGAAGTCGTCAACATATAGAGAACCATCAATATTATCTTTTAAAACTTGAGCAAGGCTATTAATTTTAATACTAAATAAAGTGACAGAAAGGATGCTGCCCTGGGGAACACCCATTTCCTGTACAAAAGGGTCAGATAACGTAGAATTGACCCTAACTTTAAATTCTCTGTCAGATAAAAAGTTTGAGATAAAGGTAGGAAGTCTACCTTTCAACCCCATATCAAAAAGGTCTTTTAAAATACCATATTTCCATGTTGTGTCGTATGCTTTTTCTAAATCGAAAAAGATAGACACAACATGTTCGTTTTTGGCAAATGCGTTTCGAATATATGTTTCGAAACGCACCAGATGATCAATAGTACTACGACCTTGTCTGAATCCACACTGAATATTCGAGATTAGGTTGTTCGATTCTAAAAACCAGACAAGGCGATCATTGATCATCCTTTCCATGGTTTTACAAAGACAGCTTGTGAGGGCTATAGGCCGATAGTTGGACGCTTCCGAGTGATCTTTTCCTGGTTTGGGAATAGGCACAACAGTGGCCATTTTCCAAATAGATGGTAAGTCACCCGTTTCCCAAATGTTGTTAAGAAGATTTAGAAGACATTGCAGTGAAGATTGTGGCAGATGTTTGAGAAGTTGATAATGGATGTCATCTGGACCACATGCTGTATCGTGAGATTTGTTCAATGAAGTTTTTAGCTCTTCCAAAGAAAAAGGTTTATTATAATCTTCTAAATTTTTTGACTGGAAATTAAGCTTTGATTTTTCTTTTTGAATTTTGATCCGCTGAAAAGTGGGATGATAATTTTCAGCAGAGGAGTGTGTTGCAAATGTTTCGGCCAATTTATTTGATATGTCTGACTCTGATGTTAACAAGTCTTGTCCATCCTTTAGATGATGGGCATTTGTTTTACTGTTTTTACCTTTAATTTTACGAATCATGTTCCAAATTTTATTCATGGGGGTATGGTTATTCAGTTTAGAAACAAAGTTACGCCAAGAAGTGCGTCGTCTTTGTTTCGTTACCCTGCGAGCTTTCGCTCGAAAAATTCGGAAATGGTTAAGATTATTTCGAGTTGGGTGTTTATTAAAGCGCCGTTCGGCCTTTTTCCGGTCTTTAATAGCGTCCTCACAGCTGTCATCGAACCATGGTTTACTAGGATGTTTTGGATTTGTCGAGGTCTTAGGAATAGTTTCGTCAGCAATTGAAATAAGTGTTTCATTGAATTTTAAAATTGGATCAGAAATAGTTTCAAAAGTATCCGAGTTAAGTCGCTCTATACAGAGTTGTTCAAATAGAGGCCAATTGGCCTTGCCAAATTTATACCGAGCGACTCGTTCCGTGTTTGAAGAGTGTAAAGATTCCAAGATAATGGGAAAGTGATCACTGCCACAGAGATCGTCATGGACTTTCCATGAGAAATCGGGCAACAGAGAAGGATCTGCTATTGTAAGATCAATAGCCGAATATGATCCATTCCCAGAATGTAAATATGTATTTGAACCATCATTAAAAATACACAGATCTTCCTGACTCATTAAGCCTTCAATAATTTTACCTTTATCGTTTATTGTGTTACTGCCCCATAAAGGGTTGTGTCCGTTGAAGTCCCCAAGTAATATATAAGGGGCCGGAAGCTGATCAGTAAGATGTTTCAACTGATTTAAATTTAATGAAGAATTTGGAGGGATATACACAGAGCATAAAGTAATTGTTTTGTCTAAAGATATTCTAACAGCAACCGCCTGAAGATCGGTGTTGAGATCTACAGGGCTATGTAGAACTTGATCTTTTACAAGAATGGTAGAGCCGCCAGCAGCTCTATCATTCTCGTCTACATATGTGCTGTATATAGAGTAGTTTTTTAAAGATATGTTGTCACTTCGTTTTAGGTGCGATTCTTGGAGGCAAAATGCAACAGGAAGAAAGGCTTGAACTAATAATGTAATTTCAAGAAAATTAATCTTAAGACCTCGACAATTCCATTGTATTATTGTATCCATTATCTGGGTAGTCGAATGGGGGAGATACTCGTTTTGCGAGTTGGTTTACTCCGCCCATCTGCGCTTGGTGATCGACTTGGGGGTAGTGTATCCATTTTGTCGCCCCAAATGGTCTCGTCGAATACGTCGTCGAGACTGCCGAATCTATTTTGGACCAGGACTGGATCCTTCGTAGATTTCGACGCGGGAGTACGGTCGATATTTTTATTTTCCGTAATTTTGGTATTTTTTTGTTCAGTTTTATTGGAATTATTTACTTTTTTTGGGGGACTGCTTGAAGAAGAGGTGGATGGTTTAGATTTATTAGTTGATGAAGATGTAGAGGTTTGAGTTGTTGAAGATTTCCGAGAAGATGATATAATTTTGTTAGAAGTTTCTACTGGTAGTCTAACAGGATCTTTTTGATCAATAGGCCAAGTGATCATTGTTTGCGTCTCAGTTGTAACATAGACGCGTTTGGTCACACTGGCATATGACGTTGTAGCAGTAGACGAATTCCTCGCCGAACTGAACAGACGACGGGCCTCAGGGTAAGAGATGTTTTTTTCTATCTTTAATTTCTGAATTTCTTTCTCTTTTTTATAATGTTGACAGTCTTTTGATGAGGACATGTGGGCTTCACCACAATTAGCACATTTTGGATTGTTTGTGCAGGTAAAGCACTATTCTTTAAAAGATCAACAGCCATTGGAATCGAGGTGAAAAAAAAACTGTCAAAGTAGACATGGTGAAACTTCCCTTTTAATTTTCAGTCAACTTGGTGACAACATTGTATGGTAAGCCTTTACCATTGCTGTTGTTTGAGCCTTTTCCAAGATAAACATCAAATTCATGACAGTGCCCCGACAAAAATGAACATAATTAGGGCAGTTTCAAAATTATTGAAAAGAGATATCAAAGATAATTAAATCAAAATACAAATAGATTAACTAGACGAAAAAATATTAAGTATTGACAACTGCAAGTAAAATCATTTTCAATATATACTTAGTACAAATAAAGTTTATGTATACGAAAAATTTGTTTACATTTGCCAAGGTTTATTTGTGGCAAAATTTTACACTGTTCTGAACTAAAAATAGCATATATCAGAAAAATATTTTTCATGATAATTATGGTTCGATTTCGACTGACAATGGGAAGAAAAATTTCCAGACCTACAAATAAAATGTACATGTTGTAAATGTAAATTTAAAAATATTGTTCACTTGAGAAGTAAATAAAGAGATGCATATATATAAACTTAAAAAGACAGTACCTGATGGATGTAAAACGTACAAAAAAATGTCTTAAGGAATTGTGAAACAAACAACTTACTCTTTGGGGGATCAAAGGGGTATACAGTAGTAATTTAGAATTGCATATTGGAAGCATCTTGACTAATTTCAGCGTCTTTGTTCTCACTTTTTTTTAAACTCTGCACCGAGTGACAATCTACAAATTATGTTGCCCAAGAAATATTATTCTACTACCAAAATTCAAAAAGGTACTGTTCCAGCACAATGTATTTATACAGCCATGAAGGATGAAATTACACAAAATAATGAGCAATCTCAGACACAAACATTAAAATATCATAGGGTTTGGGGTGGAGGGGTCAAAACTTTACATTTCATGTCTTTCTTTATAGAAGTTTTAACTTTAGTAATCATTACATAAATGCAAAGTCAGTAACACGTACCAAAACTGTTCACATAATGAGTAATTTAGTGAGCGTAGGCAATTTTTTTTCATCTTTCACATGTACAAAAGGTGGCGTGTTATTAGAACTGTACACAATTGATCTCTACAAAATAGCACTCCGATTCTATATCTGGCTGTGAGTAGCCCATCCAGCTGAGGCTAACTGATAAGTGTTGTGTGTGAAAAAGAAGAAAATGGTTCAAACACATGAGTTTTTTCCTTCTGTTCATCATTTTCAAGTAACGTGTCCCGGCAGGTACCTTTCCTTGTCTTTGCGTGGTGGTAAACTGTAATCTGGCAGGTAATCGATTCTTAGTTGTAATATACTTGAAGGGCTCTTATTTCATCCATGTTGACATCTATTCTCAGGTCCAACAGAAGTAGTAATTGTCAGTATTTTCTTATGCTCGACGAAGAACACGAAAACTGCCGATTTTGCCACCACAGAACCACATGACTAGGATTTCGAATTTCTAATCTTGTGACAACTGACGAGTGTTGTGTGTGAAAAAGAAGGAAATGGTTCCAACACAGTTCACGTACAGTAACATCGAGCACATTTCCTTCTGTTCAACCTTTTTTAATGATGTTTCATGGTAGGTACCTTTCTTTGTTTAGGCGTGTTGGTTAACTGTTATCTGGCTGTTAATCGATTCTTAGTTATAATATACCTTAAGGGCTCTTTTTTCATCCATTTACTGGTTGAAAATATCGACTGCTGTCTAAGATAGTTGTTATCCACAGCACCTATAAATTATGGTCAAATAAATATAACAAATTCTCAGAAGACGTACATTAAAATTATCGTCCGAAAATTCGTACATTTTAATTTTCACGTCAAGAAAATTAGATATTCAGTTTATGGTAATACATTTGTACAAGTGAAACTTGTTAAAACTTAAAAAGATACAGATGTTTAGTATAGATGCAATTTTTTTTATACATTAGCTTAAGGCAGATGCGTAGTTCAATTAACAGAATTGATCTTTTTGACATAAACCTAGCTAACAAGTATTACTTATGATAATTTATTAACATAGTTTTTTTTATAGTTTTCACTTATGATTATCGACAATCTTTGTAATTAGTACTTAAGATAATTTATTAACATAGTTTTTTTTATAGTTTTCACTTATGATTATCGACAATCTTTGTAATTATTGTTTGGTGGTAAAAACCGAAACACATTTCTGACTCAGTATACCACTCTTACTTCTGGTGGCGCTTTGTATTCTGTAGTCACGGAAACAGTTGTTCGAGTAATATGTTTTAAATATATACACGAAGTTATAACCTGATATTGAACTTTAATAAAAGGTAAAAATGAAAGACCAATTAAAGACCGACATAACTAGATATCAGTTAGATGGTACCCATCTACAGTTAGGTGCAGTCCTAACATAACATAAAGTTAACTTAAACCAGTCCAAATCTCTGGTCAAAATCTCTGCTTTTGAGAAAAAAAATCTCTGCTTTTTGACCAAAAACCAGTCAATTTGACCGCTTTGACAGGACAAAATTTTGTCCAAATCTCTGCTTTAAATATTGTCAAATTCTCTGCTTTTGTCAAGTGGACAAAAACGGTCCAAATCTCTGCTTTTGTCAAATTGACAAAAACGGTCAAAATCTCTGCTTTCAAATGTCACGTGACAAAAATGTCCAGTGGACAAAAATTGTCAAAATCTCTGCTTTTCAATTGTCACGTGACCAAAATGTCCAGTGGACAAAAATTGTCAAAATCTCTGCTTTTCAATTGTCACGTGACCAAAATGTCCAGTGGACAAAATCTCTGCTTTTAAATTTTCAAGTCACAAAATGTCCCTTTGTACAAAAAGTCAAAATATATGCTTTATTTAATCATTTCGTTACAAATTGTCAATTAGACGATCACCAAAAATTTGTTAACGAAATCTACGGCAGTCTATTTTAAAGAACGCGATTTCTTTCCCGTCCGTGTTTCGGTAAATGTAAAGCAAGCCGTTATGGTTACATATTTAGACAGTAGCTCTCCCTACATTTCTATTATTATTATGTTATTGTTATTATGATTGAACAATCATATTTTTGTGTAGTTGAATAAAAATATAAAAGTATAAATCCTAACCTGTAATATTGTTATTTAATAATAAATACTGTTACAACTCACCATTAAATCTATTATTAATATTTACATTTCACTTTTAATTTCACACTAAATAATATTAATTAGTTTTCAAATCTTGGCTTCCTACCCCTGCAAAATGGAGTTCCGCAAATATTGTTAATCCTGGAAAATTCCAGAAAAATTCTAGGATGTCCCAACTTTAACTTCTGGAACAAGTTGGAATTTAATGGAACAAGCCAATAAACTGGAATAATCCCAGGATTACCACAAATGAAGTAAACTGGTACTAGCTGGAATTTTCTGGTTAATCCTAGGATAGCAAACTTTTCATTTACAAAACTGGAACTTTTATAAACTGAAGAGTTCCACAATTTCTAATTTGCAGAATAAGCTGGTTATTTAACATTTAACAAGTTCCAGATAACATGGATTATCTGGGACTTGACATTTGTACATGTTCTTCTTATTATATTCAAAAAGTTCCAGCTTATACCACTTTTTATATTATCTGTTACTTTTAAATTTAGGAAGCTCAAATGAAAAGTTCCAGCTTTTCCTACTTCTTAATATATCTGTTACTTTAAATTTGAGAAAATCAGAATTTACATGCAAGATTTTTTTTTTACATTTTTAATGCCAGAGTGTGATACTAAAACCAGTTTGCACCATGTACATGTACAATAATATTCTTTTAAAATGTCTTAATTTGTACCAAGTCAAGATCATTGCTATTTTGAATACTTCAGTAAAAATAATCTGTCTTTGGACATTCTTCACAGCAATTTTCATGTATAATCTTTGATAGATGCACAAATTTTAGGTATAATACTGTGTATTTTAAATATGATAAAATACAGGCTGAGTACAGTACAAACTGAAAAAATATATAAATATTATCCAACTTTACCCTAATTCACTCATATTTCAAAGTTCTTAAACATGTTAAAATTGATGTAATATTAAACAGTTTATTATTACTTTAACACATAAAACATTGTAAATAGAAAAAATTATAAATTCCACATGTTCATTGTTTCTCCAGTCAATGTGTGTACTATTCTCACCATGTTACATTTTTATGTACATGAATGAAACCTTAATTAACAGCTTTGTCCGAAGAGATTCGGCAGTCTAGCAACACAAGAATGTTGTGGATTGCCATTTAAATAAACTAACTTCTCCTTTATATGCTCAACTGAAATCACAACTAATGCTGTATTTTCATCCTCTGGTTCAACAGCAATAATATGACTCACAACCATGTTAAGAAGAGGCATTGTGTTTTTGAAAGCAATGTATCTTGCTACTGCTAGACATTTGTTGCTGTCGTGATGGTAAATGAAATATTGCACAGATGCAACCATTGATTCTGGTGGTGCATGGTTGGTAATGATACCAAATGTATTGTCGAGCAAAACAACATAGCCAATAGGTTTTGTCATTCTGCTGTAAAACTTTGAAAATATCACTTGTTCATTTAGAATGATACGACCAACTTTTGAAATTTTCCCTACAGCAGTTTCATTTGACAAACCAAGAACAAGCTTAATATTATTTGCAATAGTGTCATCAACAACACAGTTTTTCATTCCTCCAGCTATCTTGCAGTTTTCTGCTTCATGCTTTACAATTATTGGTCGTCTGGTGTTCATTGCTCCTTCCACATAATTTCGTAAAGATGTTGCTCTCATTTTTGTGACATCAGCAGATAATCTTTTCCTTGCCTGAACTGCCCAAAGGATTTGATGACAAACTTCTCCTGTACCATGAGTTGCCTCTAAGATAGTTCCATTCATATCTTCAAATGCAAAGCAGGACCAAGCTCAAACTGGTCCCAGCTTACGCACATATTTTGCAAGATGCTGACATGCGTTATGGAGGTTAATTGTACAGTTATTTGTGCCATACAATTCTCCAAACTGCAAATAAAATTTTTGAAGACTAGACTCAGCATGGAGAAGTTGAGCTTCAGATATACTGTCACTTAACAAAATATAAATTCCCTCAACAAAGAGACAATAATGATTTAAATAGGCATGTGGCATGATATCAACTAAACATGGCAAAGAATAAAACAAAAGCCACATTTGTAGCTCTGAAGCTTTATAATGGTGCATGTTGTTTTCTATCTTTCTAGGCAACCTTGAAATGTCATCTGTTGGTTTCATCTTTTTTAAATGTTTGTCAATCTGTTTGATGGATCTTCCAACAAAGAAAGGTTGATCTGCATAAGACGAAGAAAACCATAGCTTCAGCAACATCTTTGTTACACCAAGTAAAACTCCATGCATGTAGTCAGGGACAAGACCCCATATGATATCAAACCAAACTAATCCATGGAAAGCTGAGACACCTTTAACCCCTAGCTCTGGCTTTCCACTCTCAATCGCAGCTACTCCACAGGCTAGCAACTCTGAAATAATTGTATAACACATATAAACATGTATTGACATAAAAGTAAAAACAAGTTTAAATAAGTAAGGAAATTATTACATGTATTGTGTGTACTTATACATTGTACATATACTGATATATATACACGTATATATATGTATTTAAATTACAAATTAAGTCGGTAAAGTTAAATGTCTTTGTTCAACAAAAAATTTCAGAAGTTTCATTTTTTGTTGTTGAAACGCATGCATGGCATATTGCACAGTGAAATAATTACTGTCTGGAACTTTGTTGTGTACTTTAATTTGGTAAACATGTACATGTATATACATCAAGTACATGTACATATTATAAACAATACAAAATGGGTATTAAATGGTTAATGTGGTTATGCTGTATATTGATATTTCAAGGAGTAACATTTAAAAATTTATATTTTACACTGTACCTGAAGAGGTTCTATCTTTGTATAAATCTGCTGCCTGTCTGAAAGGGTAAACCCTTGTGTGACCACGTCCTTGTTTAACTACTTCACCTGGATCCTCACAGGTAAAACATCCATTTTTCCCATTATGTTGTGTCATTTCAGTCACATAAGCTTTGGCCTGCAAGTCCATGGTGCCAGATAAAAGAATACCATGGCTTTGAAATGTCCTTCCCCCTACTTGAATAGAAAGTCCTTTTTCTTTGAGGTCAATCATATCCTTTATGAATGGCATCAAAAAGGTCCTGAAAACAGGCTTGCCTTTGGACTGCCAAATACCCCATATTATCATGTTTCTTCTTGAAAACCTTGCAGCAGGTGGTAATTCATTTATCACAAGATAAATAGGCCAAATTGAGACACTTGAAGACTTGAACAAGGCACACCATCTGTATTAAACAGGAGACTAAAATTGTTCGTATCATTTAGAAAATTACCAGGTTTGCGGAGTTCTTTGTAAATTTCACCATTAAGAATATCATTTAATGTTGAAGCTTTAATACAGTCATCTCGATAGCTTGTAATGGATTTCCATATACCTTCTCTCTGAAAAATATCTTTTATTTGGGCCTCCAAAGGCAAACATGTGAAGTAAGACTTCTTTCGTTTTAGTTCCTGTTTATTTATTGCCCCTTTGTAACGAAGTCCATCACAGCCAGCATTGGTGCACCGATAAATATCCACATCATCTGGAAAAAGAGTGTGACACTTTTCACAAAACTCGTATAACTTTTTATTTGTAGGTCCTATAGTCTCTTTAAGTATTGAAAGATCTTTAACTTGACAGTCATCACTAATAAGAGTCAGTAACTTTATCAGATCCTGTGATCCACTTTCTCCTAAATTGTATCTCAACAAAAAGGACAAAAGGGTCAATCTTTTCTCTTCTTCGCTTGAGAAAGTTGGAATGTTATTTGAAAAGTTGTCTTCTTGCATATCATCATTATCCGAAGTTTCAGAATCTGACTCATACAGAAAACTTTCAGAACATTCAGAGTCAATCTCAGAGTTTTCGGGTGTCGAAATACTACAATTTTCAAATTCAGAGGCATTTAAATGCTCTCGTACATTCCAATTTGATGTGCTAGCACCAAAGTCAAAATCTTCAGCTTTGGGTGAATAAGATGGGGAAATAAAATGGTCATCATCAAACGATTCAGGCTGAATTGTAGCACAATCATTTTCAGGATTACATAAATATTCAGCAGTACTTGTACCTATAATATCATCATCATAATCTTCATATAACTCAGAACAGGAAGCACTCTGACTCTGGACCACTGATGATAGAACTGTACTTGCACCATGTTCTCGCGTAGCCTTTCTTTTTCTGTAGGCTGTAGTCCTTGGTATTGGAACAGATGGATCATGTACATACTGCTTATATTTCTTCAAATCTCCTGCTGGAAATGGAAATAAACAATAGAATATGATAAATGAAAAATGATCAAAAGTAAACTTTCAGTTATTATTTATGGTTACCATAATGGCATTCACACAGAATTTCCTAAAATAATTAACATTAATGTTTTAGTGAACTATCCATTTTCTTATTATTAAAACTGTTTAAAAAAATATTTAAATGCAGATCTGTATGCAGCAGATGATTTTTCTGTGAAAACAAAAGATCAAGAGAAATACATGTGTGCATGGAGTCTCCTCAATAACAGTAAAAAATTTTTCTAAATAATGGTAACAGTTACAAATATAACGAAAATTTCTGAAATATCCTTCAATGTCCGGTATTGCACACACAATTTTTCCCCGTACTTTCTGTGTCCTTTTGACGCTTTATTTTACACAAATGAGTGAAATAAAAATTTTAATACACTTAGTGTCACAGGTAAAACCTGTCACATATTAATAATGGAAATTGATTAAAATTTTCATATTCAATCGTTGTTAAAGTTTAAAAGAATAAAATGCCCTTAATGGAAAAGGGGGCATTGTCCTTGTAAATTCCTCCTTTGACTTCGGAGCATCATGTAAGAACATTTTGTACTTGTCATATTCATTGATGGATTGACCTGACTTATGTTTATAATTACATTCAATTCCATGAACTTTACTTCGGTGATATCTTAATGTCTGCTTTCTGCTTAAAATTTTACCGCATATTTCACACAAATTCTCATCCATTTGTTGTTGTTGTTGTTCATTCGGAACGCTCAAAAACGATCCAACTAAAAACCGATGAAACCAGTTCAAATTAAATGTTCACTAAAATCTATAAAATGACGTGTTTGATATATCATCTGTCAGTAATCGTTATCACATTTTTGACAAAAATGTGAAAATATTTAACTATAAATGATTTAAACAACGCAGATTGTTGAAAACTTTCGGTTACTAGCGTGACCATTTAACACGGTTCCGAATGAGATGAACTTCGCGATGAACTTCCGGTTTTCCTAATATGGTAAAGAACCTCATTTTCAACGCCGTTTTTAAATTTCTATAGCAGGCATATCTAATGGAGGAACAAAATAAATTCGCGGTAATGCTATGGCCGACGGACGGAAACAAAATGTCCGTCCACCCATTAAGCAAGATTAAAGATCCAATCAAGCCATGGAACGACTACAAAGCCGGCGACATGGGGGAAAGCATCCTATCCCGGCTTTAAAGAGCTGTGGGATTTTATAATTTTAGAAGTCGGAGGTAAGTTGATTGGGTAATTTGGTCCTTTTTACTTTGTTCCTTTTGTCCGTGATGTTATCACTGCCTTTTAGATCATATACTTGTATTTATTATTATTTAATTACTTATCCTCCTACTCCTGTAGTGTGGCTGCTGTATAATTGTGGCATTGCCATAGCCTACATGTACTGATGTAGGCCAATACAGTCTACAGTCTCAGTGATTCCGAAGGTTGCCATGTTGCCGGACTGATGCAGATGTCCAATAAAAATATGTTTGCTTCAGTAAAAATTTCAGAAAATTTGTATTGAAATATAAGCAAAAAATCTATATAAATATATATTCGTTCCAGGATAAGAAAAAAAAAACATTCCGAATCACTGTAGTCTAAATGCATGTAAATAAATCTGGGACTTTATTCCATGAATACTTTGTTCAGTTATACTAGTGAGAAAATTTTAAATTAACATTCAGATTATCAGATTATAGCCATGATAGCCAAAAAATAAAATAACTGTTTGCATTGTTTCCCCAAACTCACACAATCTGCAGTGTTACTGTTTAACCCGACAAACATAGCTGTTAACTTTCCTGATTTTCACATGTTTTCCCAATTTTTCGCCCTAAATGAATAATATGAGAATGGCACTGCCCTAGAGGCTTGCGTTCAGGATACTGCAAAATAATTACAAATTATGGCGATGGGACGATGTGATGATATTCCCCCACTATTCTGTGCATGTGCACCCTTTCCTAAAAATCTGAAATTGTGAATGATGACCGACAGTTTTTGCTTTGATCATATTTGGGGTCTCGTGCAATTTGGCAGACTCCGTACAATAGTGAGCTTTGCTCGCATATAATATGAAAAATCACAGAAATACTTAAAAACTTGATTTCAAAATTTCAAAAGTTGGCAGGTCTGGATGTTACAAAGTTCATGTATTAATAAATTGGCTACGCTAGACCCACTGGCACTAATTATAGGATGTGCATGCTCCTGTGCATTTTCAGATATATCAAAAGTCCCTCTTACTAAAGGCCAAGCCTGAATACACAAATGAAACCAGCATGAACAAACTGAAAACAACTGAAACCTCAAAATCTTACTCAGGTGCTCAAGAAATGTTACAGTCAGTTCCTGCCTGTTGCAACACACGCATCGTGTTGCCAATGATCATAATTCAATTTGTCAATTCCAAACAAACCAACATCTACACTCATCTGAGATAAAATCTAAAAATTTTAATCCCATATTAATTTGTATATGTCAGAGCTCATGATGTTTTAAGGGATGAAAACAACTGAGGACTCAGGAGTAATATACATGTAACCCTGACTGTTTTTCTGTCAAGCAAGGAATTCTATGTATATATCACAAGCTCAGTTGCGATAATTATACATGTATATAAACCCCATATGCAAATTAATTTTGAGAAATTTACAGACATTGTTTATATGTTCTTCTATTTGCAGGTAATATTGCATCATGATTTGCATGTCACAGAATGGTGTCTAACGAAATGGCTGCTGGATTTGAGAATGTTACATGTGTTAGTTCATTACAATCACAATGTATATGTAGTTATTTGCTATAATTTGCTATGACTTAAGTTTATGAGTGTTATTTAAGTAGAAAAGTGTCATGTACAGTTGCTTTTAATTTTAAGTTATAATCTGAGACCCAGCATGTCATGCATGTATTAATGTCAGGCCAAAATAAAATATATGTGTGTTTCCTATTACATGTACCTGAAAATTTTAGATGCAAAATATTTTTTTTTGTCATTTCTTTGTTAATGGGCAGTACATCATGTCATGCCTTTTAAAAGCAAACGCTTTCACAATCTGGCAATTCAATGTAAATATGGACCAGAAATGGGACGGAAACGTTAAAAATTCATATTAAAAATTTTTTCACACATCAATGAAATGTTTAAGGTAGGGGCTTCTAATTATTAATCAAGGTAGGTCGGCCAGGTAACCGGAAACACACATATATTTTATTTTGGCATGAATGTTGTTGCATGTGTGAAATTAACAAAATTTATATTAAAGTAAAGTACATGTAGAAGCAGATAATGTTTCCCTTTATCGATTCATGAATGCAAATGTTTCTTTTTATTTTTTTTATTTTTCAGTTTAACATAATTTTTTTTCATTTTAGCTACAAGAAAGTCCATGGAGGAGGAACTGTCAAAACGAATCGAAGAACGAGAAGAAACATGTAAAAAAAGAAAGGGTGATGCTGAAAAATCAAAAGAAAACAAAGCTCCAAAAAAGACAAAAGGTATATTTAAACAAAATATTTATTTTTAAAACATTGAAGAAAGAAATTTATCCAAGATGTTAAAGATAAATGAAAACATGAAGAAAAAACAAGTAAATCTGTGAGCTCATGCTCACTAGTAATACCCCCGCTCCCCAAATTATGCCTTGCATACAAGTTCAAATATTCGGCAAACAGGAAGTGGATGACTAAGGAGCATAAAATCGCTATACACCATATAGTACTATATGATAAAGCAATATGCAAAATATCGGTATATTGATATTACATAGTAACATGATTGAATTTTATTTGCTTATTTAATAATTAATATTGCCCCATTTTAGAGTAACTTTAGTGGTGAACATAAAAAATACATGTATATATATAAAAAACTGATTTTAGAAATTTGAATGGATGTGTGTGAGGAAAATTTGTACTATTACATTCATAAATATTAAACATGCTCTAAGTCAGTAAACAGCATTAAAAAAGTGGGTTCATGTTTTTGTGCTTGTTTAAATGTGGTAATATGTCTATATTTTCAGGGAAGAAAGATAGATCGATTGAAATGGAAATGGATCAAGAGGAGAATACAGTCACCCCACAGGTTATTAACAATGCTGTAAAAACAGCCGTTGATAATCTGTTGAGGATACGAAATATGAATCCACCACAGTCTATGCAACCTCAAGTGAATCACCCTGCTCCACCACCTACGCAACCTCAAGTGAATCACTCAGCTTCACCGTCTAGGCAACCTGAAGTTAATCACTCAGCTCCATTGCATATGCAACTTCAAGTGAATCACTTAGCTCCACCGCTTATGCAACCTCAAGTTAATCACTCAGCTGCACTGCCTACACAACCTCAGGTGAATCACTCAGCTCCACCGCCTACGCAACTTCAAGTGAATCACTCAGCTCCACCACCTACACAACCTCAAGTGAATCACTCAGCTCCAGCACCTATGCAACCTCAACTGAATCGCTCAGCTCCATCGCCTACCCAACCTCAACTGAATTACTCAGCTCCACCGCCTACACAACCTCAAGTTAATCACTCAGCTCCACCGCCTACCCAACCTCAAGGGAATCACTCAGCTCCAGCACCTATGCAACCTCAACTGAATTACTCAGCTCCACCGCCTACACAACCTCAAGTTAATCACTCAGCTCCACCGCCTACCCAACTACAAGGGAATCACTCAGCTCCAGCACCTATGCAACCTCAACTGAATCACTCAGCTCCATCGCCTACCCAACCTCAACTGAATTACTCAGCTCCACCGCCTACACAACCTCAAGTTAATCACTCAGCTCCACCGCCTACCCAACCTCAAGAGCATCACTCAGCTTCACCGCCTAAGCAACCTCAAGTGCATCACTCAACTCCTACACCACCTATGCAACCTTTTCAACTGAATCCACCACCACCTAAACCTATGTTGAACCAACTGGCAGCAATGCAACCTTCTCATGTGAATCTATTATTTCCCCAAATGCAACCTTCTCAGGTGAATCCACCACAGCAAGAACAGAACATGCCACTTCCTAGGATAGGACATTATCATAAATCTCTTCATCCACAATCTTTTGATAGCTTTGATTATGAACCACAAATTGGTCAATATAGCAGCAGTTCATGTTATGGTAACCAAACCGAATTAGCTTCCTGCAGTGTTCCCATTAGGGAAAGTTTAGAAACAGTTGACAGTTCCTGGTGTAGTGAGAATTATAATTCTATGAACTGTAGCAGCGGATACTATCAAGAGTCAGATGAAGAAAACTGTGACAGCCATAGTTGCAAAAGATGCTGTCCAATTCTGAAAGAAGAACTCAGGCTTTTAAAGCAAGATGTAAAAAAAAATGAAGAAGAGTCTGAAGGTATTATTTTAATGTATATAATGTTTACAGGATATTAATCCTTTCCATTATCTACATGTATATATATGAGGGGGTGACACAGATTTTGAGAAATGAGAAAAATGGGATAAAAATTGGGAAGTGGGAAAACTGTGTCACCTCCAATACATGTTTGCTTTATCCTGCATGTCTTAATTTAATATTGTTCATTTAAGAAATCATTGGCTGCCTGTCGCTTTTTGGAGATTCTCATATGACTACTTTTGCAGTCCATATATGGAATTGTAGCACTCATTTCAAATGAAATCACAAGGTAATATTATCAAAGAAATGCAACATTACAATAAAAAAAACATTGCAACAGTGTCTAGATCAGTGCTCTAACTTTCAGTTGTTAAGAGGCCAAATATGTGCCTTAATGTACATTGTACTTTGTAACAATTTTAGTGGCAACTTTTGATAAACAGTGTTTAATATTTCAGAAATTAGGGTCCACTTCTGCAGCTTGCCAGTCGAGTGAATTTATGGGAAATTTTGAGAGGTCGAATGAAGACGTTACTTTAGTTGATGGCCACACAAAGGTAAATTTAGTTTTTCTTATTCTGTCTGTTAAATTGCGTGTATGGGTGGGCATTATAAATTGTGTAATTTCAATGAAAATAAGGTAAGTTTAAAAAATTGCTTCTATAATGGGTCCCATATATGTTTTGCTGGAACAGCCCTGATATAAATTGTTGGTTGATTGCTTTAAAATAATATGACCAAAATTTTAACCAGTTATGAAGTTAAAATTTCTGTTACTGTAAACATGCTTATTTTCGCAGGTAATTTCACGAATTTATTATCTCAATATGTACTTAATTTTGCAGTTTCTTCCTATTATTCTATTTATTCCATTCCAATTATTTTATTTCCCAGGTATTTAATTTCGTGAAAAACACCTGACTGCGAAATCCGTGAAAATAAATACCTCGCGAAAATAAGTACGTTTACAGTATTTTATTTTTTAGTGTGAGTAAAATTATATGAAGGGTTGAAAATCTGGGAATAAGACTGGAAAAGCCCTCACTTGTGATGTAACCTTTTTATGCAGTCGGCAACAGTTACATTTAATTAGCGACAAATAGGGGTAATTTTGTATCTTAGGTGTATTTTTAAAAATTGAAGTGGATTCAATTTGTGGTGAGTGACCTGGCTTGCATTGAGAAGGAATTATTAAAATTCTCCTCTATATTTTTAGGATGCTGTAAAGAAAACAGTGGAAACATTTTCCAACGCTACAGAGGCCATAAAGAAAGTCATTACGATGGTATTTACCATTGATGAATTGACAAGTTGTAGTGTAATTGGTCAAAAAAAAACACGAAAACCAATATTCATCGAACTGGGCTTGATGAAAGCAGAAGAAGTTTTCTTGAAGGTAAGTAAAACATTTTTGCATTTGTTAAATAAGGCCAAAATAAAAATTAATTTTTTACCAGACTAAACCTATTTTTATACCCCACGGGGTGTAATGTTTTTGACCCGACTGTCCAATTCAGTCCGTCCATGTGTCATACTCTTGTCGCCTGGATAGCACTATCAATTTTTGATGGATTTTAATGAAACTATGGGAAATTGTTTTTTTTATAGTAAATGCTTGGATGGGCTTGATTTTTGGAGAAATCTGTCAAGGGGGACCATTTTTTGATGGAGCTGGGACTTAAGAAAATTGATATATTTCATGATGTCGCTTGGATTGCTCTTTCATTTCTTGGTGGATTTTCATGGAACTTTGGGAATTTGTTACTTAAAGGCAATGCTTGGATGGGATTGATTTATAGATAAATCTGTAAAGGGTGACCAATTTTTTTGGCAGGGGGACTTTAGAAATCTAACATTGTTGCCTGGAAAGCGCTTTCATTTCTTGATGGATTTTCATGAAACTGTTTGAAATAATGTTACTCAAAGTAAATGCTTAGATGGTATCGATATTTAGAGAAATCCATCAAGTCGGGTTGCTTTTTTATGGAGGGGTACTTAGTAAATTTACATATTTCATGTAGTTGCCTGGATAGCACTTTTATTTCTCTTGAACGATTTTCACAAAACTTTAAGAAATGGTTTTATATTAGAGGTTTGAATGTGATAAATTTTCAAAAAAATCCTTCAGAGGGGATCATTTTTTAGGAGGTTGAAGGTGGAAGCTGAGAAACTTATCTTGTAGATTGTTGTCACCACATCGATATATTTTGGATATTGTGAGCTTGCTCACTAAGGTTCTTTCATTAATAATATATAATATCTTATTCAGTCTGGCAAACTTCGAAATCACTGAAGTAATTTAAAATGTAAGCATGGACTTATGTATTAAAACATCTTTTATTTATATATTTCTATCCTTCAGATTAAAGCAATCTTCTGAAATTTTGTTACAACCTCTCTTAGTGAAATGAAAATACAATTAAAAACCATATTTTGCATATAAATTCAATCCTGAAACCTTGGGAATACCATTAAAACAAAATATTCAACATATAAAATCAATCCTGACACCATATTGATCATGGTGATGGGAGTTAAAAAAGCATTTCACATATAAAATCAATCCTGAAACTTTTAAAATACAATTAATATCTATATTTAACATATAAAATCTCTAATGATACTGAAGCAATGTAATCAAAAACCATATTTCACATATAAAATCACTCTGAAGACCTAAGTGATGCAATTAAAAACCATATTTAACATACAAAATCACTAATGACACTGAAGCAATGAAATTAAAAACTCTATTTCACATATAAAGTCACTCTAAAGATCTTAGCCATGCAATTCCTAACCATATTTTACATATAAAATACATCCTGAGACAACATAGATGGAATTAAAACCATATTCTGCATATAAATCAATCGTGAAACCTTGGCAATACAATTAAACAATATATTTAACAAATAAAATCACTAGAAACACTTTAGCAGTGTAATCAAAAATCATATGTCACAAATAAAATCACTCTGGAGACCTAAGTGATGCAATTAAAATCCATATTTAACATATAAAATCAATCTCGAGACTTTAGCAATCCAACTAGAAACCATATTTCACATATAAAATAAATCCTGAATCCTTGGTTATGCCATAAAAAACAATATCTCACATATAGAATCACTCTGGAGACCTAAGAGATGCAATTAAAATCCATATTTAACAAATAAAATCAATCTCGACACTTTACAAATGCAACTAGAAACCATATTTCACATATAAAATCATTCCTGAAGCCTTGGTAATGCCATAAAAAACAATATGTCACATATAAAATCACTCGGGAGTCATAAGAGATGCAATTAAAATCCATATTTAACATATAAAACCAGTCTCTAGACTTTAGCAGTGCAACTAGAAACCATATTTCACATATAAAATCATTCCTGTAGCCTTGGTTATGCCATAAAAAAACAATATCTCACATATAGAATCACTTTGAAGACCTAAGCAATGCAATTAAAATCCATATTTAACATATAAAATCAATCTCGACACTTTACAAATGCAACTAGAAACCATATTTCACATATAAAATCACCCTGGAGACCTAAGAGATGCAATTAAAGTCCATATTTAACATATAAAATCAATCTCGACACTTTACCAATGCAACTAGAAACCATTTTTCACATATAAAATCATTCCTGAAGCCTTGGTTATGCCATAAAAAACAATATCTCGCATACAAAATCACCCTGGAGACATAAGAGATGAAATTAAAATCCATATTTAACATATAAAACCAGTCTCTAGACTTTAGCAGTGCAAGTGGAAACCATATTTCACATATAAAATCATTCCTGTAGCCTTGGTTATGCCATAAAAAACAATATCTCAGATATAAAATCACTCTGGAGACCTAAGCTATGCAATTAAAATCCATATTTAACATATAAAATCAATCTCGAGACTTACCAATGCAACTAGAAACCATATTTCATATATAAAATCATTCCTGACGCCTTGGTAATGCCATAAAAACAATATATCACATTTAAAATCACTCTGGAGACATAAGCGATGCAATTAAAAACCATATTTCACATATAAAATCATTCCTGTGACCATAGTGATGAGGATATTAGTGATGGAATTAACACCATATTCTTTACATATAAAATTATTCCTAATACCCAAAAGATGCAATCAAAATGTGGGTTTAACCATTGTAAATATAAGATATTTTACATTATTGTTTAATTGTTGTGTACTTTAATAAGATTTAGTGGTTAAAATACAGAACTCTCATAGATTTTTAACCTTTTTTTTATTATTATCACACATTTTGGATATTGAATGTACTTTCAATTGGATACATGTAGACTTAATTTATATTTTGAATGATTGCTATGTTCAAGAGTTGTAATTTATATTATGATATCGAAGAATTGCTTGAATGATAGATATTTATATAACAAAGATATGTCTCACTTTATTGGACTATACATTAATATGTAATTAAAGGAAACAACGGCGCAATAAGTAATATGTTCCCGAGTCGTAAGATTTAAAACATTTGATATCCTACAGAAACACGTAAATAACAAACAAAACTTCAATTCTTTCATTAACTATAATTTTGTATTTTATCGATTGTTTTTTTGGTAGTAGGATTTTAATAAACGACAAAGGATTTGATTTTCATCTTTCGTATACCTTTCATTCCGACAACGCGCAGATAAAATAAATGGACGTACGTTACAACCAGTCGGTCTTTCGTACAAAAATTGTCAAAAAACATTAAAAAGGTAAAAGTTAAAATGTTGTTTTAAAGTGCAGTCGAAAGGTTAGCATGTTGACAAAGTGGACATAAATTTCCAAAATAAAAAATGTCCAGTGGACAAAATTGTCACAAAAATGTCCTGTTGACAAACTTGTCACGTGACAAAATTGTCAAGAGAAAAAAAATTGTCCAGAGGACAGAAATTGTCAAAAGAACAAAAATGTCCAGTGGACAGAAATTGTCAACAAATTGTCAAATGGACAGAAATATATTGTATAAAAAAATTGTCAAAAGAACAGCCCAAGTTAACTTGGGTTGTCAAAATCTCTGCTCAAACCAGTCAAATTCTCTGCTCGAAGTTAACTTAAAGCAGTCAGAATCTCTGCTTTTCAAGTGAACTAGCATGTTATGTTAGGACTGCACCCAACTGTATGTGGGCCCGCGGACCTTAAGGTCAAGGTAAAAAACCATGGTATGCGACACATCGCCTTTATATTATCTACCCACATTCCAAAAATCAAAAGCCTAACTCGAAGGATAAAACGTTACAGCCCAGACATGAACTTGTCATTCAGAAAGCAATAATGTAATCTAAGGTCCACAACCATGGTATGCCACACATCGCCTTGATATTATCTTTCCACATTCCGAATATCAAAAGCCTACCTAGAAAGATAAAATAAAGTTACAGCCCGGACATGAGTTTGTCATTTAGAAAGCAATGTGACCTAAGGCCAAAGTTCAACTACCATGGTATGCGACACATCGCCTTGATATTATCTATTCACATTCCAAATATCAAAAGCCTACCTAGAAAGATAAAAAGGTTACAGCCCGGACATGAATTTGTCATTTAGAAAGCAATGTGACGTAAGGCCAAAGTTCAACTACCATGGTATGCGACACATCGCCTTGATATTATCTACCCACATTCCAAATATCAAAAGCCTACCTAGAAAGATAAAAAAGTTACAGCCCGGACATGAATTTGTCATTTAGAAAGAAACGTGACGTAAGGCCAAAGTTCAGCTACCATGGTATGCGACACATCGCCTTGATATTATCTACCCACATTCCAAATATCAAAAGCCTACCTCGAAGGATAAAACGTTACAGCCCAGACATGAACTTGTCATTCAGAAAGCAATAATGTAATCTAAGGTCAACAACCATGGTATGCGACACATCGCCTTGATATTATCTTTCCACATTCCAAATATCAAAAGCCTACCTCTAAAGATAAAAAAGTTACAGCCCAGACATGAACTTGTCATTCAGAAAGCAATAATGTGACCTAAGGTCAAGGTTTATTGTCAAAGGTCAGCAGCCATGGTATGCAACACATCACCTTAATATTACCTACCACATTCCAAATATCAAAAGCCCACCGCGAAAGATAAAAAAAAGTCACAGCACGGACATGAATTTATCATGCAGATAGCTATAATGCTACCCAAGGTCAAAGCTCAGCAACCATGGTATGCGACACATCGCCTTGATATTATCTACCCACATTCCAAATATCAAAAGCCTACATCGAAAGATAAAGAAGTTACAACACGGACATAAAAATTGTCAAGCAGAAAGCAATAATGTGACCTTAAGGTCAAAGATGATAAACCATGGTATGCGACACATCACCTTAATATTATCTACCCACATTCCAAATATCAAAAGTCTACCTCAAAAGATAAAAAAGTTACAGCCCGGACACGATTAGTTTCGTACAGACCTATCACTAAAGGGCGTCCGCCACAAATTGGCAGGGCCCTATAAGCGAAAATGTTAAGTTTAGATAAAGATTGTTATTATACGCAAACTTTTAAAAAATTAGTTTTAAAGTGCATGTATCAATAAAAATAGCAAAGAAAACCGACCGAACAACAAGAGCCAAAAGTCAATGGACAGTTACAAATCCGGATATAGACAAAACGCAACACAAACCAAAAACACAAAAAACAGAAAGAGAGTAACCCGAACCCAATAAAAACCATGGGTGCACTCAGGTGCTCCGGACGAGTAAGCAGTGCCTGCCTCTAATTAGACACCCGTCGAGTTACTCATTGTCATGTCTAGGGAAAAGTCAAATCCAGTAATAGGAATCACTACCATGTCAGATCGTATTTGAGACACTGATTTTCCATAACGATCAATTAAGTCATGGTGACGACCATAGAATTTCTGGAGAGATAATACCTCGATTATTATTTAAGTAAAATAATATAAGTTTCACTTATTACATTTTTGTTCACTATTGCATTTGTATATACATTTTAGTTTAGTGTCTGTAACCACTTCCATTAATCAATTTACAACAGGAGAAACTACTGAATTGTCTACTATAACTGAGACATCGGGCACTACAGTGCCGGTTATTTCTGAAACAATAAATGGTGTGGACTAATTTAAAAGAGTATTTGTCTTACATTGTAAATCATACAAAGTTTGATATTTAATAAGATTTTGAACCTAAAGCTGTTGTTTTTTATGATAATGATATAGTGTATTATACAAGGTCAGTAGATAGGCCAAATATTGTTTCTATTTTCTGTCAATAAAATAATAATCATGATAATGATTATAATTGACCATTTCTATTATATGTGGTTGTGGTTGCGTTATTTATGGACTGATCTAGTACATGTATATGTAAATAAAAAATGTAATTCATATTTTGTTTTCATTGAAGAAAGGGTATTCGTGAACATTAACGTGTGTATTTTGAATAACCTGAACATAACATTTGTTTTATAATAATTTCATTTTGTTTTCTACTATACCAAGTGATTTCTTCATTTTGAATTTTTTCAAAAACTCGTGTGTTTTGATATTTGTATTGTTTTTTTTTCTCCCTATTTCAGGAAGGTTTCAGAAATAGGCTAAATAACTCAATTAATTTTGAAGTATACATTTATATATGATTCTTATAACTTGTGTTTTTATAGTTTACTGCCCCATTCATGGGAATTTTACACATTTTGAATGTTTTTCCTATGTTTTACTGAAACAGCCCAAGTATGCTTTTGTTAATTATTTTAAGTGTTTTAAACCAAGCCGTGCCGCACAAGAAATGCGGACCTGTTATGAGGTACTTGTTTAATTGACCGTGTATGTGTATTTAATCTTTGTTTTGCGTGATATTTGTTAACACCAAAACTTAATAAATAATTGAATTGTAATCTTTTACATGGATTTGTATTTGATTACTTGAGAATATACTAGAACTGTAAATTACTCAATAAAAAATAAACAAGTCTGATACCAATCAATAACATTCCGTGACCTTCTTAATGTTGGAATATCACTCACCACACTTGGTGCTGTAGAGATAAACACTATACCATGCATTGATGATTCTTCTCAAATATCCCCCATTGAACCTTCTGTATAAGGACACGCCAAACCATTGCATACAACTTCACCAGTATTGATGCCATCCACAGATAAAAACACGCTATGTCATTTGGCACACAATAGATCGTGTGAAACAGAACAGCCTGCGAAAAGAAATCTGTCATATGAGGAATGTTCATTTGATAGGAAGAACAATAAAATACATATCAAGTCTTGATTGATTGATTGGATGTTACTTTACGTCTAGCGAGCAGTATTTCAGCTATATTCAGGACGGGAACAAGTTAACAAACAATACATCAATTGAAAAATGGGTGGGATGGGACACGGGGAACACAATTTTGACTGCCACTGGAAAAGTACGGTGTATTAGGTAGGGTCGGTGAATTTCGCTTTTAGTAGCGGCTACAAAAACTCTTTTTCGAAATCTACAAAAGGGGTCTTTATCGTGCAAGGAGCGTGGCACTCTCCAAACACGTTACCCACAATAGTCAGCGGCCAGGCTTTCCGTATTGACCTGACAACCCCCCCAACGAGAGAGTCTTCCCTATCCGCCACCCGGGGACGCGCTGGGCTGCTCTGTGGGTAGAGCACTGGGAACCGTCCCAGTATAAAGTCTTGTAAACATAATTCAAAACATGGAAGAATGTTTGATACAGTGCATGCATACTTTTATTTTTGCCGTCTTGTTACGAATATTCAGATCTATCTTGAAAACAAGGATAAAATGAAGATGAATATAAGCAAATATTGCACCTTAAAGACACACCGAGATGAGTCTGAAGAAAATGAAAAATCTAAATTAACAAAAGATATTCGTATCAACCGCATCTCAAATGATGAGCCATAATTACCGATACTAAATAACGTCATCTCCCCATAGAACACTCGACTCCAGTCAAGGTATTGTCCATTATTGAGACGACCTGGCAGAACTGAACAAGGAAGAATTTTTTTCTAAACTAGAGCCTCAGAGTGTAACTTAAAGTTTAAAAAATGATCGCGAAAAGAGAAAATCAACACTGAACACATTGCTGTTAAATTTCAACACTCCATTCGTTCCTCAATCAATAAACATTGGATTAAAGTACATTAAATTCAGGGCATATATTCCATACCATGTGCGCTGCTTTAAATGTAAAAAAATAGGCCTCGGAAATTGCAAGGGACAATGCAGAGGCTCCGTGGTATGCTTTAAATGCTAAAAAGTACGGCATGAGGGCTTAACCTGCACTAACAAATCATTGTGGTGAGGCCCACACGACTCCATCTAAGGATTGCCAGGACTTGAAAAAAAAACTACAAAAATTAAACACTGAAAAATGCATCCCTTATCCTGAGGCTCGTTGCCGTTTTAATACATTGAATAATCCGTCGTCTATAAATTATATTTTGACTGACATTGATGTATGATCATGGTTACATATGGTGTATAATAAATCAATGTTAATTTGACAGTTTTTATTAGGGATTCGCCATGTGCGAGATGTGGAGGAGCAGAAAAGAATAAAATAGATAACACAATTTTTAAAATGTTCTAAAAGGAGCTACTTGAAACCATGTATTTGTTGATAGATACATTTATATATAAGCCTCTATTATATATATATTGTTTTCTAAATGAACATCTAGTTATATTTATTTTATTATTTGTTTGTTTCCTTAAGATTGAAATAAATAGACAACCAAACGGCGGCAGCAATAAACAGTGTATTAAAAGATTCTGTTGGGTATGATTTTGTAGATCAGTCAGCAGTCCACGAACTCATTTACTTAATTGTCTTTAAACCCCAAGAATTAGAATTAGTCTAAGCTATTTATTCTCATGGAGAATACAGATTGGCTCATAGGTTTACACATTTTCAGGTTTGTCCACTCCAGTGGAAAACAATGTCCAAGAATCGAGAATTGTTCATGCAAACAGTTTTGAAATGCAAGACATAGATGACAAATCAAGATACGCTCAGTATAACAAAAAAGTTATAAATTCAACCACAGGATTGTAAAGAACTGCTACTACGACTTGTTCAAAAAGTTTGGGACGTGTCTGAAATAATATTATCGCAATTTCACATTAGCACCATGCAGAACAGCAATCTTTGTATTGTTGAGGACAAAGTTACAGAGGCAAGATAAGCTTAATTTAAGTGTATTTGTGCAAGATTTATAACGATTAACACAAGTTCACATGTTTTAGTTATTGCAGACCAGATGAATTGCCGTACTGTAGCATTACAAAGGCATTATAAATAGAGTCGGTCAACAGCAATTTATAGACATGGACCGTTTTCTGGCGATAAATGGGTAAAAAAAAAACTAGAAAAGAACAACATAACATAACTAAACGTCCCATTAAAATTCACGTAGCCATAAATGCGCAGAGCTTTAGAGGTTGACCTTAAAAGTAGAAGACCGTTTTAGTATTCTTTTGGCATAACGAACCATTTTATCTCTTTAACATAAATGTCTTGCAAGATTTAAAAAAAGTGTGCTGGATGTAACTATATTATAACTAATAATGATTTCTTCTTATATTAAAAAACAATAGCTCAAAATGGTAGTAAACTATGCACATCTATACATCATAACAAATAAACCTATTTAAAATAAAAGCAATCTGTTTAGTGGTTTCCGACGAGATGCGTTCACAATATCTACCATTGTATTATTTGGCTAAATTGGCCAAAGGCCCATAACTCCTACAAAATTTCATGAATTAAAATGACGGTACAGTATGCGCATCTACCCATCATAACAATAATCCTACCAAATATCTAAGGAACCTATCAAGCAGTTTCAGAGGAGATGCGTCCACAAGATCCAATATTGTATTATATTGCAGAAACGGTCCATAAATCCTACAAAATTAAATAAATCAAAATCACGAGATAGTATGCACATCCACCCATCATAATTAATCCTACCAAAAATCACAGCAACCTATCAAGCGGTTGGAGAGGAGATGCGTCCACAAGATCAACCATTTGATTATTTGTTGAAATGGTCAAAGTCCGATAACTACTACAAAATTTGACTAATAACATGACAGTATAGTACGCACATCTACCCATCATAACAAGAAATTAAACCAAATATCAAGCAACGCGTCTAGCGGTTTCAGAAAAGTTGTATCCACAAAAGTGTGACGGACGGACGCAGACTATTACTAGGTCCCTCCGTCGCTGTGCGGCGGGAGACAAAAAAATTCCAACAATGTTATACAAATACGTTGTACTATATACGCCTAAGGCATTATACACCTTGAAACTAGAAAACCTTTACAATTTAAATATAATTTTCGAAATTTCAGGCAGTAAATTTAGAAAATGACTACATCACAGAAAGAATAAATGCTATTCCTGTCCACCAAAGTGTGACGACTGGGCTGGCAATACCCTTGGGAACGAATTTAAAAGAAGACGAATTGTATATTCAGCAGTAACAGGCAACATATTATGCGAGTCATTTTTAGGTTACAATAGCATAATTATTATTGGTTAACATGACACAGGAATTTTTATTAATAGTATGCAGAAAAAACACAAGGAGGCACCTGATTGGATGTTGAGGTTCTCAAAACAGCACAATTAAAAACTATAAACATTATTGATTAAAGATGTTCGATTTTTGGGAGGAGATTTATAACATCCTGGAGTGTTAAACGAATCAAGAGTGAGGTTAGTCAATTAGCCAGTGTCGCTCAGATCTGATTATTCCAACCAAAATTTTCGATCAATTTTGCTGCACGACCTTTACTTTTTTAGCTAAACGTTTTCCATTTTAACTGGCAAAAAAATCTTTTCCGATGGTAAATTTAAGAGCACAACCGATCTATGTAGGATATGCATTGGAAATAATTGTGCTGTAATTTGTAACCTGTCACTGCGACATTACAGTTCTGTTGCATTCATACAATGAACGACACAAAATTATTAAGTTGTGTTGTTTGATATACATACCAATGTACATGCATAATAAAAATATAGAGCGCAGAACATTTGTTGAACTTTTCTGATATTCACGTTTTATATATTGCATTATATTTTATTGATATATTTCCACAATAGAGATAGCTGAATTCGATCTAGTTTTTGGAATGCCCGGTTTTGGTGGCCCTTCAGTTTTTTTGCTACCCGTACGAAAAGATCTGCCTGTAATTTAGACGGACTCCATGCGTAATTATTTAAACGTAATCCGCCTTAATGTTATTTTACAAAAGAATGAAGAGGTTAGGCGGAATCCAGCCGGACTACAGCCGGGTTTTGAAGGTGGAATATGTAAATTAGTCCGCTTATCTTAGACGGAATTTAAAGAAAAAAATCCGCCTATTTGCAGAAACCTGCTTAAATCAGATCTTAGGCGGAGTTATTAGAATTACTAAGATATATTTAGAAATATTCCTATAGGTTGATTCAGAATGAATTAAGTGTGTATAGGGTGGGGGCAATTTTTGTCTCCATCACTAATGAAATAATATTCTTCATTAACAAATTCTGTTATCCAATACCCACCATACATGTGTTTTTAAAATCCTGTCATGCCTACACACATTCAATTATGTAACAAACCTTTCAAATGAATGAAAACAAATTTAATAATCATTAACATTGTATTAACAAAACATGTAACACCAATAAACTATTATATTATAAACTATGCATATTAAATGCAACTTGACAAAAGATAAGAATAAAACAAAACATTTTGCCCTTATGTTAGTGTTAGGGTTTTCCATAATGCAGTTGAACCATTTTTTGTTAAAAATCATTTAATTAATATGGTTGCCCTGGGTAAAATTTCATTTCTTATCGGTAAAACTAGAAAGGCTGTTTTCCATGAAAGACGTATGGCACCAGCGTCTTAAAATATTCGGTAAATAGGAAGTAGATGAGTTACAGACATCAAATCGTTTTACACCATATAGTACTATAGGAAGAAGCTACCTGCTAAATATCAAGAGGCTGTGTGATATGTAGTTTCTGCGACATAAATTTTTGTGAGGCCGCATAGTGCCAAAGTGACTCCTATATGTCGCTTTGCAACAAGTGTGGAGAAATACACAAAATGAAAATGTTGGAACACAACAAAAGTGTTGCTGAATATTTAAAAATATAAGTCATCAGCCACTTAAACTGTACAGCACCACATCAGGACAAAAATAAAATTAACTTTGTTTTCCACTAACTCTACCAACCATAATTTGTTGTCCCTACCCTAAAGTTTTTTTTATCCTACTTTGGACAAGTACTGTTATATACATTGAAACCAATCAAAAAGTTTTGGGGTCTACTACTGAGCCTTCTTTTTTAAAGCATTTAGTGGAAACACGGGTACTTTTTTCAGCACATGTCATTTAATATATAGGTTTATACACAACAAATAATATTCTGTCAGTTGTTTTTTTAATTTTCTTTCTTGCATAACTGACTTGCTCGGTAATTGCATTATTTATCTCTGACTCGAGTGCCTCTTCATTTTTGTGTTTTTTGGGACCATACTTTCACATAATCTGAAAATAAAAAGATAAATAAGATGCAGCAACAATTATTGAGTATAGCAGTCTTGTCTAAAGTGGCTGCTTATTACGTAGTTCGTTATGCAAAATTTGTTAGAGACAGATTGCTGTTTATATATTTATTAACATTTTGGGAGTGTCAGTGTTACAGAAATATATTCTCATCATCTGTAGACACTGGTTTATGTGCAATGACTTTAATTCTAGTTGACCAATTGTTATCAAATTTGGATATAAGGTTACTTACAACTAAAGGAAGGTAGGCATTGCATTTGGGATTTTTCAGCTACATAATGGTCAATTTTTAAACCTTAAATTTGTTAGCATAATACTGCAACTTTTTAATGTTGATCTACACGTTTTGCTGCAAGTCACTTTCTAATTATAATTTATTTCTTATTTAAAAGTAGAATACTAAAGGGCCATTTGGTACCAAAGGTAAAGTTGTGATTTTGTGGCAACAATCAGAGAAATGTCTTATCATTGCTATTCATCTTTTAAAATGAAAGGACTCCAACAAACAGCAATCTTGCCAAAATGTTGAAATATTTCTATAAATCAAGTGCACAATGTACAAAAATTAATTTTTATTCAAGGTCACTAAAGACAAAAACTAAAGATCTGTTCATTAGTTTTGGTTCTTGTTCGTCCAATAACATCTTTATATCAGACTTTGTTACAACTGAATGTTCATCTATTTCAGGCCAAACTTTTTGTATTTTCTTTTTTTTTTTTGTATTCTACATGTTTTTCATGTACTTCACTTTGAATCTTGTTTCACAATTTTCATCTGTTTCTGATTTCTACCACCTATAAAAAAACAGGCATATAATTTATATAAAATTCATTATACAGATGTCTTATTTGAGTTTAATACATTGACTGCATAGTTTGTTACTTTTCTTCCTATTCCTATTTGGCCTTCAACTTTTGGCTAGAGCGTCTCTGTTGAGTTATTTATAGACAAAATGCCTGTCAGACTGTTGTAAATTTGTTTGATTGGACCTTTGTTGTAATTTTAATTAATACATTTTTATACAAAACATCATAAACATAGGGTTGCATGCATTGGCTTTCCTAGAATACCCAATTTAATCCCTATCCATGCTATCACTAAGGGCTTTGATAAATATTCATATTGTTATGATTGCTGTAATGACAGGATGAAAAGATACTGTACAGAAAAAAAGTCTACTTAGCAGGAAGGTAATGATGCAGAAGTATCATAGAAGGATATTATTATTATTATTTACAATTTTTATAGTGCGCATTAACTAATTATAATTGCTCTAAGCGCTTTACAATCAAATCATAAAATAAAATACACACAATAAAATGTACATTATTAATCAAACAAAGGAAAATCTACTTTAAAACAATACTTTACAAGTCTAAAATAAAGTAAGAATCACATGGAATCGGTAAAATAAAATTAAAGTTGATCCTAAAAATGGAAAAGCTATAAAACATTAATCTTAAGTGCAGAATTATTTAAGAATATATCTTTTTGTGTAAGTTCGTCACATGGAGATCAATGACTGCATAAACAATGTTTTTTGCAACTTATTTCTATGTTTACACACTTTTGGATGGACATATTTTAAATCTTATTCCTTTAACAGATTTTAATTATGATTGGCCTCTTCATATGTGCTCTAAATAGGGCCCGCCACTTTGTGTCGGACGCCCTATAGTGATCAGTCTGTCCGTCCGTTCGTTCGTCCGAAACTAATCGTGTCCGGGCAGTAACGTTTTTATCTTTTGAGGTAGGCTTTTGATATTTGGAATGTTGGTAGATAATATCAAGGTGATGTGTCGAGCACCATGGTTGATGGCCTTAGATCTTGAACTTTGACTCGAGGTCAGCAGGGCCCACAGAGATGGATACCATCTCACTGATATCTAGTTGGCATTAGGTCAAGTCTTGTAATTTTTATAGTTACTACGAGAGCTGGTCTAGCAGTAAATAACGTATGTCGAACCTATATTTTCATAATATTTCGACATTTTTGTTGTTTTCCCCAGACGACCTGACAAAGTCATTCTTGAATTGCACAAGAATGGCTGGTTTTGATTACATACACACCACATTTGTCATAATTACGCACTGTGAAGGGCCAGGGTTGAGTAGCCATTCACGTCGTTCTATATTGGAATGTCTACACAGGGGATTAAAAGGTCTATGCTTTTAGTGATGAATGTAATATAATTAATTTCACACCTACCCTACCCTACTGGCAGAAAAAACCCTCTATTCGTCATTACAAACTAATTTTCTTGTTCACTGAGCGGTCGCTCTCTGGCTTAGACTTTCCCGAGTGATCAGGAAAAGAACATGAATTGGGTCTCCTCCATCTAATCCCTAGAGTGTATCTATGGTAGGGACATACTGTATAGCCTGACGTTAGCTTAAAGATCCCAGAACGAAAGCAAATCAAGTGTCCTTCAGAGGGTATGGAGTCCTCCTTCAGATTAACGGATTTCAGATGGTCTATGATATTTTTGTTGCATAAATTGATGGAAACATTCAAAGATTCATTGGGAAAACCGGGAAAAGTACCACAATTAGAACTGGAAAAGATTTTGAAGCTGAAATTTTTTGTTGTCTGCCAAATGTTTGGTTCATTTTCATCCATTTTGTTGTCCTAAATAATGAACTGTCACAGAAGAGTTATATAGGGGAGATAATGTAGTGATTATTAAGGAAAAGTTTAGCAAAGTATTTTATATTTTATTTAGTAAAAACAAAAATAGCCATGGTTTTTTATTGATATATAATCTGCAACATATATATTTTAAACATTAAATAATGCTGTATTTTCCAGTATGTCTGTACTTTTGAGAAAACGGCATTTTAACTGAGGCCATTTTATATAGAATATATAGGGAAATTACAACAATAAGGCTCATTCAAAAATTAACGTAAACTTGTTCGGAGTCCAGAGAAAATTGTATTGCAGAAATCTTATACTGGTGTAGATCTATCATTTCATGATGAAAAAATGAAAACCTGTGTTACACCATGAATCTTCTTTTTAATTTTGCCAGGTTTTTATAAAGACTGCTACTTAAATATATATAAAATATTCCAATAGTTCTGTATTTTGAACAGGAAACATTTTTCTAAAATTAACAAAGATGAAAAATTTCAAATAAGTATATCATTATGTTATCTGAAATCACTATGAATTAAGATTTAAATCATTTGTTATAACATGGATCTTAAAAGAATAGAAAAAAGTAAGGTTCCTTAGCTTCTTTATTGTACAAGATTCAATATCAGATCTGTTATGTTGCATGTATAAACCTGTTTTATGATCAGAAATTATTATGCCCATAATGGTACAAATACATGTACTTTTTAAAATCTCTCACCCAAAACATCCACACTTCCTGAAATGGTTGTATGCATGTGTACATTTTTTAGATGGAACATTTGCATATGTATTTTAAAATTTATGTATGCAATATACAGTTTAGTAACACTAATGAAATATTAAGCTCACAACATAGTGCCTAACACTATATAATTGACACTAAGAAAGATAGTTTCAGTTAAACTGTTAATCAGTAGAATAGAAGTACCATCATGACCATCTTCCATATCTAGCCTGCATGATGATATATATATATATATATGTATATATATATAGAGAGAGAGAGAGAGAGAGAGATTTTAACACTGTCAAATTTTTGCTTACCCTCAGCGGGATTCGAACTCGCACCGTTGTGACACTGTGGCACCAATTCGCCTGCACTATGTTCAGCGGTTTAGACCCCTCTGCCAAATCCGCTACAAAAAATATAGCTTCATTAACCGGGGTGAACCGTAGACATAGACAAAGTACATGTGTACTAGCATGTGACGATGGCATTTTCGTAACCAATACATATTAATTTGACAGTATTCCAATTCTGCATTTTTGTATATATTATATAGGATGACAAAGTTACCTGTCATACAGTCACAGTAAGTAATTTATATACAAACGTCGAAGTATTGTGACAACCATATAATATATATCTATCCAGCGGATTTCTGTAAAATCAGAAATACAGGGTTTAAAAACATGAAGTACATTAAGATACATTTTGTACATGTACATGTACATGTATAATAATATTTACTTACTGTTTTAAGATTCAGTAGTTGTTTATATATTTCTGTGATGTGTAACCTTTGATTGGTTCTGGCGGATCTTCATTTAATGATTTGTTTGAAGATGTATACAGATATCTTCTTTTGAGGTCGACTTGTTCAAAATCAGAAAAATTCAAAACAGTAGATGAACCTTCATTACGACTTGTGCCTAATATCAAGCCCTCTCCCAGGGTTAGATTACAGTAAATATGGACCATTCTAAACTTGAATATCCAGTCATTTGTTTCCTCAAAAGCAAGTTTTTGGGCTCGTACATGTACATTATGGTTTCTGTCTACGACATAAATGGAAAGTTTCTCCAGCATTTCTTCATTAAAATCAGATTTATTTATTTTGATGAATGCAATTACATTTGCATCATTGTCTATAGACAAATTCATCGATGATTACATGTGCCGCGCCATATTGATGTTATTCGGAACCCGCTAGTTAGCAGTGGTACACGCTCTCGGGTTTTTCCATTCAATCAATGGTGCAGGAATGATAATTAAACGTTAATTGTGTTATCATTTCAAAAGATAACGTCAAGCTGGGTGCACCGTCTGCTATTTTTATCTATCATCTATGTCTAAGGAGAAAATTAAAAGTAAAATACTAATTAAATTCCTTTGTATAGCCCATTTTTAGCGAATAGAAAACTTAAGATGAAAAATAAGAGTTATAGGTTTTTGCTTCTGATTTCTATACTTTACCGTACCAACTTTTTCTTTTGTTTTACGGTTACAGAATGTATATTATTTGCCTGCTTTTGATTCAAAGTTTTTTTCATTATTCTTTCTATTTACAAGTTAATATCAGTGCATAGTTGAGACATGTAATGCATGCAGAATGGCCGTAGCATCCATTGAGGCCTCATTAAAAATGTGACCAAGTATTTTGATATACGGAAAATTTTGTTAAGAATTAAAAATAAAATATCGAAATCATGCCTTTTACTTTCTAAAACTGTATATCGCTATAACTAATACGGACGTCGGTACCTTTAAACCAAACAACGGTCTTAATATGGAATTATCGATTTGTTACTATTTACGGATTTTCACTGTCCAGTATCAGCAGTCGTTCCAATAATTATAATACAGGTCATGATGTCGAAAGTAAACAAATAAAAAGAAAGCAGGCAGCATCCATGGATCTAATGGTAAAAACTGAAAGCTGTAGAAAAAGAAGTGCAGGTGAATATATCAAGGGATTAAATAATATTGTAAGTGAACTTGTGTAGAATTTTAATATAAAATATGAACAGACGCTGTTTCTCCACTTATCCAATGTCCTTTGGCTGTTGTGACAATCGACGATCGCACAAATGCGACCGACACGGCTAGTATTCGACATAATTATGACTATACCCATGTAAATAACCTGTGTAGCGTGTACCAAGTAATGTTGGATTGTGTATTACGCCACCTGTCGACACGAACGATAACTCGTTTATGACCAATTTCTGACATCGTCTATAGAAATGCTTTTTTCAGAACCATTCTTCTTGCGATAGTGTTTACAAATTCTTCTTTTCTTTCCCTAACTTTAAATTCAGGCGGTGGAGTAAGGAGGGTGTTAATGTTTAAGAAATGTGTCCCTACACTTAGATCTTGAACTTTGACTCAAGGTCAGTAGGGCCCAAAGATATTGATACCATCTCACTGATATCTTTAAGCATTAGGTCAGGTCTTGTAAATTTAAAATTTACTGTGAGAGCTGGTATAGCAGTAAATAACGTACAGTTGGGTGCAGTCCTAACATAACATGCTAGTTAACTTGAAAAGCAGAGATTCTGACTGCTTTAAGTTAACTTCGAGCAGAGAATTTGACTGGTTTGAGCAGAGATTTTGACAACCCAAGTTAACTTGGGCTGTTCTTTTGACAATTTTTTTATACAATATATTTCTGTCCACTTGACAATTTGTTGACAATTTCTGTCCACTGGACATTTTTGTTCTTTTGACAATTTTTGTCCACTGGACTTTTTTTCTTTTGACAATTTCTGTCCTCTGGACAATTTTTTTTCTCTTGACAATTTTGTCACGTGACAAGTTTGTCAACAGGACATTTTTTGTGACAAATTTGTCAAGTGACAATTTTGTCCACTGGACATTTTTTATTTTGGAAATTTATGTCCACTTTGTCAACATGCTAACCTTTCGACTGCACTTTTAAACAATTTTAACTTTTACCTTTTGAATGTTTATTGACAATTTTTTTACGAAAGACCGACTGGTTGTACCGTACGTCCATTTATTTTATCTGCGCGTTGTCGGAATGAAAGGTATACGAAAGATGAAAATCAAATCCTTTGTCGTTTATTAAAATCCTACTACCAAAAAAAAACAATCGATAAAATACAAAATTATAGATAATGAAAGAATTGAAGTTTTGTTTGTTATTTACGTGTTTCTGTAGGATATCAAATGTTTTAAATCTTACGGCTCGGAAACATATTACTTATTGCGCCGTTGTTTCCTTTAATTAAATGTTAATGTATTGTCCAATAAAGTGAGACATATCTTTGTTATATAAATATCTATCATTAAAGCAATTCTTCGATATCATAATATAAATTACTCCCCAACTCTTGATCTTAGCAATCATTCAAAATATAAATTAAGTCTACATGTATCCAATTGAAAGTACATTCAATATCCAAAATGTGTAATAATAATTAAAAAAGGTTAAAAATCTGTGAGAGTTCTGTATTTTAACAACTATTCTTATTAAAGTACACAACAATTAAACAATAATGTAAAATATCTTATATTTACAATAGTTAAACCCACATTTTGGTTGCATCTTTTGGGTATTAGGAATAATTTTATATGTAAAATATGGTGTTAATTCCATCACTATAAAAATATCCCCAGAGTCATTTTATACATAAAAGTATGGTTTTACTTTTATTGCTCAGGTCTCAGGATTGATATTATATGTAAAATATAGTTTTTTTCCCATCACTATGGTCACAGGAATGATTTTATATGTGAAATATGGTTTTTAATTGCATCGCTTATGTCTCCAGAGTGATTTTATATGTGAGATATTGTTTTTATGGCATTACCAAGGCTTCAGGAATGATTTTATATATGAAATATGGTTACTAGTTGCATTGCTAAAGTCTCGAGATTGATTTTATATGTTAAATATATATTTTAATTGCATAGCTTAGGTCTCCAGAGTGATTTTATATCTGAGATATTGTTTTTTATGGCATAACCAAGGCTACAGGAATGATTTTATATGTGAAATATGGTTTCTACTTGCAATGCTAAAGTCTAGAGATTGGTTTTATATGTTAAATATGGATTTTAATTGCATCTCTTATGTCTCCAGACTGATTTTATATGTGACATATTGCTTTATATGGCATTACCAAGGCTTCAGGAATGATTTTATATGTGAAATATGGTTTCTAGTTGCATTGGTAAAGTGTTGAGATTGATTTTATCTGTTAAATATGGATTTTAATTGCATCTCTTAGGTCTACAGAGTGATTTTACATGTGAAATATGGTTTCTAGTTGCATTTGTAAAGTGTCGAGATTGATTTTATATGTTAAATATGGATTTTAATTGCACCGCTTAGGTCTCCAAAGTGATTCTATATGTGAGATATTGTTTTTTATGGCATAACCAAGGCTACATGAATGATTTTATATGTGAAATATGGTTTCTAGTTGCACTGCTAAAGTCTCAAGATTGGTTTTATATGTGAAATATGGATTTTAATTGCATCTCTTATGTCTCCAGAGTGATTTTATATGTGACATATTGTTTTTTATGGCATTACCAAGGCTTCAGGAATGATTTTATATGTGAAATATGGTTTCTAGTTGCATTTGTAAAGTGTCGAGATTGATTTTATATGTTAAATATGGATTTTAATTGCATCACTTAGGTCTCCAGAGTGATTTTATTTGTGACATATGATTTTTGATTACACTGCTAAAGTCTTTCTAGTGATTTTATTTGTTAAATATATTGTTTAATAGTAATTGCCAAAGTTTCATGATTGATTTATATGCAGAATATGGTTTTAATTCCATCTATATTGTCTCAGGATTTATTTTATATGTAGAATATGGTTTGGAATTGCATGGCTAAGGTCTCCAGAGTGACTTTATATGTGAAATAGAGTTTTTAATTTCATTGCTTCAGTGTCATTAGTGATTTTGTATGTTAAATATGGTTTTTAATTGCATCACTTAGGTCTCCAGAGTGATTTTATATGTGAAATATGGTTTTTTACTACATTGCTTCAGTATCATTAGAAATTTTATATGTTAAATATAGATATTAATTGTATTTTAAAAGTTTCAGGATTGATTTTATATGTGAAATATGATTTTTTAATTCCATCACCATGATCAATATGGTGTCAGGATTGATTTTATATGTTGAATATTTTGTTTTAATGGTATTGTCAAGGTTTCAGGATTGAATTTATATGCAAAATATGGTTTTTAATTGCATGGCTAAGGTCTTTAGAGTAACTTTATATGTGAAATATAGTTTTTAATTGCATAGCTTTAGTTTCTTTAGTGATTTTATATCTAAAATATTCTTTTTAATCACATGGCTAAGGTCTCCAGAGTAACTTTATATGTGGAATATGGTTTAAATTGCATTGCTATAGTCTCCTGATTGATTTTATATGTTAAATATAGTTTATATTTGCATTATAAATGTCTCAGGATTAATTTCATATGTGAAATATGGTTCTTAGTTGCATTGCTATGGGATCAGGATTGATTTGATATGTAAAATTGGGTTTTCAATTGCATCGCTTAAGTATTTGGAGTGATTTTGTATGAGAAATATGTTTTTTAATTGCATCGCAAAAGTTTCTGGAGTGATTTAATGTATCTAATATGGTTGTAATTTTATATTTCTATTTTCTCAGGAGTGATTTGATATGAAGAAGAAGTTTTAATTTGGGATTTTATGGGGGATTTGTTTTAAATTGTGGATTTGAGGTTAAAACGCATATCCTAAGAAGCCAAGATTTGAAAACTAATTAATATTATTTAGTGTGAAATTAAAAGTGAAATGTAAATATTAATAATAGATTTAATGATACCGACATACAGGTGAGTTGTAACAGTATTTATTATTAAATAAAAATATTACAGGTTAGGATTTATACTTTTATATTTTTATTCAACTACACAAAAAATATGATTGTTCAATCATAATAACAATAACATAATAATAATAGAAATGTAGGGAGAGCTACAGTCTAAATATGTAACCACAACGGCTTGCTATACATTTACCGAAACGCGGACGGGAAAGAAATCGCGTTCTTTAAAATAGACTGCCGTAGATTTCGTTAACTAATTTTTTGATTGACAATTTGTAACGAAATGATTAAATAAAGCATATATTTTGACTTTTTGTACAAAGGGACATTTTGTGACTTGAAAATTGAAAAGCAGAGATTTTGTCCACTGGACATTTTTGTCACGTGACTATTAAAAAGCAGAGATTTTGACAATTTTTGTCCACTGGACATTTTGGTCACGTGACAATTGAAAAGCAGAGATTTTGACAATTTTTGTCCGCTGGACATTTTTGTCACGTGACATTTGAAAGCAGAGATTTGGACCGTTTTTGTCAATTTGACAAAAGCAGAGATTTGGACCGTTTTTGTCCACTTGACAAAAGCAGAGAATTTGACAATATTTAAAGCAGAGATTTGGACAAAATTTTGTCCTGTCAAAGCGGTCAAATTGACTGGTTTTTGGTCAAAAAGCAGAGATTTTTTTTCTCAAAAGCAGAGATTTTGACCAGAGATTTGGACTGGTTTAAGTTAACTTTATGTTATGTTAGGACTGCACCTAACTGTATATCGAACCTATCTTGTCATAATCTTTCGACATTTTTGTTGTCTTCACCAGACCACTTGACCAATTCAATTTAAATTGCATAAGAATGGCCGATTTTGATTATATACACATGATATTTGTCATAATTACCAAATAATTACGCCCTGTGAAGAACCAGGGTTTAGAGTAGACATTCACGTCGTTCTGTTTGGAATGTTTTCACAAGGGATTAATTGGCCCATGCTTTTAGTGATGATTTCACACCTACCCGACCCTACTGGCAGAAGAAACCCTCTGTTCGTCATCACAAACTCATTTTAATGTTCACTAAGTGGTCGCTCTCTGGCTTACCTTTACTTAATGATCAGGAAAAGAACATGAATTAGGTCTCCTCCATCTAATCCCTAGAGTGTATCTATGATCCCATACTGTATAGCCTGGCATTAGCTTTAAGATCTCAGAACAAAAACAAATCAAGTGTCCTTCAAATGGTATGGAATCAGATTAACGGATTTCAGATGGTTTGATATTTTTCTTGCTTAAATTCCGGGAAACCGGAAAAAGTACTCAACTAAATTAGAACTGGAAAAGAATTTGAAGCTGAAATTTTGTGTTGTCTACCAAATGTTTGGTTCATTTTCATTCATTTTGTTGTCCTAAATAATGCACTGAAGAGTTCTATAGCGGAGATAGTTTAGTGCTAAATTGAGGACAACTCCAGCATAGCATTTTTATATTTTATTTAGTAAAAACAAAAATACCCATGTTTTTTAGGGATATATAATCTTTAACATATTTTGTAAACATTAAATACAGCTGTATTTACCAGTCGGCCTCGTGGTCACAACATCCGGGTTCACAATATTAATTACGTAGTCGCGGGTGTTATTATAGATTAACCGATTACTGCAGCGCAAGGGAGAAAATTCGAATACGGAACCATAAAATTTTCAGGTTTAACCGCAATGTCCATACGGTGTGTCCAACATTTTGAACAATTCGTTGTGGGTTAAAAATCAACGAATCAGCAACCAAACAATTGTTGTTTGAACAGATCTCCTTAGTACACTTGTGGGGTCACCCCAATATGGTAAAACAACTCCACAATGTGCAGTTAAGCAGAAAAATAACCCCAAAAAGTACTTCTTCAGAGTGATGCCTCGCTTCAATTTTGACTAAACTAACTTGGATACTACACTTCATCAGCCATGGTAGCTTAATCCCATAACCCCACAAACCTAACTAATTATAAATTAAAGCAATCTTATCTTTAAAGCAATATTATCTTTAAAGTTTAACATTTGAACTAACAATGGCCTTTGATAATGGACCCCATAAGCCACGGACATTTTAACCCCTCAACTTACGGACAACCCCACTAAATTAAATTTCCTTATCAATTTTACAATGACCTTGCCTTTGGGGCCTTAAAATTCATTAGGTAAAGTGAAATCAATTATCAATTTTTCATGGTCTGGGCTATGAAAAAAATAATATAACATTACTAAGTGTTAACTTTATTGGACAAACAAAATAGAAACATCAACGCTGACCTAAATTCATAGACATTTTCTATACCGCACACTTCTGGTAGATATCCAAGGCAAACACAACTACATATACATTATTTGTTTCAAATTAAACAATAAATTTAACTTAAAGAAGCTCTCAGCTTCAAAACTAAAACTGAAAGAGAATATCAACTTGCCTGTAATTTGGATATTGGTCCAGGTGAGCTCAAAATAGGAAAATGTAAAGTCTCGGAGAGTGACAAATTTACCAATTTTTAAGATGGAACAAAAATATCCATTCAAGGCTCATCTAACTTTTAACTAAGGACCTCAATTATCATACATGTAATTTAACCATATTTTTTTCTACATTTGTACAAGTTAGTAAGAAAAAGCTGCTGTCAATATATTCCTCCTTTTTACCAATACAGGAAATAAAAGGAAAAAAACAATTGTTAGTAAAATTATATAATAAAAAAAATATTGCAGTAAGTACTTTCTCGGAAGAAAAACCTCGAGATAAAACTTCACTTTAAATGTAAAGTAAAAGCATTGGTTTACATGACTTGTAGGGACGTTCAACATTAGGAAACAAAATAACTGATAACAAATAAACTTATCATTTTTTTCACTCTTTTTCATCATTTTTTCTGTCTTTTTGACCAGGTAGGATGTTAGTTCTAAACTCTTCTGAAAAAAGATCCTTAAGCTCATTTACTTCATCATCAGTCCATTTTTGTATATTGTTTGGTTTGTTAGATTTTATTTTTTGTTTCGTGTTCTCTTCTTTCTCATCACTGGTCTCTACCAGATTGAAATAAATAATTTCATCCTCACTTTCATTAAGGTATTTTCGTTCATGACTTTTAAAATGTCTCCCGCTGAAGATGCAGTTGACTTTGGCGTTTCTCCTCCCCTTACCCCTTCTCTCGTCTGCAAAATAAGCAAAAAATACCCCACCATGCATCGAGCCAAATATCTATTATTTAATCAGGAAAAGAACATGAATTAGGTCTCCTCCATCTATTCCATAGAGTGTATGATAGGGACATACTGTATAGCCTGGCATTAGCTTTAAGATCCCAGAACGAAGGCAAATCAAGTGTCCTTCAAATGGTATGGAATCCTGCTTCAGATTAACGGATTTCAGATGGTTTGATATTTTTCTTGCATAAATTGATGGAAACAATCAAAGATTCATTGGGAAAACAGGAAAAAGTACCACAATTAGAACTGGAAAAGAATTTGAAGCTGCAATTTTGTGTTGTCTGCCAAATGTTTGGTTCATTTTCATTCATTTTGTTGTCCTGCACTGAAGAGTTTTATAGCGGAGATAGTTTAGTGCTAAATTAAGGAAAAACTCCAGCATAGTGTTTTTATATTTTATTTAGTAAAAACAAAAATACCCATGGTTTTTATGGATATATAATCTTTAACATATTTTGTAAAAATTTAATACAGCTGTATTTACCAGTCTCTCTGTACTTTAAAGAAAACAGCATTTTAACTGAGGCCATTTTATATATAATATATAGGGAAATTACAACAATAAGGCTCATTTAATAATAAACGTCAAATTGTTCAGTCCAGAGAAAACTATTGCGGAAATCTTGTACTGGTGTAGATCTATCATTTTATAATGAAAAAAGGAAAATCTGTTTTACACAATGAATCTTTTTTTTTATTTTGCCAGGCGTTTATAAAGACTGCTACTTAAATATATGAAATATTCAAATAGTTCTGTATTTTAAACAGAAACAATTGTGCCTGTGGTACATGTATGACCAAACATTGTGTTCCCTTTAAAAACAAATTTTGCAATTACACACCAGGTATGAAAGAAACTTATTTAATATAATGTCTTACTAAGATATCCTTACTTTGATGGTTTGATTGAATAGCATCCAGCTAGCAGTATTTCACTTGTACTAGTTTTCAGTATGAGAACACACTAACACAATCAATAAGATTCAATGGTGGGATATAGGCAAAAATATGTGAGAAGCACTGGAAAAGAAAGAAGTAATGGGTAGATTTTGGTACGCTCATTTGAAATCTACAAAAGGGTCTTTATCGTTCAAGGAGCGTTAAAATCGCCAAAGTATTCTTACTCTTAATCCGTACCACCCTAGAACAGAGTTTATTCATTCATTCGATTTTTTCAAGTCAACTAGCAAGCATTCATTGTGTCAAATTAAATATAAATAAAAGCACATTTTATATTAAACTGAATGGACCATATATATGATAACTAGATAATTTGGAGTAGTAAGTTTATCTGTTGTCTCGTTCAGGCACAATAAAAGGCTTTCTGACTATATTCGTGAAATATTGTTTAACTTCTTCTCAGATACACTGTTGACCTTAGTGGGGAAACAGTTGCACCTCGAGAAAAAGCCTCAAGTTTTTCCTCATAGCCATTCAATAATGAATATGATCAAATATCTACAAATCTACAGTCCATCTTCTAACAAAAGTCACTTTCCTCTGCTTCATTAATGTCAGCATTTTCAACAGTGATATCGTCAGATATGTTTTCATCGTCCCCCTGAATATCTTTATAATCTGACACAATGCTGTCATCTGATATGTTGCCTACATCAACAAACACTTCTTTATTACTGTCTCCTTCACTGAGTGCGTCAATCATTTTTTGAAGTTCTGCCATCTTGTCACCATAACTTTTCCCTAATGCCTCAGTTGCTTTCTGTAATTCGTGGTGCATTCCCTCGAGGTATATTTCACCTTCTTCAATTTTTGCACTAATTTTGCCTTTCTGAAAGTCTGAAATTCTTCTAATTGTCCGGCTCTGCATTGTTGACTCAGTCTGTTAACATCTTCTGTACATGCAATGAATTGCAACCAGAATCAATAACGAAGTTATGACTAAAATAAATTAAACACGCGTTGACAATTTGCAATGTCTTCATATTTGGTCCCTTGTGCACAAAGAAGCCGCCTACATAAATTAAAAAACAAACTTTCTTTAAACGTAAATGATATACAGCATTAATGGCCTTAATATAAAGCACAATTGTATAACTTGCACTCGGGTGCACGATACTAATGATTATTTATTAAAAAAATGAATGAATAAAAATTCTTCGAAGTTTTTTTATCAACCCCAAAAGGTACGCTTCAAAACTTTCATCAGGAATGAACTTCCTCATAAATTGATACTTCGAGAACTTATGAGAAAAAAGGAGCTGCTTACCTTAAAAAAATACATTTTGTCACTTTAACGTAAAATTCCATAAAAATGATTACTTACCTCCGAGCAGGGAGACATGATGGCGCTGGCCTCGTGGTCACAACATCCGGGTTCGCAATATTAATTACGTAGTCGCGGGTGTTATAGATTAACCGATAACTGCAGCGCAAGGGAGAAAATTCTAATACGGAACCATAAAATTTTCAGGTTTAACCGCAATGTCCATACGGTGTGTCCAACATTTTGAACAATTCGTTGTGGGGTTAAAAATAAACGAATCAGCAACCTAACAATTGTTGTTTGAACAGATCTCCTTAGTACACTTGTGGGGTCACCCCAATATGGGAAAACAACTCCACAATGTGCAGTTAAGCAGAAAAATAACCCCAAAAATTACTTCTTCTAAGAGTGATGCCTCGCTTCAATTTTGACTAAACTAACTTGGATACTACACTTCATCAGCCATGGTAGCTTAATCCCATAACCCCACAAACCTAACTAAATTAAAGCAATCTTGTCTATAAAGCAATATTATCTTTAAAGTTTAACATTTGAACTCACAATGGCCTTTGATAATGGACCCCATAAGCCACGGACACTTTACCCCTTAACTTACGGACAACCCCACTAAATTAAATTTCATTATCAATTTGACAATGACCTTGCCTTTGGGGCCTTAAAATTCATTATGTAAAGTGAAATCAATTATCAATTTTCCATGGTCTGTGCTATGAAAAAAATAATATAACATTACTAAGTGTTAACTTTATTGGACAAACAAAATAGAAACATCAACGCTGACCTAAATTCATAGACATTTTCTATACCGCACAATTCTTGTAGATATCCAAGGCAAACACAACTACATATACATTATTTGTTTCAAATTAAAGAATAAATTTAACTTAAAGAAGCTCTCAGCTTCAAAACTTTAAAACTGAAAGAGAATATCAACTTGCCTGTAATTTGGATATTGGTCCAGGTGAGCTCAAAATAGGAAAATGTAAAGTCTCGGAGAGTGACAAATTTACCAATTTTTAAGATGGAACAAAAATATCCATTCAAGGCTCATCTAACTTTTAACTAAGGACCTCAATCATACATGTAATTTAACCATATTTTTTGCTACATTTGTACAAGTTAGTAAGAAAAAGCTGCTGTCAATATATTCCTCCTTTTTACCAATACAGGAAATAAAAGGGAAAAAAAAACAATTGTTAGTAAAATTACATAATAAAAAAATATTGCAGTAAGTACTTTCTCAGAAGAACAACCTCGAGATAAAACTTCTCTTAAAATGTAAAAGTAAAAAAAAGCATTGGTTTACCTGACTTGTAGGGACGTTCAACATTATGAAACAAAATAACTGATAACAAATAAACTTATCATTTTTTTTCACTCTTTTTCATCATTTTTTCTGTCTTTTTGACCAGGTAGGATGTTAGTTCTAAACTCTTCTGAAAGAAGATCCTTAAGCTCATTAACTTCATCATCGGTCCATTTTTGTATATTGTTTGGTTTGTTAGATTTTATTTTTTGTTTCGTTTTCTCTTCTTTCTCAGCAAATTCAATAATTAAACTATCATCTTTCCTAAAAGCAACTATGGACAAGGTGGCAGAAGGTCGTGTTTATAAATTAATGTACGCGCAAGTATCGGAGGAGAACGGAGTCAAAATGAAGCATACAACTGTGGTAATTATTATTTTTTTCATTCATTTCATCATGTGCACATACATGTATACACGGAAACAGAATCATAAGTACATAAACTACTTCAGAAGTATTCAATTATTACTTTTATATGGCAAAAATAAAATCAACTTCTTATTACAGACAGAACAAATATAAATAAGTAATTGTCACCATTTATTTAAATAACTGAATTTTTGTGAACTTTAAAAAATATTTTTTCCTTACGAAATAACAGGGTTTATACACATTTTTAACCACAAAATCCAAGGATTTTTAAGGGCCAATTTCTAACTTTTCAAGGACCAAAAATTTTATAATACAGACAATTTTATTACATATATCTACATTCTAGTCAAAACATTTCTAAAAATACTACGTGGTATTTCCAAAAATGACAATCACCTTTTATGTGCATTTGAACGGCCTACTCGCCCATTGACGAGATATCAAATTCCTTCTTTTTGCAGACGACTCACTTCGCTTAATGTACAGATATTTCGGATCGTCTCGGACATCCTTATATTGTAGCTTTTCTAGCCATACATATGAGAATTTACACTTCCCAGGCATTCGACTAATCGAACTTCTTTATTATTACTTCAACAGACTAAACTACTAAAATGAAAAGGACAATCAAGTACGCGAAAGATATTTTATAAGTAGAATTTAATTAAAATCATAAAAGAATTAATCTAAATTGTTTTAATATTGCCTTTTACGCAAAGTCCGAGTTATTTCGTGACCGCAACACTGCCTCTAAAGAGAATAATATGCGCTGGTTCGCGGAAAAGTAGCTATTTTTAGAAAAGGGGAAACTACGCGATAGTGAAAATAATTTCATTACAAGTAAAAATTCAGATACACGAGAGACTACGTTTAAAATAAGATTTCTTTCGTAGAAATTAGAACGAATTATTTTGATTATTCAAAAAAAAATTTACACAATATCGCTTCACTGATCAATTGTTATCCATTTTCTCCTGTCATTTCCCTTTTTTATTTATTTGACACGATGCACAACAATTAAAACATACCTCCAATCTCAGGAGTATGAGTAGCAAGGATTTCTGTTGTTGTTTTGCCAACAGGAACCATGAGAAAACAAAATTGCATACTGAAACAACATATGTGTTGATTTCCTTGTAGATTCAGAGATACCTAGAGCTGGAAGTGTACCAAAGGATAATATAAACAACACAGTAAGTTCAAACTTTTCATTATTCATTTCACCAATTTGAATATTATTATTTATAATAAACAACTACTATGAAACAATAAAAAAATAACAAAAGAAGATTGGAAACAAATGGAATTCCAAAATACAATAAACAAAAGAATTAAGTTTTTGTACAATAAATAATATATTTTTTTTATCTTGCATGTTTTACAAGTGTATTTAAAGACATTGAATTAAAATGTATCCAAAAATTTAAAGGAATATTTGTTTTTGATAAAAAATATATCTGACATTAGATATTCTGTTGAAAACAAATGATCACATCTTTTTCTTACATTTTGTTTTGCTTAAGGGTAATACATCACGAATATTACATATGTTGGTACCTTAAAGTCAGGAAATATGCAAGTCTGCCAAATCCACCTGTTAAAATTACCCTATATCAGGCCTCAGCTATAATTTTTTTTAACTTAATGTTGTGGACAAGTGATTTTCAAAGTTTACTTGTCTGAATGAAAACAACAATTGTATGAAAATTTTGACCCACTAAAATGTCATTGATTTTCCTTCATGCAGCAATACAAACATTGAATCCAAAGCAAAGTGACAAGTGTACTTAAAATATCTTACATTAATTTTTCTAAAGAGATAATTTCTCAATAAAAATATACAGATGTTTCACCCAAATTGCCATCCATTCAAGTGATACACCACAAAACACATTTTTACACATTTGTATGATATTTCCCAATAGAGTCTTTGTTTTTAATCGATCGACTACCGAGTTTTTTTTATCCGACGGACATTTATTAATGAATGATCAAATAACCAGCAAATAAATTTCGTTATATTCAGTCCGATGATTGTGTCTTTTGCGTCTGGCCGTCAATTGACACTTGTGTTGTCTTAATTTAATTAACTTAATCAAAAGTTGCCCAAAATATTATTGATAACTTTACTTAACATCGGTATTCCATGGCAAATTCGCTTTAATGATAACGGAGCTGTTTACTTGTACGGATTGTCCGTATTTGGATTTTGGGCCAAAAATACGCTATACGGACTAGTTGCGCCCGAAATTGTTGCATCAGTGTTAAAAAGAAGCTTGTATATGAGATTATCGTTGTTAAAAGCGCAAAGGCGACGTAGATATTATAAAAAACCAACATTGCGGACCATGCTTCAAAAGGAAACTAATATTAGGACACAGAGGCAACATCTATAGTCACAACCAATGCATGGGTAGCAATTTTTAATACATGCATGTGTAGTACTGAGAAAGTTCTCAAAATACAGATAAGTCACTGGTTGAATACTGATATCACTCGGATAGGGTAAACGGCTCTGTGATAATCCCACATTTTGATTGGTCAATATATAACAACCGGTGTCATATAAAATTGGGACCGGTTCAGCTTTTGAACTACATATATAAAGATGCTGAGAATGAGAAAGCCTGTTTTGATTTTGTCAAAACGAATTTTGGAATAAAAAAATGAAAAAAATAGAGATTAACATTATTCGTATCCTACTTAGTAACATTACGGGTCAGAGAGTAGTTCTCTGACAACCATCAAACTATATATTGGAATTCTGATAAAAATCTTAAATCTAAAATAAATCAAATCAATAAAATAAATATATAAGCTTATTAAAATCAAGTCGGACAGGTGGACCTGTGCGGGCTGCCCAAGCAGGTACATCATTTACTACTTTCGCGAAGAATAATCTTTCTAGCCAACAAAACAGAAATGTTCAGCACATGTTTCATTGCCACAAAAAGTATATCTCATGTTTTATCTCTGGTTGTAAATACTATACTAATACATGATTATGTAAAAAAAAGGGCAACATACATCCTCGATACTCACCACATTTTCGATCCTCACAAATCCAAGTACATGTTGGATTGGTCTTGTGTTTTACAACACTGGGTGGCTGTTCCAAGACAAACACATCTTATTTACATTCATTATATACGATGACACTTGATACCAAACGAGTTACCTCTAAAGGTGTAGCAAATTCATAACACAGACACATAGCAACATTGCTTTAGGTATACTCGCATAAAACTTGTCGTAGTAGTATTTGCATTATTAGTACAGGTAAGTTGTAGTAAGATATTTGTATTTGTGTGTTTGAGTGCTTTACTATATTGTTAGATTTAATATACATGCAAACGTTCAAAAGATACAGACGTTATAATTTACTGTGGCACTCATGGTACTCAAAAACCCCCGTCTCAGAAAAATTACAAAAAAGATGAAGATAATTATTGATATTTTATTACAACATTGATTAAAAGATGTTGATATTTTTATGGATAGATATTTATTTTTATAAGTTGATGTCAATCCGTGTTGAGTTTGAGGTCTTCAGGAATACTATATGATCTGCAAATAGATTTAAATTTCTAATCAGTTTCAACAATCAAGGTAAAACATTTGGTACAACGTACAACGGTGTATACAAGAGCATGCATTACATTGATTGTACAATTACTCTTGGATGTCAATCCAATTTATTCGATGCATTATGTAGCAGCATGTTCCACTGTTTTTGTTTTTGTTGTCTTAAATTTAACTTAACAGTAAATAATCCTGATTACTATTTATTAAACAAGTTTGAAATAGCAATTCATGTCTTGTGCGTCACAATCTAAATTTAATTGATAATTTTCACCATGCAATTTGTTTCAAGTCGAATAAAAAGACTTAACAGAGATTGTATATTTGGCAAAAGTATTGATCTGAAGTAGCAATACTTACAAAGTTTCTCCTTTTTTAATTGTAGCTACAATTCTTTTTTTGCAGTAAATGCCATCTGGGTAAAGCAGGTCTAAAATTCCTGCTTTGCAGTTGTATATCCCGTCATGGATTTCCAGCAAGTTTCTGATGAGCATAAAATTAGTTCACAATATTTAAACACGGGTAAATATTTGAAAAAAAAATTTTGCCAGCTTTGCATTATCGACGGAGATACAGGTCCCATTACTCACAATGAAGCGAAAACACTCGTGTGGTTTATAAATATATTTGCGCTTTTAAACTTGTGTCTTGGTTTAATAGATATATTTTCTTTTCTCCGCCGTTCATCTGACATGTCTACAATGTCTAATTAAATAATTTTAACACCTTCGTAATCATGGCATTGTTGACAAATTTAAAATTGTGGAGTGTAGAATTTTGTAATCCTATTGGTAAAATTTGTTAGGGGACATAATCATAATGCAACGAATATAAGCTATAATAATCCGGAATGATATTGTTTTTACCAAATCGATTCTGATATTGTCGAAATTATGCACTTCCGGTTTTTAAATGTTGTCAACAATGCCATGAATACGAATCGAGCGATACAACTTACAAATAAGGTAAAGAAATAGCATTTAAACTGCAAATACATAAAAAAAATAGGAGCAAAGGAGGGAAACAGTTTAATTGCTGATAATAAGCATAAAACCTCCGGGTGTAAATCACTCCCGGCTTGCTTCATTACAAGTAATAATGGGACCTCTTTGTAGCTAGGTTTGCATATTCATATACAAGTGTTTGAGCTAAGTTTTTTGCCAAGTCTAACTTTTTGAAGTCATTTGTCCTGAATAACTGGTCAAACATTTCCTGTATGTTGAAAATGGTTGGCCAAAATAATATCCTGTGGTAGGGTAACAGTATTCTTTGATACAATATTTTCAATTCTTTATATTGATTTCATAAATATACAATCATAGTTTCCATCTTTGTTATGGGTTTTTGTTTTATACTTTCTAGATATGTATATAGTACTGTCATTGACAACAATTGAGTAATTTTTAAAAGAAACAAATTTTACTAATAATGTATGTCCACTTTTGTTTGTTTGTTTTTAATTTATATATACTTGTACTATTGTACAATACAGTACAGTTTTTATTTAACCCACCAATCAAACAGATAACTGAACTGTATCATCTGTTCAGTTTTAAAACTTATCTGGTCTTATCAACAGCAAGAACTTGATGATTCAAATATGTATGCCTTTGGTAATTTTGTTATAGAACCTATAGCATAGCATGAATTTATCCCCTTTTTTCTGGGTCAGTTATAATTTTTACACCAAAGTCAGGTTGCTCTGAAAGAAAAAAAAATGATAACGAATGATTCACCATTTGTGTGCAACTCCTTTAGAACCAATGGCTGTTGCGAACTTAAATGATTTTACTAGGATTTTCAATATTGTGTTAACATCCACTACAAGATAATTGTGCATTTTGTTTCCAGTTATTGCATTTAATATATTTACACGTTTAGTCACAGAAAAATGTCTCGCCTGCATTCTACATCAGTAACGAAATAAATTATATCATGAACATCACGTAAATAGCATTAAATTGTTACCATTGTTATGCATAGTTACAATGAAACTGACATAATCCAAAAACTTTAACTTTAACTGCCATTCGAAAATATTGTGTATCCTTCTAAAATTCTGTTATCGAAATTGCTTGTGCAGATGTAAATCCAAATATTTGATTGAAAAAATAATTGGGCAACAAGTAGACGAGAAAATGCATCTCAATTGAAAAAATTGAAGAATGTGTCCATGGGACACGGATGCCCCCGCTAAAGGAAGTCCAAAAACAGGAAGTAGTTGTCCGACAGGTCTGAAAGTCGCTTAGGACGTACAACTTGTGATACTGAACCACTGCCAAATTTCAAATTGTTCTGATGTACGGTTTCTGAGAAAAGCTTGACGGAAATTCGTACGGACGGACGGGCACGAGTAAAACTTAATGCCCCCCGACATGTCGTCGCGGGGGCATAAAAACGTCAATCTATATTTATCATAATCCCGAAATCAAAGGTAACTGTCAAAAAGAACAAATCAAAGTAAGAGAAACAGTCAAACTTGAGAGCCAACAACCAAATATATAGCAACTACATCAAGGACCCTGACTTTGTTATTAATTTTTTTGTTCGAATTGTTGTTTGACAAAGGGGTGTTAAATAACCATGACACGATAGTATCAATAGGATGAAATACTTTATGGACGTTGCAATGCATTGATCATTGGGGCTTATTGGGTGTAGGTTTAGGACACAAGCTGGAGAGAGAAGGTTACAACTTTATGAAACTTGACACATTTGATTGCTTTCGATCCAGATATGCGCATTTGGCATTTGAAAAGTATGATATACAATACATCATAAAAAATCTCAATTGTCAAGTTTTAAGTTTCAGAAAACTCCTTCTATTGTCTGCTTCTATCTTCTCATCTGAACTTTGACCTTGTGATTTTCTTTAAGTTCACGTCACAGAACAACAAATGGTGAAGACCCAAGGTGTTTTCGGTTTCCGAGTTTTTGGTGATAACCAGAGTCGTCGAAACATTCAAGGCATACCGCTCGCCTCCTCTAATCAAAATGTTTAGCCAAATTATGCCAAAGAGTTGTCTCAAAAGTTGCTTTAAATTTCTCACTTTTCAGTTTGTCTCCATATATTATAGTTTCTGAGTTGTTCTCATAACAAGGTTTTCTGTGTTTGGGCAAATAACACTGTAAAGAAAAAGTTTTCGGCGAAGCAGGGTTTACACCTAACCGGTGCAAACTATAACCAGATCTAGATAGAGGTGACGAAGCCATCGTGCTTTTAAATGAGCCATGGGATAAAAATTAGAATTTCTTTATACTCAAAATGTTGGTTGATTACAAATTTTTTTACAGAATTAAAAAATTGGAGAATGGTTAGAATAAAATTATTGTAATGTTCTAAAGAAATAAGACTGTGTCTAATTTTAAATACAAATATCTTTTATTCCAATCATGGGCCCATATGGGTATATCAGTCAAATTACAGTGGTTAATTATGATTAAAGAAAACAATTAGACAAAGCTAATACATTGTAAACATAAGTCAGCTGGACACTATCAAAAGAGATAACTCTATTTTATACATATAACATAAAACATCACTGTTCCTAACGTAAGTCATCATTTGGCATAATCCAAATAAATATATTTATGTTTGATATATTTTTGAGCCTGAGGTTACGTGTAGGATGTTTTAAAATTAAGTTCTTCAAAGATAAATTTATGTGGTATAAGTAAAAAGGACATACAAGAGTAAAATGATGTGTGTCTTCTACGGCATTATTCACAATGCACTTGATAAAATAAAGTTTTTGCAATTACCAATGGATATAAATATATTTTAATCTAGGACTAGTTGATTTATATGTTCCTGTTTTAATATATATATTAAAAGAAGAAAACGACCTAGCTTTGATACTATTCCAATGTTTATACATATTTTTGATACGCCTTGTATATATTTACAAAATTTTACATTTTGTTTTTCAAACTCATAGTCCTTAATTTATATCTAAAAGGCTAGATGATCTTGTTTTAGGGGTTATATTTAAAGTTCCTAAAAAATTTTCACAACCATACAGTGCTATGGGTTTGACACAATGTTGTAATATTTGGTTGAGAAGATTTCATGTCTTTACATAATTTGAAACAAGCTTTCAAACTTTTTTTTATTCTAATGGTTTTTTTTTGCTATATTGAACTTCCCAGTATTCGCAATTTATTTTTATTTAATGCCTAAATATTTTCACTGTTTTACGCATTCCAATTTATTATAACCAATGCTGAAAATTTCATTTAATACCTTTCCATTATTATTAAATATAATTATCTTAATGTTTATTAGAATTCACCTCTAGGCACCATGCATTACACTAAGAGTGAAGCGTGTCTAGTTCTTCTTTTTGACCTTTTTAGATACCAGAAAGATATTTATTTTCATTCAATAGTACGTACCTGGCCAGGATTAAACTCTGTCTATTTTAAAAAAATTAAAATTTTTTTAAAAAATGACTTAAACCTCGTCTATATTTCTTAATCAAAGCGTTTACAGTAATACGATTGAAAAATCCGACAAAGTTGAACAATCTTGTCTTTATGTTTTAACATGCGTAAGCGCCAATCATTTAATTCCTATACATGGATAATAAACAAGAGCGTTTCTACAGCAGGAACTCCTATTCATTTCATTACCCTACTTAAATGCGCCAGACACTAACAAATAGTAACATTGTTGCGGTTTTATAAAAAAAAACAATCATTAAACTTTTTTGTCGCCGTATGTGTACCTGGAGGTAATTAAACGTGTACTTTGTTAATATGTAAATTCAAATATTCATAAGTACCGATATAAGCTAAAATATCCATCAATCAATCAAATCAAATATTCAGCTATAATAGAATATTCTTTTAACTATATTTTTATTCAATAATATTTCTGACACCTCTTACTAAAATTTAAAACTATATTCACAGACGCGGTTTTACAGTACTTAGTGTTAAACTAGAAAATTGTTTTTGTTATTGTTTTTAGATAATATTATTTTTGTTTTCTTATCTACATATAATGATTGTTTATATGTAGTAGGTGGTAAACAAGTGTGCGTCGTGTGATCGGGAAGTTACCGATCGTGAAGAATGACACATTTGTATATTAAATGACAGTTAATTTTGCATTATCATCCAAGACAACGATTCAGATTCATCAACTTTATAATATAATTCATCCATTTGCAGTTATGAATTTAAAGGAAGTGTCTTTTAACAAGCCGCTCTTTAATCCCTGCTGTAAATATCGGAAAACTGTATGTAGCGTTGTTAAGGTCAATTCTTCTTTGTTGTCGAAAGTATACCAAACTAGCTTTAAAATCGAACGCTTTAAATCTTTTACATAATACGTCAGAGAGAATCACCGATCCTGACAAACATGAATTCAAATCGAGTGCACCGTTTGTTTTCTCCATACAATGTCACGCACGAAACAATGCGTAGGCATTTTTTTACATAGAGGATTAAGTTAAATAACATCTCAGCTGATCAATCAACCTTAAAAAATATCGGTAATCTACTGTGATTTAAGTAAGACGAAAATTAAAATTTTTAAAAGATTGTAATTTAGCTCTGATTCAACAAAACCCAAGACGTATTTTCAAACAATTTCAATCGCCGCAATGTCTTTTAACAGTTTAACGCGTTGCCAATACACATAAAATTCAAAATCCTTGCACTATAAGTTTACCATACTTGCATCACTTTTCAGCAGGGGACGGGTCACATTTTCAATGGAGAAGGAATCGCGAGAACCTGATGGAAGCCCCCACTTTTCGGCAAGGAAAAAGGGATGAAGTCAAGCACACACTTTTTAGTTAGTTGCACAGTATTTGAACATTTCTTCAAAGCACTTTAATAATACAAGACCAGAGATGTATTTTGTATTTTAACCATACGTTTTTTTTTAATTTCAATATAAAATAAAAATTTAACAATAAGCAAGAGACGCTTGAATCATTATGCAGTTGAAAGTTATAGAAAATTTAAAAACGTAATCTATTGTAATGATTGTTGCTATGTATACAATTTGTTCTATATTTTTTGTATACGTGTCATTTATGTGTAGCTACCTATGATGCAATTGCATTAGTAAGAGTTAGTGCACCGTGTTGGGAAAAATGCCACGTTCCTCGCACGTTAAAGAACGCTGCTGTAGTATTCGCTATTAGTAGGGATTTCGATCCCGCTACAGGAGGCTAAATTGCCCGACCCTATCCATCCTCCCATTTGCTAGTGGCAATCTAAAATCCGTTACAATGACAAAAATGCACTTTTGAAGTTTTGATTGTTAATAGACCTTCTGTAACAAAAGAAATTTTTTTAAGTTCTCAAGGCGTTGCCCGTATTAGGGAGGTCAGTCAACAAATGAACATAATGGAAAATGTGTCTTGTTTTGTCAACATTAGTCTTTAGTAAAGATAATTCAAAATGAAGCATATCGCAGAAAAAATTTTGGAAATTAGTTAAGCGGTTCAAAAGTTATGACCATTTGAAGGGGCAGAAAATATGGTATTTTCTGATTTTTGCCTAAAGTACCAAATGTTGCCAATATTTTGAGTCTAATTATTTTGTTGCATTACAAAAGAAATATTGTGTATTTATTTTTTTTCTGTTTTGCTCTATTCTTGCCTGTAAATTAGTGGTAAATGGTGAATGGAAGTCATATTGAACAAAAATTATGAGCTTTCGAAAACTGTGAAAAAAATTACTTTCGACTTCAGTTTTTTTAGTGGTGTGTCAACAACCGCCATTTCTGGACTAGTATATTCCAGAGCAAAAATCTTACTAAGAGTTAAACCAGAGAGACTGAAAACTTGTATACTGGCACAAAAAAGTCCATTTTATAGAAAATATGACTAATAATCAATATAAAATCATTAATTTAAATTAAGTTTCAGTATTTAACCCTTCAAATTAAAAAAAATAATAATCTTTGAAAAAAATCACATTTTTGTTTATAAAAATAGCCAAAGAATTGTAAAAAAACTTTTTAATGATTGATTAATAGAGAAAAAACTATGTTTAACAGTTATACATGTCATTTTATGAATAATAAAAAAAATTTATAACAAATATTTTATTTATGTGTATGTTAATATATACTAACTCACTGGGTGCCATTCAAGAAAAAAAAGGTGAATGGTAAAGCTATATATCTCTTGCTATCCTTAGTTAACTGTTGTTAAAATTATAGCTATTAATTATGTGCATAAAAATTATTTTCTGGCATTCGTCTCCCAAATAAATACTGAAAGATCCATGCAAAATGTGTTTTTTATAACTTTTTCCAAAAGTCGTGAAAAATCCTGAAAATTTCATACTTTAACTGTTAAAGAATAATGTAAAGTGGTATGTTCAAGCTTTTGGTACCATTTTTATCACAGATGTAGCTTATCAAAGAAACATCAAGTTACTGAATAGACCTGCACTCCTTTTTATCAGCCCTCCACCAATTATTTAAAGATTTAAAAAACTCAAAATTATTTGTCCGTTAGTCCTTAAAATATTTTATTGAGCAATAAAACATTTGTTCTAATGCACAAATACTAAATTTTAAAACGAAAAACGTTTGTATGCCTCGGTACGAAGCAAATCGCTGCCTATTTGAACTAATTAACCCCAGCAAACTACGAGTCAGATACAAAAATGGTAGCTTTTCGCATTTTACATGACCGGATTATTCCCTGGATCAAAACTCTTTATCTGTATTATTATGAACTCATGGGTAAACAAAATGACAAAATGGTATCATGGGTTGTAAATAAATTATAATATTAATGAACAGAATTAAAAAATTAAAACAGACACCAACCAAAAAGAAGGTACATGTATTAACATGTTTCTTGGTCACTTTGTGTGGCAGGGTATTGCACTTTAAATAATGGGTTCTGCAGACCAAACGGTTCATATAGATGTACAGAGATGTGCAATTTTATATCCCACTTCTGGAAAAAATAATCCAAGGGGAAAGATATTGTAACCTTCAATATTTTGTTTTCAAAACTGATGAAATTTAACCCGTTTTTCAAACATAGTTATATACAACATCCGAGAATGACTTACCAAGGCATTAGCAGCTTTCCATTTGGCTATACATTTATCCTTTAGGCTGGACATGGCACCTAACATTTGTTCATTTGAAATTAAGTTATCTATAAAAAACACAAACTGAAATAGTCATGTAAGACTAATTATATGTCTGGACTTACATGTATAAGTGTTCTCATGTTTAAGCAGTCTTTACGATTAACTTTTTGAAGCACAATCCCGGCACTTGTTTTCATAGAACATTTTGTTTTCACATACATGTATAACTGGCTTGTAGCAATTTCACTGGCTAAAACTGTCGAACTATGACTATAAATTCAAAGACTGAATGTTACCATGAAATGCAGTCAGAAAACACCCTAAAGAACAATGATACTAAGTTTGGTTACAATTTGACTTGTAGTGTCAGAGGAGTTAAAATATGACTTAGATAAGGAATTTGAGAAAACAATGACGGAAGAAAATTCACATCAAAATAGATTAAGTTTAGTTTACATGTGCATTGTTGCCGAAACCCTAGACTTCATAACCCGTGAAATAAATCTACAAACCATGCTTTAAACAGTTAAAAGACACTTTCTCGTCTTTAGTCGAACATATTTGAGAAACAATGTAAGTATGCACAATTGAATGTATACATGTAATTTTCAAAATGAGTACACATATTTGTCTTGCCTGCAGCAACTATTTTTAAAACTTGAATAACCTCAAAACCTTAAATCGGAGATAAATGCAGTAAATTTTTAATAGTCAAAGAAGTGAAGCAATGTTATACACATATCCTTGCACCAATTCAAACAAAAATCTACATGTACTTAATGTTAAAAATACTTTATACATGAGAACCAACTAAAAACCTGAAAGAGAATAAATTAAAATATATCCAGGCATACATTGAATCTGAGGAGTAGCGTCCACGAAGTCTGACAAACAAGACAGACACTTACAGACGTAGACCTTTAACCTAAATTTATTTATAGCTAGTTGAAACTGTTGAAATGCACTTTAACTTTCTAAGTGTGCCCATAGGACATCAATAAGACCTTGAGGTCAAGGTCACATATGATAAATCCATAAGGCAAATGTCACAGATCTATGTCGAAACATAATGACATAAACAAGCTTGAACATAATTTTGCATAAATTGAACCTAAGGTTAAAGATACAATATTTTTTGCAAAAAAAAACAATAACCACTAGGAGGAGTCATCTTACAACTTTGAATCAGTGGAAACTTTTGTTAAGCATCAAAGGTAATCCCAATTGGCTACCTTAACTACATCTTGTTTTATCTTGGAAAAACATGAAAAATACTTTTTTTGCAAATACCGTATATCTATGAAATATTTAAAGACGTTTTTTTTAATTTCATTAAAAACCTGTATAAACAATTTAATAATTACTTCCGTTCATGCATATATGTCAACATTTTTCCTATTGTAAGGGCTGGGGTCCAAGTCTGTTCTTCGTTGACATTGAGGGTCATAAGTTTAGTATTGTTACGTAAAGTTGTTAAGTAATCCTCCTCTACTTCCATACCATCCTCCTCTAACACCACTTTTACTGGACGAATGAAACCAAATTTTAGACGACCTTTAAAATAAAATAAGAAGTGTATCATAATATGTATGTGATGGATAGTGGAGACCCACTTGTTGGGGGTTGTCAGGTTATAATACTGAAAGCCTCGCTGGGGATCGTAGCAAATAAAGTGTTTGGATAATGCCACAGTCCTTGCATGATAGAACCTTAAAAGAGTAGGCTCGTTTGTTTTTGTTTGTTTGAATGGTGTTTTAACGCCACTTTCAGCAATTTTTCAGATATTTCATGGCGTCCAGTTATTATTGGGGGAGGAAGCCGGAGTACACGGAGAGAACCCCCGACCTGCGGTAGGAAAACTGGCAATCCTTGTCAATTAAGATTGGAGTCGAGTACACCCTGCCTGCAGTGAGATACCCTTAAGAGTAGGCTCGTGGTAGCCGCTACAAAAGGCTCAAATTTGCGTCCCCACCCAAAACTCCGTACTTTTCCAGTGGCAGTCGTAATTGTGTTTCCTGTGTCCCATTCCACATTCTTTTTAAAGTGATTGTTTGTTAACTTGCTTTCGCCCTGATTACAGCTTAAATACTGCTCGCTGGATGTTAAACAAACATCTAATCAATCAAATCAACCTTTTTTTGTGCCCACATTCTCAATAGTAAAATCATTATTATTGAAAACTTTATAGAACTTATAGATTACATATTTTTCAATGTACTCTATTGGTTTGAACAGTCACTTGTCCCCTTTATTACATATTTTATTATTCGGCAAAGAAAAACAATATAAAAAAAGTTAGATAGCATGAGATAATGTCCACATTTTAAAAATTAATGAGCGAGGCAATACATGCATAATTATGCCTCATTTAAATAATAAAAATGAATAACAAAAATACATAAAAATTGTCTCACATATATGTACATATACAATTAACATAAATGTATATACCTAACCAATTCTACAAGATGCGGTAAAATTTTTACTGCTATTCCCTTCCTGGTTTCACGATCAGAACTGTAACACTTTACTCGCTAGTACACGTATGTAGGTTTGTCCTCTATATTAATTATGTTGTTTTTATCCTAAAAATGAAAGATAATTCATAATAATTGAAATCATAATTTATCACAGCTATTCGAATTTTGGATCTTCTAAACTGTCTGTATAGGGTACTATGGAGAAAAGATTTGTTTAAAGTAATTGCTGGCAACTTTGAAAAGCATACCATATTTTCTTTGCAAAAACTCCATAATAAATTTACAAAAACAAATAATTATTTACCCCTATGAAAAAAACATTTTTTTTTCTCTCTATATTTTCCGTAGTTAATATCAGCGATTGTTTGCCATGCTTTTAATATTCAAGTTATAGTAAATCTGAAGATATCTGTAAGTGGCATCTTGTGAGGCAAAAGGGACTTTTTTATTGAAAGTACCATAACTCCTATAAAGGGGCCATCTGACAAATTCGATTCATTTAGTTTTTTGTAGAGCTTAATTAACTGAACATTTAAGCAAGCAGAAGCTTTTATTATCTACTACGGTTGTCAAGCTACAAGGTAAAAACTCCTTTTTTGACATTTAATGCACCAAAACTTCTATAAAGGGTCAATGAATCATTAAGTCATATTTAACCAATTAGTCATATTTTTATGTAACGTTTTATGCCTAAAGCTTGCAGTATTGATTTTAGTTCTTATATTGGAACTTGGAATATTGAGGGTTTAACTGAAAAAACCCAAAGATTTCGCCTGTCAATAATATTGTATTTTGACTGAATGTAGTCAGTAAAATTAATGCGTTCAGAGTCCACCTCTACAATTTTTGAAAATCAACAATGTGTGTAGTCTTTTATTTTAAAACATTTAAACATTTCTTGTTCATCTTGTTACATTTTAATCCATAGATCCTATTAAATATGTGGTCAAAACACTTACTCATCTCGTCTGGAACCCCCTGTGACGTGCTCGGAATTGCCATATTAACTGGTGTCCACAACTCAAATTCCTCCAGTAACATTAGTGAGGAGTTTGGTTGTAACCTTTTGAAATAAGCCTCAACAATTTCAAAGCCATCACTTTTTGTTACTAAAACAACATCAAAATCCTATGTTTGGAAATTTTCTTAATCTGGATTAATTAAAAAATTAAAATACTACAGAGCTGCTAAAACAAGTTGTTGCATAAAAACCAGTAATTCCCAAGGAGTTGAAATTGTATTTTATCAGACATTAATAGTCTAGTGATCATGGTAAAACTACATAAAATTTAACGAATTATTACTGGTCTGAACCATTTTTACTGGACATTGTTTTCGGTCAGACAAACCTTGGAAATTAACGAAGAACCACTTATTTCAGACTTCATACAATATTTTGACTGGATCAGGATCTTGGCTGTTAAATAAATCTGCAAAACTGATATATATATTTTGTCTTTATCAATGCATGTGGCATGCTGTGGTCAGAATAACTCTATTTATAAGAAATTAATTAAAAAACATAGGCAAAACATACAAGTTACATGAAATTCTATCACGATGTTCAAAACGTTTTGCCAATTTCGGAAAGCAAAATTGTATAGTCCCCTGCTTTCGCAAAAGACGGGGGCAAACGCCGAATTCTTTCATGTCAATAATCCACTGCTTTCTGGTCTGAAATATTTTTACTGGTCATTGTGTTCAGTCATACAAACGTTGAAAATCGAAACTGAAAAGCATGGAAACCTTTAAAAATAATTTTATCTTTCACAAAAAGTGTCTGAAAATATGTGTATTTAGTTTTATTTAGATTACTGTTTACATGATTAAATTAACTTATTGAATTGTTACAATTTGTACCATGTGAACCTACTCTTATCTTCAAAGCAACCTGTATTATGCCATATTTCACTGACTGATGAGCTATTATAATAGCTACACTGTTCTTTTAAATCTTCAAATGAGGGAAACGGGGCCTCGGTGGCCGAGTGGTTAAGGTAGTTCGTCTACTATTGATCACATGGTCTGTCAACACTGAGATTGCGGGTTCGATTCTCACTGCGGGCAGGGTGTACTCGACTCCAGTCTTAATTGACAAGGATTGCCAGTTTTTCTACCGCAGGTCGGGGGTTTTCTCCTAGTACTCCGGCTTCCTCCCCAATAAAAGGTGGACGCCATGATATAACTGGAAAATTTTTGAAAATGGTGTTAAGCATCATTCAAACAAACAATCAAATGAGGAAACAACTATCCCTTTCTTTGTAATCCTGTCACAGCTGAATACATTTAATGGTATTGCAGGTTTCCTCTAAAATATAAACAGGTAATCTAAATTATAACATGAATAAAGCTCGTGTCAAAAAAACACCAGTCAGCATTGCCAAGCTACATGTAACATTTAACTAGACTATAAATAACAAGCTTTCAGAGAGACTGAGACTGCACTTTGCAGTCTAAAGTATCCTACCAAGACTACTAATATTTGACAAAGAAATAAACATGGACACAGAACTGAAATTGCTTCTTAGTCCAAGTTCAATACTTTTATATTTATTAAGGCTTTCCGAGTTGAAAGCCTTCTGGTTATTCGTTTGTTTATTATTATTCTTTTTTTTCTTTTTCCATTATAAATTTTGTTTCGCGACATGTCGTAAAGACATTTTGTACTATTGATGTATGAGACATTACGCTTTCCCAGTTAACCCTCCTGGCACAACGAACACTTGTTCTTTATGGAGTAATTTCCCCTTCACAAAAAACATTGTGTGCAGATTACTTATGAAACCGTAACAGATATCGCAATAAAAGTTGTTGCAAAATGGTAAGCTACTGATTGAGACAATTTCTTTCATCTCGCGCAAATGATTTTGATGACTCCTTATTAGAGTTATTTCCCTTTATTTATTGGAAGTACATTTTGTACCATTGTAACTCGTGAACCAGAGGTGAAAGAGACTTGGGATTTCACAGTTGGTTATCATTGACCTTGAAAAAGGTCCAAGGTCAAGGTCACATTCTAAATTTCGACATTGTGGTGTGTGCGATTCTCTTCCTGAAGAAATAAATCTTACCAAAATGTAGAACATATTAAGGTGTTAAAAGGTCACTATAAATTATTTGACTTTTAAAAGAGTTATCTCCCCTGAATCATTTAAATATAGTGTAAATAGCGTTATCTCAGTAACTATAACATATTTTGACCTCCCTAACCTGACCAAGTCTCCATGTCTCCAGCCATGGAGACTTCAAATCTTCCCATTTTCTGAAATTCCTCTAATAATTTGCATGAATTCAGTGGGAAAGTCTCACTGATTCTGCTCAATGTCTCCCTGTTCTTTTTGAAAGGAGAAATGAAGTTTCCCTGTCAGTGGAAAGAAGGGCGAGCTTTAAAGGAAGTATATCTGTGATCAATGATTCTATCATGTTAACGTCCTACATGTATATATTGACCTATGAAAAGTGAGATATTTCATAAAAACAGCCTATTTCGTTTTAAAAATAAAATGCATACAAGTCAACATTTAGTCAATATGAAAGTGTTGTTCAAATTACTTTTTAATATAGTTGTCCTAAAAAAAATTAAAAGTTAGGGCACTTTTTTACTATGTACGTGGATGAATATGCTGCCGTGCCTTCGGGTAGTTAACATCATGTAACCCAAATTCGGCAGTTTTTCACGTTTTTTCGATGTCATAATGTTTTGACTTGCAATAAGATATTGAATTTTACCCGGAAACCTTTCACATCTTGTTATTTTTAGACAGTAAGTTTGTTGTGATTTTGTAGAATACTGACAAACATACCCTACTTCACTACAATTTTGTTTCGACGGTGTAACCAATTTCGGCATTTACAATAAATCAGATGTTATTTTTTTAATAAATTCCAAACTTTACTAAAAAAAATAAGTAAATTAGATTCATTTTATTGTTGACTGTATCATTTTTACAGTTTCAAAATTAAGGCACCGTCGCAAGCTACGTCAATATTTAGGACATTAGAAATGACGTCATAAGATGAAGTATTTTATGGATTTTGGATCTAAAAATAACATTTGTTTTAAAGACTCTCGGATTTATTGTGTTCTCTAGATTCAATAGTTTCTTATTATTGACAAAATATATAAAGTTTTTCTATTAAACATTTTCCCTGATTTTTAATCACCACTTTGGCCCTGACTTCAACTAGACGGGAGACCGGATGGACGCCGAGCCATTAACAAGCTTGTCTTATATTTCTTGTCACTTCATCATATCTTGTGAATTTCAGTTCCAAAGTTGTTCAGTTACAAGCTGTTAAGAAGGCGGTGGCTCATGGGTCAATCGAGTAGATAGAGTATCGAACCATTTAAGTCTGGTACGAAGCTTGCGTTCATTAAGAAATTTATCTATATTGAGTATACCACCCTTGGAACACCTGGTGCTTTCTGCTGGTGATCCGACCAAGTATCGCCCCTGTTGGCACTCCGTGGAGGGTGTGTGACAAGGGTGGTGAACCTCATTTTTCTCATCAGGCTTCTGAAACACAAATAAAAAATGGTCAAAAAAAAAGAAAAAATGACTTACCGCTTGAAGAGATTGTTGATGAAGACTTCTGATCAAGATTTATTGTATTATACAGCAAAGATTTCAGTAAACCAATCATTAAAGTTTATCCATTCGTTATAGAAAAAGTGATAAAAGGCAGTGCAGGAGTTGTCAAGAAAGTCACCAAGATGTAATCTTGTGGTCTTCTCATTGAATGCAACAAAAAACACCAATCCTTAAATTTATTAAAACTTATCAAAATTGTAGATTTAGAAATTTCGGCCTTTCCCCATAGGACATTGAACTCAAGTCAAGGAATCGTTCATTATCGCGATGATGATCTCGCCGAACTTACTGACGAGGAAATCTGCACAGAATTGCAACCTCGGGGTGTTACAAAAGTTAAAAGATTTATTGCAATGTGTTCCGTCTGAATTTCAACTCACCAACTGTCCCCCAATCAATCAAAATAGGTCTCCAAAACAGTCAGCGCATACATTCACCCTATGCGCTGCTAAAAATGTCGGAAATTCGGTCACGGAAAATGACAATGTAAAGGAATTCTCGTATCTTTTAGATGTGCAGAGTCAGGGCATGAGGGCTTTACCTGCACTAAAACTCCAAAATGTGCTAGCTGGCGTGAAGCCCACATGTCCTCCTCAAAAGAATGTCAACACTTTAGAAAAGAAAAAGACATCCAAAAATTAAAAATCGAAAAAACATCAGCTTCCCTGAGGCTCGTCGTCTGTACAGTTCGGCGAGTAATCCATCGTCTTCTGCCACATCCTTCGCCAGTGTGACCACACGCGTTTACGTAACATCTGAAACGCAAACCATGATCACCTGGCCAATCGGTTAAAAAGACACAGAACGACTTCCTATTGAAACAGCTGACAAAATCATTTCATCCCGGAAATCTTCCTCATCTCAAACTTCTACTTCTTTGGCATCAAATCAAAATAAAACATCAACTACTTCTTCAAGCACCCCCAAAAATTCAATTGCAAACTCAAATAAAAAAGGAGATCGAACTTCAAAACCGCTTCGGAATCCCATTAAGATCCACCACATGTTTGAAAGTCTAGATAATCCAGACACTACCATCTGGGGCGATCCCATGGATACACTACCCCCAGATACTGGATCTAAAAGTAGATCCCCCAGCAGAAACCGGCGGAATAGCCCCAACAATAATACAATGGAATTGTCGAGGTCTTAAGACTAATTTTCTTGAAATTACATTATTAGTTCAAGCCTTTCTTCCTGTTGCATTTTGCCTCAAGAATCCCACCTAAAACGAAGCGACAACATATCTTAAAAAATTACTCTATATACAGCACATATGTAGACAAGAATGATAGAGCTGCTGGCGGCTCTACCATTCTTGTAAAAGATCAAGTTCTACATAGCCATGTAGATCTCAATACTGATCTTCAGGCGGTTGCTGTTAGAATATCTTTAGACAAAACAATTACTTTATGCCCTGTGTATATCCCTCCGAATTCTTCATTACATTTAAATCAGTTGAAACATCTTACTGATCAGCTTCCGGCCCCTTATATATTACTTTGGGATTTCAACGGACACAACCCTTTATGGTGCAGCAACACAATAAACGATAAAGGTAAAATTATTGAAAGATTGATGATCTGCATTTTTAATGGATCATATTCGTCTATTGATCTTACAAAAGCAGATTCTTCTCTGTTGCCCGATTTCTCATGGAAAGTCCATGACGATCTCTGTGGCAGTGATCACTTTCCTATTATAGTGTCATCTTTGCACTCTTCCAACACAGAACGGAATAAATTTAACAAAGCCTCTATTCGAACAACTCTGTATAGAGCGACTTAACGCGGATACTTTTGAAGCTATTTCTGAAAATTCAATAAAACACTTATTTCAATTGCTGATGAAACAGTTCCTAAGACCTCGACAAATCCAAAACATTCTAGTAAACCAAGGTTCGATGATAGCTACGAGGGCGCAATTAAAGGCCGAACGACGCTTTAATAAACACCCAACTCAAAATAGATCGAATGCTCGCAGGGTAACGAAACAAAGACGACGCACCTCTTGGCGTAGCTTTGTTTCTAAACTAAATAACCATACCCCGATGCATAAAATTTGGAACATGATTCGTAAAATTAAAGGTAAAAACAGTAAAGCAAATGTCCATCATTTAAAGAATGGACAAGACTTGTTAACATCAGAGTCAGACATATCAAATAAATTGGCCGAAACATTTGCAACACACTCCTCTGCTGAAAATTATCATCATAATTTTCAGCGGATGAAAATTCAAAAAGAAACATCAAAACTTAATTTCCAGTCAAAACATTTCGAAGATTATAATAAACCTTTTTCTTTGAAAGAGCTTAAAACTTCATTGAACAAATCTCACGATACAGCATGTGGTCCAGATGACATCCATTATCAACTTCTCACAATGGCCACTGTTGTGCCTATTCCAAAGCCAGGAAAAGATCACTCAGAAGCGTCCAACTATCGGCCTATAGCACTCACAAGCTGTCTCTGTAAAACCATGGAAAGGATGATAAATGATTGCCTTGTCTGGTTTTAAGAATCAAACAACCTATTGTCTAATATTCAATGTGGATTTAGACAAGGGCGAAGTAACCTTGATCACCTTGTGCGTTTTGAAACGTATATTAGAAACGCATTTGCCAAAAATGAACATGTTGTGTCTATCTTTTTCGATTTAGAAAAAGCATGACAAATCATGGAAATATGGTATTTTAAAAGATCATTTTGAGATGGGGTTGAAAGGTAGACTTCCTACCTTTATTTCAAACTTTTTGTCTGTCAGAATTTAAAGGTAGGGTCAATTCTACTTTATCTGACCCTTTTGAACAGGAGATGGGTGTTCCCCAGGGGAGTATCCTCTCCGTAACTTTATTTAGTATTAAAATTAACAGCCTTGATGAAGTTTTAAAAGATAATATTGATGGTTCTTTATATGTTGACGACTTCCTCATATGTTCCCGAGGAAAACACATGAATTATATTGAACGTCAACTTCAGTTATGTTTAAATAGAATATATTGATTGATTGATTGATTGGATGTCTGCTTTACGTCCAGCGAGTAGTATAACAGCTATATTCAGGACGGGAACAAGTGAACAAACAATAAATCAATGGAAAATGGGGGTGGGATGGGTCACAGGGAATACAATTTTGACTGCCACTGGAAAAGTTCGGAGTTTTGGGTAGGGGCGGAAAATTTAGCCTTTTGTAGCGGCTAGAATGAGCCTACTCTTTTTCGAAATCTACAAAAGGGGTCTTTATCGTGCAAGGAGCGTGGCACTCTCTAAACACGTTACCCTCTGTGGTCCGTGGTCAGGCTTTCCGTTTTATTACCTGACAACCTCCTACGAGAGGGTCTTCCTATCCGCCACCGGGGACGCGCTGCGATGCTCTGTAAATAGAATAGGGAAATGGGCAATGGAGAATGGTTTTTAATTCTCTACTGCAAAAACCGTAGGGATGCATTTTTGTAATAAACGAAAGATGCATCCTGTTCCCAAATTAAAATTATATAATAATGCTATTAAAATTGCAAAATAAACTACTTTTGGTGGTTTCATATTTGATTCAAGGCTAACCTTTCTACCCCATATCAAAATGTTACAAAATAAATGCGTTAAAGCATTAGATATTTTAAAAGTCGTATCCAGCACTGACTGGGGTGCTGAATGCATTGTTTTACTCAATCTATATAGATCGCTGGTTCGATCGAAATTGGATTACGGTTGCTTTATTTATGGTTTAGCTCTCAAGTCATATGTCAAAATCCTTGATACTAAACACCATCACGGATTGCGACTGCCTTGGAGCTTTCAGAACCACACCTGTCGATAGTTTATATGCTGAAGCAAACGAGCCTTCTTTGTATCAAAGAAGAATTAAGCTCGGTTTGCAATAGGCAACCAAATTAAAGGCTTATCCCGGCAATCCTGCTCACGACTGTTTTCAAACCTCTTTACAGATCCGTTTTTGAAAAAAAACTCAAATAAAATTAAACCTTTAGAATAAAACCTCATTTGGAAAATTCTGGTGTAAAATGTAGATGAAATTGCCACTATTGAAATTCCTTAAAATCCACCTTGGTTAAATCCGTAACCTACATTTAATTATGATCTTAGAAGATTTAAAAAGTCCGACACCAACCCTCTATTATTACAACAACATTTTGCAGAGATAAAATCTTACTATCTTGACTATAGTGCAATTTATACAGACGGATCGAAGGACGGTGGATAAAGTTGCATCAGCCGCTGTCTTCGGAGAGCGTGTTGAGACTCGCCGTCATCCCTCTGCATCCTCTGTATTTAGTGCAGAAGCTCAAGCAATTCTTCTTTCACTGAAAATTGTCGCTACGTCAGATGAGTGTAAATTTATCATCTGTTCAGACTTAGTGTCTTGTCTTCTTTCTATTGAAAATTCGAAAACAAGAAATCCATTTTTTTTTTAAATACTTGAAACTTATAAATGTCTTGTTACTGTTGGTAAAGAGGTTGTGTTTTTCTGGATTCCCAGTCATGTGGGAATCCATGGAAACACAGTTGTTAACCAGGAAGATAAGAAGGTCTTAAATGATGAAATTATTTTGTGTTCAGTTCCTTTTAATGATTTTAAACCTTACATTTTTAAATATATCTGTACTTTGTGGCAAAGTGACTGGGATCTCCAAGTTCATAATAACCTTCATGAGATCCAGCCACAACTGCGCAAAGGTAATTTTAATTGTTATAGAGATCGTCGAAGAGACAGTTGTTTTAACCAGGTGTCGTCTTGGTAATTTTATTTTAAATAACGAGCCAAGACCAGAGTGTGTGCCATGCCACTGTCCATATACCATCAAGCATGTCTTGATGGACTGTATTGACGTGGCACCCATTCGGAAACGTTTTTATTCTGGTAATTCATATTATAATTTATTTACAACTGTCGCTGGCGACAAAATTTTGCAGTTTTTAAAAGAAATTAATTTATACAGCAAAATTAAATTTGTCTTTAAATTTTGATATCAATATCTTTTATTGTTTAAATTTTTGTTTTATCTGTATATATGCTAATAGTATTGTATGAGATCACGTTTTATCATTTAAGGATGGATATTCATGAAATAATTTAACTATTTCCAAATTTTCACGTCCTAAATAAAGCTGAAATATTACTTGCTGGACGTAAAACTACAATCAATCAATCAACACGAAAAGTCAAGTTTAGCGACCTCAAATATCTCTTCGCAAACATTATACGTATTATTTTTGGTTGTCGTGTTTTTGATAAAACGAATTTATTCGTATCGTTGTGTCTTCTTTCGTGTTAACATTTACCGTCAATGTTTAAATGTGGATATATCTGGGTTATCTTCTAATCACATATCTCTCCATGCAATGCAATATGATACGAAAGTAACCGATCTGTATTTGTATACTGTGATAACTGTCCCGTTTGGGGGCTCAGAGAGGTGGTATTTTTGCGATATTTAACGGAAGGGGCTACATTTGCCCCGTCTAAATTTTCAGTGTCCTTGTATTAAGGATAAGTATAGCGTGTTGTACGGTTTTCTTTAAAAGCAGTGAAGCATGAAGTTACAGTAAAACCTGGCTTATCACCGTATATACAGTTGAAGTGAGCCTACAGCAGACGATAGAATGAAATTATTGATATTATTGAGGTAAGTAATTTACTTATTTTTTACAACGAATCTAGGTCAAACATGGATGAAATGGCAGAATTTCTGACATTTTTTATATTTGAATTCTTTAAATAATGACTGTGATGTATTATTCGTCGATCTAGCGGCTAGCAAATTTTAAATTATTAATTCAATATGATTTTAATTCTGATTTAGGTTTCATTTTTTGCAATGTATTTATAAAACTATAAAGACAAGCACTGCACAACTATAGGTTAGATACTGCATTTTGTTTCTTTAGAGATAAGTTACGGCACGTTTAGGTATATCATCGTACTAGTCAGTTTTCATTGTGGGAGAAATCATTTGTAGCCGGTTAAAAACTCCTACCTTTGGCAAGAAATGGGCAATCCAAAATAAAAGTTATTATTAACAATACCATCGTTCTTTTAAAGCAGCTTATTGCAACACCACCAATACAATACTTGCCAACTGTTCTGGTTTTTGGCGGAAAAGTTCAGATTTTACATTTTTGTTCCGCATTCCGGAATTGGGTCCAATTGTTCCGCTTTTGATTCATTTTTTTTTATTTTCCGAATGGCGCTTGGAATTATATTTGATGTCTGTTAATGTAAAGCGTAAGAAACAAGATCTGGATTACATAATGTTTAACAATGGCGAATCCTGGATGAGTTCTCATCCTGAAACAACATAAAAGGAAATTAACACCTGGCTTGTTTGTTCATCCACAGCGATATGATATTACAAATACAACTGAATTGTGTTCTAGATAACTATTCATTGTGTGTTCACGGACTCCCAGAAAAGCTCATTTGTGGTTTAAAAAAATCGACGGCCGAGGACTGCTTCCCTCGACCCCTATTGTTTCGCACTGGTAATCATATGTTGGCAAGTTTGCGATAAGTGATAGGCGAATAATGTTTTAATACTGAAATTTTGTCAATAGCTTTGTAGGATCATGTCATATTGTGGGATTTATTATACTGCGTCTGGCCATATGGGATAGGAGAAATAAGTTTTTGATCGGTTTGTTTTTATACAACTATAGATGTGGTATAATCAAGGAGCATTACCTTACACAAGTACTTAAATATTTATGAATGTTCAAAAATACGGAATTCCGATGTAAACGGATACACATTGTTGAAAAAGCAATTAAAAACATTGAATTGAGGTATAATGCTACATTTTATGATGAATATTTTTTTTACAGTTTTTCCTTTTATGTCAGTGCAGCAGTTAGTGACAATAAATCAAAATGCAAATACGTCACAGATGCAAACTTCACTTGTTCCTGCAAGACCTCCTCCATTGGTTTAGATGTTGATTGCAGATACCTAGATCTGACTGGAATACCTGCCAATATACCAAACATTACTACTATTTTGTAAGTATAAAGTTGTTCGTTTACTAAAAGTTTAGCATTTTTGCAGCTATATCATGGTATTTAGTTTTTACAGTGGGAGGAAACCAAAGTATCCTATTAGCACCTAGGGAAGGCAGGAAACCTGGATTTTTTTCCAATTCATTTTGAAGTCAAGTATGTTTTGCCTAAAGTTTTACTTTAAAATCTCCGTGTTTACAGGTTTGTCATTAATGGTTGGCTTACTACAAGTACAGTACCTATCGGGCAAAAGAAATTCATATGCAATCGCTTTCTGATTGCAAATGCTAGATCTTATTGATAACTGCTCATGTCGATACTGTATTATAGCTTTCATATTTGGCGCTGTATTGCTTATAGTTGCCATTATATCGTAACTAGCTTGACAGATATTTTACTAATTTTATGCCAGTACTGCATACCGGTTGACAGCAATTTGAGTAATATTGAGGCTGTGACTTTTACCCAGACCACTTCCAGTGTCCTCTCTAATAAAATCCCACCTTTCCTTACCTGAATTATTGAGTCACACATACATTCAAACAAATATAAATAGTATTATCGGCTCAAGAAACTGCAATTCAAGTATCCATTGTTACACAAAATTCAAGCAAAATATTACAAAAACCGAGGAGAAAACAATGAACATAAAACTTATATTTCTAAGTTAAAATAGTTTTAAAAGTAAGTGCAGTTATTGCGCTTGTAAGCAATTAATAATTATATAAAAAGTTTATTGTTGATATTTTTTGTTACAGAGAACTAAATAACAACAAAATTAGCGATTTTGGCAACGAAAGTTGGAATGATCTTGGAATTCTACGACAGTTGTAAGTTATGCGCATGCCCACTAAATCATACCAATTCTGTTTAAAAAATTAAGAATCCATTTATATATATAAGTCGCGGGCATGCGTGATAGAATACACCTAATAATGTTTGCTGCTAGTTTAACACAACTTTCAGTTATATATAACTATATCCCAACTAGTAATCATTGTAGATTAAGGCTGGAATAAAACGCAATTTGCCCAATTCAAGATCGATCTCGCTATTTTAGTTAACACGCTGAAGGTAAATATAGCATTGCTTTGCATGTAGAACTTAATCATTATTTATAAAATTAAGGTATTTATATCGAAGAGATAATGTGTTTAGTTGATAAATACACATGTGTGATTCTGGCATTGACGCGTTTTTGATATTGATGAGAGTTAAATTACAGTTAAATTAATCAATTCATATCGGCTTTGAACTACACTTGAGATTTATAACTAATTGTTAATATTTCGTAAATTAATTACCTGTATATTTGTAGATGATAAATAACTGTACATGTCAACTGCACTTGAGGTTATCTTTAATTTTAACGTTTACTTTGTAATATTTATTTATTTTATTTATTGACCAAAAAAGCCTTTATTGCCGTTCACGGCATGTACAGTTAATGATTCATTAATTGGATGTTTAAAGTACAGCGAGCAGTAGTTTAGCTATTTTCAATAAGGAACCTTCTTTACTAAAACGACGGAAAAATTCACTGCTGTTATCTTTCCCCTTAAACAGACTCTATCGTATACGCTCATGTCACTCAGAACTAGGTTTAACACAAGTATATATCGTGACGTCTGGAAATGTGGCTTTGCTATTCTTCAGTAAGTCATTTCTAACTATGGATTGATGCAGCCTTTAACAGACACTACACAGATCTTAAAAGATTTCCGACATCCATTTATTAATTATTTGCGTAAATATTTGTTCGGCGGTTCTACATATTTGCGTAATGAGTACAATATCGTTCGTTCAATTTCTAGTACAGGATTATCGATAACGACGATATTATTGGACGACATTGTACATTTTAAGTATCAAATCTACAAAATACGAAATTGAAAAAAAATGTTAAGACTGATGTAATGGAAATCGTGCAGTATTTTATTTATATTTACGACGAGATCGAGTTAAGAAAAACGAAATCCAATGGAAATGGAGGTAGGACATTGGAAACAAATTTTGACTCCGTTGACAAATTTAAAGTACAGACGGAGAATTAAGCCTTATGTAGCGGCTACTATAAACTACTACTAGCTGTAAAATCTACAGATGGCAATTTAACAATTTAAAAGTAAACAAACAGTCTCTTTTAAAACAGTAATAGTCACTATTAACTGAACATTTTTCTTAAATATTCCTGTTTTAGCTGCTGCAAAAATGTTCAGTGGTAATGAAACAAGACCTGGCAATTACCCAAGTTAAACTGAGGAGCATTTCTGTTAATGTCTGTGAGTCTGTTGTAACTCTGCTGAATCACTTGGTTCTGAATAACATTTTGGTTACTGACTGGAGCAACATTACAGACGAATGGCACTACATTTTGATTATTGACGACAGGCACTACATTTTGATTATTGACGACCGGCACTGCACTCTGATTACTGTCATTAGTAGCTACATGTAGCAACTCCTCAAACGCGTTATCAGTCGAGAAAATATCAAAAAGCTCTTGTTCAGACAGATCATTCATAACACTAGTACTTTTTAAGGTAGCGTTTTTGTTTCTATTGGAAAATGGTTTGCTGAGGCAATCCGATATGTCTCGCTGCTGCTCTTCACTCAAATGAGTTGAATAACTACTAATCGAAGATTCAGATTTATGGCCAGATGTGCGCATTATGTGTCTTGCTTCGAAGCCATTTCTACCTAGCTTTGTTATTGATGTTGCCCTCAAACAATGATTAGTGTAAATTTTGGAAAGTCCAGCTTGTCGCGATATAGTTGACATCATTCGTGACAAACTATTTTTTTCCTAAAGGTGCACCAAAGTAGCAAACATAACTTGTTTGTTCAACTGCTTCCAAGGATCTTTGCGAGAATGCGTCAATTTTCGGACTGAGTTTCGACAGGTATTTTTCAAAACACTTAACTGGACAAACTGGGCTCTCTGGCTGTTCTTTAATCTTGCATTCTCCAGTAGTGTCATAAGGAGTATCGTCAACCCTAAAAGATGAATTCACTTACTTAGACACCCAAATATGGTCATTTTTTAATGTCAAATATTGAAAACAATTTGATTTGTTTTGTTTTGATCAGTTTCACTACCAAATTTCCATGTTATTTATGTCTTGTTTTGTCTGTCGGACAAATTCTAAACATAACTATGTTTTAAATATCTCATACATTCTGCAAGAACTAATCATGCCAGCTTTAAAAAAAGTATATTTGAAAGGTAGACACAATAATTTTGCGAAAAAAGAAAACATTCCCATGATTTTTCGTCGATTCGCCAATAATCTGGTGTACAAACTGTCTCCATGTCGAGTCAGTTCCAACAGCAAACGTCGACTTGATCATGATCCGTAGATTTTCTTAGCCTCTCCTGAGAAGGTAATACATCACATCGAACCACACTTTGTTCTGAAGACCTTATGGCGTGTTAATTTTAAACGGGACACACTCATTATTTAGCTTTTCCACTGTTAGAAAGTACAGGTTTGTGGTCAACACTACCATGTCAAATCGGCACCTGATATAGTCAATTCGGCACCTTTAATTCTTTAAACTTTTTTTTCTCATGTTAATTAATAGGAAATAATTACATAAGCATGTAACATATAACATAATAAAATAATATATGAATCGGAAAAAGAAACTAAAATTTTTTATCAAAGATAAGTATACGTTATTTTATTTTATTTTTGTTTTGAAAGTCGGTGCATCTGTGACACAAAAAATGTTTTCAAAAGGGTAATAATAATTATTGTGATGATATCTTCTTTTTATTTTTTTTCATTTTTCTCAAATTTCTCACTTATTAAACCTCTTGGATTTGGGCCCTTTCATCTTTATTTAAAAATTAATTAGGATAAAGACATATCAACTTCAGAGTCATTACTGCAACAACAAACGATATTATAACATAAATATATATTAATTTAAATGTCTAACTATCGCTGTCTATTATAACAGTAATATATGCGACTATCAAAAATAATTAAAGTTGTAAATTTCAAAGAATCTCCAATCAACATGAATAATTAGTAATTATTTTATTTTAAATTGTTATTTCAAGATTTCATTAAAATTTGCCTTTTAAACCATTCCTTGTAATAAGTAAATAATTTAACAGGTGAAGTTGATGCCGATCTGACTCTTCCGAGGTGCCGAATTGAGTAGTACCAGGTGCCGAATGGATATTTTGTGTTGGTGCCGATTTGACTTATGTTATAGGTGTCCAAAAATGATTCGAAATCCCATACTTTAGACTGTCCAAGGACTTTTTCTTCAAATCCTCACCCTTTTTTTAACGAACAGAGGCATAATAATAGCGCAGCTGGTTGTTCAGTTCGGTGGGGTTTTCCAAAATTTCACTTAATTCCATGTTATTGGACCGAAGGAATTCGCTAAACAAATTAATGCCACGTTTCAAAACACGCTTCGTGTTTTTTCAGTCTTTCTCTTGATCCAGAATCTTTAAATCTGCCTCATTTAAGGTAGCAAAACGTTTGTTGTTTGACATTATTGTCGTGTGTTAAAAACGTAAATGTAAAAATAAATATTGCGCAAATGGTACAGTATAATTTTCGAATATTCCGTACCTATGGTAGCGGTTGACAGTATTTTTCCGACAGTAAATTTTTTTCACAGTACTTGTATGTCACGGTAGCCTATGGAAGGTTAACATTGTAAATGAAATTGAAGTATAATAATATAGAAAATTATTACCCGTTATTCAGATATGGCGTCTGTCAAAGAGATTGAAACCACTATCGTATAAAACAGTTATAACCTAATGATGAGCACCCAACAAGTCGGTCTTACATATGACTTTTAACTATTAAAATACTGCAGAAAACACACACGTCGCATTACAACGTTTAGATGTTTATAACTTTTCTTCCACTATATTAGCGTGCATATGCGTGTCTAATAATGCAACAGTCACATATTGCGACAATGGTCTTGACATAATAAACGTAGCGGTATTGTCCTATTTGAATACAAAACTTAACGCCAGTTCATCAATGAATTAGCACGGGCCTTCTAATTGCTTGCGGTGTAATAAGACATATATGACCTGTAGTTAAACAATGATAAACCGAAGCCTCCGTAATTTTTTTTTCAATTTACAACAGCTGGATTCAATTTACGATTTGAACTAATATTTGCATGCTTTTAATATTTTTTACAGAAATCTGCTTCAAAACCAGATGCAAATTGTTCAAAGCGATATGTTTGCTGAATTACGTAGTTTAGAAAAATTGTAAGTACAAATACGCAAAACCATGAAATATTGTTTGCAATGCCTGCAAGGTTCCTAGCTAATCTGAACTGTATGTATTTGTTTGTTTGATAAAGGTTTTTATCAATATTATGGCCTTCACTTTTTATTGAAGCTGGAAGCAGAAATACCACAAATATTGCAGTCGAGCACACCTTGCATCAAGTTACAATCAAATATACAATCGTGGTGTTGACCCGTGCAGAAATTATTGAAAAAGTATCAGTAATATTACAAGGCGTGCAAACGAAACTGATGTCATGTTCTGTGGTACATTTAATATGTTATCGTGTGATGACCAAGTACATGTGTGCATAACAAAACAAAACCGTGTTACAAGAAAATGATTATCTGTAATTAAAACACACACCATCACGGAATTATACATTGACATAATGCATGTTTGTTTAAAAGGTGTTTATTCAGTGAGATCCCATGACCTTCACCAGGACAGCTGTCATTTGTTGTCTATTGGGAACAGCACAATATTTCCGGAGTTTGTCTCGAACTTGCAATTTCTATGGTGACACGCCGCTGGTAATATTTGCCTTTAGCTAAATAATTTTATCACTCATCCATCGAGGCCCACGTGACGTAATTAACTGAATGTTGCTCCCGTAAAAATCTCACTGCTCAATAATAAATAGCTACGACATAGGCGTAGACCACTCGGCTATTATATACATGTATTTGTTTTATACTTCAAACAGGAATATTAACTACAACATGATACAAGAAATAGAAAATGGTGCTTTTTCCGGTCTCCAGAACCTCACAGAATTGTAAGTTATATGTATTACAAGACGCATATTACGTAAGGTACTTGAATGTTTTTAAGTTTTTTTAATTGTAGATAGCCATAACACCACTGAAAAGAATCTCAATCTCTCAATCAATCAATTAATCAACCAATCTATCATTCTGCGCAGCTATTAATCAATATACCAGGTAATCAGTTTTATATATATCTTTGTTTAAAAATGACGCCACTTTTAGCAATTTTTCAGCTATATCATTGCGTCGAGTTTTTACTGGCGGAGGAAGCCGGAGTACTCGGAGAAAACCCTGACCGAACACTGGTAATCATTGTCAATTATGATTGGAGTCGTGCGCATCCTGGCGCAGGGAAACTCGAACATACAACCTCAGCGTTGACAGACCACATGATCAATAGTAGACGAACTACCTTAACCACTCAGCCACCGAGCCCCCCCCCCCCCCTTGTTTGATATAAATTATGACAAAGCGCATTTATAATGCTGATATACATTAAATCTGCAAAGTGCATAGTTATAACTGTTAAGTGTTTAAATATTTCAACGTGTTTCTACGTATTATTTCTTATAGGTATATAAGTGGCAATGGTTTACAGTACATCGGAAACACGTCATTTATTGAACTACAATCTCTAGAAATTCTGTAAGTTTTCCAATTTTGTATTTTAAAATGTGGAATTACATTAAAAATGTGTCAATAAAATTTAACCTTTTCCTTTAACTGCAAGTGAGGTAAAAAAAGATCGGCTAATTATAAGTTATTAAGCTTAAGAGTGAAAAATCAACAGCAGTTCATAACAAATTACATTTTACATTTTTTATTTTGAAAAAAATTTTTTAATGATTTCGAAGAGTGTAATAAAAAAAAGTGTTGTGGTGATTATTTGCAACTTTGAAATAATGTAAATATTTATACAATTTATAAAAATGCATTTGTATTAACTCTTTATATTGTAAAGAGACCTTAGCTACAACAAAATACAGATGCTACCAGATGATGTATTTAAACATTTGAAAGCCTTAAAAGAACTGTAAGTGGTTTTTGAAGTAAAGCAATATATAGATAACCTTATCTTTTATGTTTTCTTGTTTTCATGCTACAACAAGTCCATCACATACATTTAAAACAAATTATGTATGATATACAGTGTTTTCTTTCAGAAAACTGTGTTCGCCCTAAAGACATGACGATAACTTAAAAAAGTGCTCGTTGGCCATAAAACAAACAACTAAATTATTACGATGTCAATATCCCACACTTTTCTTGTATATTCATAGTTACTTTTGACAAAATCTGTACACTTGACAACAACCCGAAGAATTCTCCCCTAAAATAAATCGAACATGTACTTATGTAGAAAAATGGTGTGTTGCATAGTAAACTGATTGATTAATTCATTTAGTACACAACATTTTAGCATTGTATTAGATTGATCTCTTGCAAACAATTTTACACATAAATACTAAGTAATCAATCGATATTTAGTATACAAATAGATACCTAACGGTATTTTTGTCAGTACGGTTCCATTACCACACGTCTATATTATTTTAAGATGAAATACATTTGTATTTTTTTTTTAATTTATATATTATTACAGTCCCTTTATTTCAGAAATCTACAAAATAATATGTTTTCGTTTTTACCGGGACATCTGTTCAGTGATCTTGGGAATCTAGTCACGTTGTAAGTATTAATCCTTATATAATCATTTTTATTTACTATGTATTGATTGATTGGATGACTGTTTGCTTTGTGTCCAGTGAGCAGTATTTCCTCTTTATTCAGGACGAGAACAAGTTAACAATCAATTTGGGAAAGATGGATCAAAGTATAAAAAGTTTAAAATAAGCATATTCTAGCCGACAACGAACATACGCATAACTTCACGTATTAAAGGAGGTTAAGAAGTGTGAAATTCTCCTAAAAGGTTACCCACTGTAGTCGCGTTCTGAGTGCCAAGCGTGTCCCCAGCTGGCGGATAGGGAATGCTCTCTCTCTCTTGGGGGTTGTCAGGTCATAATACAGAAAGCCTGACTGCGGATCACATTATGTAAACATACACGTTAAAATGTTTCTCATAATATTGTATTTGCAGAACATTAAGTCAACAGAAGATTACGGATATTGACAGGAACACCTTTATTGCACTGACTAAGCTGGAAAATTTGTATGTTTCTTATATATGTCTTTTTCAAGAACTAAGCAAATATGGCCATTCCATGTTTTTTTTTTCAAGAAATTGCTAATATTGATATATCTTGCAGGTCTTATCGGAATGCCGTATGTTCATTATTTGTTATTATTTCATATCAGTTGAATTATATTTGTTTCAATTGGATAAAACAAGGCTAGCTGGTATTAATTAATCTGCAGTAATTTGGCACGAGGGCATTATCACGCCGCATAAAAATCATAACAAACATACATGTTTTTTTCAATACACTTGTATATTAAATAAATATTGAGCAAAAAACATGCAAAACTGAATTTGAAAACCAAACACAAGCAACACAAACTGTTTTTAATTCTTCAATGAAATAAATGTAATCGTTGCCTATATAGAGGGCATTGTCATGATACTTGACAGCACTCGAGATAGTGGTATTACCTCCAGCATTGATACTGATCTTGCCTTCGGTCCGGGCATTAATAATGTTTCAGGCAATACCACTCTCCCTTGTGCTGTCAAGATATTACGACAATGCCCTCTGTATATGCAATTATTGTATAATTATTAAACGGTAATACTAAAACATTAAAAAAACAAAGTGTCTTATTAACACACATAGCCTTGATTTGTCATTAGGTTCAAGTGAATGAAATAATTATTTTAATTAACGCAAAGTATTTATGCATTATAGCCTAACGTTAATTATCGTTGGCAGGGTTGTTTAAATTTAAACATCTTTTCAAATGACATGTTTGATTCATAACTGGGAATTCCAATGTTGTAATGTTGTGCAATTGCGACATCAAAAAAACAAACACCCAATATGCCGCTAAATAAAGGAAAAACTGTAAACACCTTCAAACGTAAGGTGCAATATCAGCGGCAAATTGTTGGATAGAGATACCATGAACAGTTAATGTCCAATTTGAGACCCGGAGCAGTAAGCTCGTTAAGATTTGCCAATATGTGGTGGCATATGAGAATTAATTGTTCGTGGCTGTGTGCTATCCGTAGTCACTTATATTTATTGACATGCAGTGCCAGTATTCATGTTGAAAATTGAGGCTTTCGCTTGATACATGTACGCTGGATCGGCAGGTTTATTTGCCATAATAGAGCAGGCAATTTACTAGCGAAGCGTAAATACAAACATATTGTATTGGAGGTAATTGAACAATTTTGCAGGGATATGTCGTTCAACTCAATAACTGGTATTAAGTTAGGATTGTTCCGGAACCAAGTGCATCTTAAAACATTGTAGGTATATTTCCTTATATGTCACAACGAGAGTTGTAATGTTGTATTTATTTCCTGTAACAAAATACAATTTATAATTGAAATCAGTTCATCTAAAGGGGCCTTAGTAGCAGATTGGTTCAAGCAGTTAAGCAATATGTTGTTTTGATAGGTTAAATTAACCAATACAGTTAAACAAACCAAAACCAAAACAAACTTCTGAGACGGACGGTTCTAGAATATATATCTGATAATGTGCATTGTAAAGTCTATAAAATTACTGAGCCAGTGTTTTACGTCTTGTATCATAAAATAAAGTCTCTCTTTTTAGTGTTTGGTTCTTCAAGTAGGTTTTCTTATAAGCTGATATGTTTGAAACAAGAGTGGACAGTTATCTAATGCCCACTAGTGATACCCTCGCTTTCCTAAAAATTTTGCATGTATGTCAAGTATGTATACAAATCAAAGTTTTCTGAAAACAGGAATTAGATAACCAACATAATATGGTATAAAATACAATTATTTATACGAAATTAATTTCGTGTATTCTATGAGCTTGATTTGGGATATACCCACCCCATCCTGTACATATTTTATTTCCGTTTGATAAATCTGCATTATAACATATTATCCTATTGTACAAACAATTATGTGATTTTGTGGAACTTTATTTATCTAATCTTATCTAAATTGTTATTATTTCCAAATTGTATATTTTATGTTTTTTGACAGGAATTTGGGAACCAACAATTTATCATTTATTGATGATATGTCACTTTCAAATCTTACTGCCTTGTCTGAATTGTAAGTACACACAACCCCACAGTGAAATGTAGACTATGAAAACACACAGTACAAGGCAAGACAAATAACAATAAAGTGTTATCTAATAATTCAATTTTCCTTTAAATAAATTTAGATAGTAAAAAAAGAATATAACTGGTTATAATGTGCATAAAATGTATTTATTGTAATGTTAAGTGAATCAACGATTTCTTCAAAACGTATCTGGTTACATTTTTATGCAGCCCTACAATTGTAACAAATTGAAAAACAATTAATACTAGTTATGATTAACTACTGTTTACTATTGTACTACAGTTGAGGCAGTATGTGAAACGTCTAATTGACGATTAACTCATTTGTTTATTTTTGTATTGCATGTTTGTTAATGAATACTTTATTGACATTTGGCTCATGCTTTTTATTCGGTATCCTTTCTACGTTTCTTTCTAGACTTACTCATTGTTTAGAAAAACATGTCTGATATTGTGTTTTGTATTTTTTTGTTCATTTTAGAGACATACGAGTTAATAGTCTTATAGTTATCAACGAAGGGACTTTTAAAGGTTTAACAAGCTTAACACTTTTGTGAGTAAAACTAAAACATAGGCGCCAATACTAATATCATACTTTATGTTGAATCAATTAGGGATAGTTGGAGTATAAGAGTAATCTCTTTTGGAATGTTTGTTTATCGGTATTTAACTAATATCGTTGATTTTAACAATCATGTCAGTAGTATACAAGGAGTAATTTGAGGAAAACAGTATATTTTTTTCTTTAAATATTACCGATTTTCCACTTGTTCATAACCCATGTTGGACATAAATGGTTTTAAACAGGCAGGCGCTTAACAAATGATAGCCGTGTTTAGTTATTTGATGTGATTTTGTAAAACTTTTATTGTTCAAGGTAAGGCTAGTTTAAAACATCATGGACAATTCGGGTCAAATCTTAGCATTGTGGAATATCAATACTGATCCAATAACTATGTCTGTTTTGTATTACAGAGAAATGCGTTTTAATCAAGTTTCAGAAATTCACGAAAATGCCTTTCAAAGTTTTATCAACCTAGATAGGATGTAAGTATAAATTAAAAATATCGTTTTCATGTCAATTAGATTATTAGAAGCTGTAGCATGGCTTAACACTTTGGATTAATCCATTATTTCTGTAATGCCTGAAACATGTCCGGACCATTGCTGTAGTCATTTTATTTTTTGACTGCTTCTACTTTGCCAATTTCTTGACTTTAATTTATTTATTTCTTTACTTTAATTTATGAATTGTCTTTTTACAGTTTCCTTGGTGTTCGGTATTTAGTCATTACCTTTATTTTTTTATATGTAATGTCTCGTTTATTTACCTTTTTTGCGATTCATGCATTTGGATCAGAAATGGAATATTACACTGGTTTTATCTTTGTACTTATTTTCATATTTGCACTACAATAAGAATATAAAAATCTTATTTTAGGTGTTTAAACATATGGTTTTAAATGTTATTTATTTCTATATGACAACGTTTGAGAACTACTACCGTACCTGAACTTTTAGAATTATTTAATTAAGCAAAGTGATACACATATTACCTTGAAATCGCAAACTAGTTCACTGAAAAGTAATGTAATGTTTTCTTAGTAAATGACAGGAATAAAAAACCTTAATAGGCCAAGTTAACAATATTTAAATTGTTTAATTTTATAATATCTCAAAATTTTAATAATTAATGTGTATATTTACAGGAATTTGAATCGCAACAGAATCAGTGTTTTTAAAGATCACATATTTTCACCAATGAAGAAATTAACTTCTCTGTACGTTGTAAGTTTGCATTTCCGGGATATTAATTTATCGTAGACTTTCAGCTCTTGTTGGTTAATTGGATTTTTCCTTTTTTCATTCTATTTATAAATGTGGTATAATTACAAATCTAGGTGAGTATCAGATTTAAGGTAGTAAGTTTAGGCCCAGAGTTTAATTTCCTTTTCAGTGATTATAAATATAAGTTTTGTTTAAATTTGAATTTCGTTTTGGTTAAAGCAAGCTGGGATTGTTAAGCAATATTGAAACAAACAAAAGTCACCGGCAGTGCGTGAAATGCTTAAAAAAGTAAATCGACAGACGGAAAACTCGCAAAAAATATTGGTCGAACTATTTGGCAAAAAAGCTTAAACACAAAAATAATTTCTTGAAGTACACATGAAATTTAAAAAGTCCTAATATCTATAATGGAAGAAACACGACATGTATCACAAGTATAACATCTGAATATTATTCATCAATGCAGAACACCTAACATCACCCTATCTGATCAGAGGGATTTTTGCTTCGTTTCTTGTTGTTTTGTTTCTGTTACTTGTAGTTTTTATAATTCCTAACTCGGATTTTGTTATTTTAATTACGCTTTGGTTTCCATTTGATTCACTTAATTTTATAAACTTTACCATTTGTTCATTTGCAGAGATCTTGGGCAGAATTCATTACTACAAATAAATACATTTTGGTTTTCTGGTTTGCAGAACTTGGAAAGCTTGTGAGTAGAGAACTTAAAGCATTCACAAATGTTGAATAGATTGGTTTAATTAGTTGCGAGTTGTCACGACTTCATAACATACAATTGCATACGTTATTCAACAGTTGACAAAGTGCTTCCGTTTTAGCAGCTGGTGAGTTGGGACGCTTTAAAGCTCAACACACAAAAACATTTTTGCACATTTCAAAAGGTGGGGGAAATTCTTTTGCCACTTGTTGGACGTTCGTTCATTTAATTGATCAACCAGTGTTAGCAATGTGTTCCAGCTTCCGTCGCCTACAAACGCTCAATTCAGTTTTTTCACTAGGCAATAAAGGATATCGGCTATCTGTAACGCCCCTATTGTGGACGCATGTCGTCATGTAAAATGCATCACGTGGTTTCATAACAATAACGAATCCTGAATAAGGCAAATGTTGAATCGCATCTGAAAACCTACAGTTTCTGTCGTCGGCTAGTCCTTATGTTTTTTTCTATTTTGATATGTTGATATATTCACAAAACATTTTAACGTATGTTCTGTTACATTTACTTTTAAAATATAAATCATAATATATGCGACAAATGAAAACGAAGATGGCGATATTTATGCTAACCACGATTCAAAACAAAATACGTTTTGTCATAGTAACAAAACTTCCAAGCATTTTTTGTATTCCAGAAAAATTCAAATATATTATGGCGATAGTGCCGACAGTAGTTTATATCAACTTTTTTTTTCTTTTTAAGATCCCTGTATTCGAATAGTATATCTGTGATCGACTGTCACTCATTTGACCAATTAAAAGTCTTAACATCTCTGTAAGTTAATTTTATATATTTATTAGATATGTCAGTTTATTTAGCAATTTGACCTGATGCAAGGTGCAGGTCCATAAGATAATTTTGTTACTAGATCATTTTTTGTGTACTTATTACGGGTTTCAAAACTTAACAAGCAATTCCTCCACCCAGTTTTGCAACTATTCTTAAACTTACATCGCTATCTACATCCTTAAACATTAAAGTGTATTTCTTTAATGGCGTTAGGCGAAAAACAGGCAAAATTGTGCATATTATCTACATTTAATTATGTCACTTAAACTAAATAAGATAGCCCAAATAGTGTGATTCATTTCCGACTGTTTGCACACATCTGGCAAGCGCCAGAAATATAAAGCACTATTTGTAAATGACATTTAAGAGATCTCTGATTGAAAAATATGCTGAAGATCATCTCAAAATCTTACAAAATTTGACGTTTAGTTTTGCTAGCTCGTAATAAAATATAATTGTAAACAGATAGTTAGCAAGACGTATGATCTGTACAACCCTTCCCCATGCATTTCTAAAGGTCTTTCTGGGATTAGTGAATTGGTTAAAAAATTCATAAAAAGTCTATAGGTTGTATGCAATTGCTATTATTATTTACAGCGATGTTGGTAATAATCAACTTCAGACTTTTGATGCTTTGTTAGTAACACCTCTGTTGAATCTTCAAGATCTGTAAGTACTGCTTTTATATTTAATGTTCCTTGTCAATAGAAACACAATTATTTAACTTGAGGATTTACTTACTTTGTAATGGTATCATAGCATTAGGATGTAGAAGTGTTTAACGTCAATTAATAGTGAGATCGCAGAGCATAGGAACATGTTTAGGCAATAAAAACACAGAGATAAATATCTTGCCTTCAAACTCGTCTTTCTCTTGTGATAAAGTTTTCTTTTTAACATATTTACTAATTTTGTTTATTTGTTTCTTTTAGATAGCCGAGTATTCTTCTATGTAGACGTAAATTCGTAGTTGACTGGTCTCTACGACTCTCACGAAAAATCATTAATCAAAATATTAATAAATCCAGTTATGGATTATTTAAAATATTTAGGCCATTATTTTTGCAGGGACATAAGCGGTAATCCAATAAAATGCATTGAATGTAAATTTGAACCTTTCGTTCAGTGGGTGCAAGACCACAGTAAAGTAGTCCTGGAAGGATATTGCGAAGATATTAAGTCAAGCATACCTGAGCTAAAACTGACACAATATAGTGCATGTCAAGGTAGTTATAGACTACATTACTTACTTAAAAACGCAAAATTTGATGCAATCTATCATTGGCCATTGATCTTTCGTCAATCCGTCAGCACTCAGTTACATCAATCAGTCAGGCTAGTCCAATTATTACAAATCTATCAGATTGCCTCATCCTTCACTGACAGATAATAACAAAGAATTATGACTGAAAAAAGATAATTATATTTAACACTATGGACTAAACATAAAGTTTTATAACTTGGATACGAGTCGAGTATTCCCTGCCAGAAGCGAGACTCAAACCCTCAATTTCAGTGTTAAAAGACCATGTAATCAATAGTAGACGAACAAGATCGACTACTCTGCCACAACGTCGTTGATTTATTGATTTATAAAGAATTTATTACTTACAAAAATCTAATACAGATTCATGCAATACTGTATATTGTTTATCAGCGAAACCTTTTTTACAAAATGAATAAGCGCGTTTAAATTGTATATTTATAAAAGCGTATCTATATACATGCAATATTAAAATTAAAACCATGATGCTTAGTTTAAATTATTACATAATATTTATACCATTAAGCTGACCGATATATGCATAAAATTTAAATGATGGAATATAGATTAGACTGATCATACCGATCGCAGTTCATCGAAAGATAATGAGAGATGCACGGACGTGTCCGTAAACAATCAGTCAGCGGCTATCAATCCGTTATTGATGTTATTAATCAGCCAAGTTGTACGTTTATGGGTGCAATAACGGTATTGGGAACATTATTCTAGGGAGTGTTCCGTGTATATTATCAGAGGAATATCGAATTAAATAATATATTTTATTTAAATTCTTTTATTCTGGAGACATTTAATAATAATTTAAAGTTGATTAATTTTTTTATCTATTGATTTTTAATAGTTGAGAAACAGGAGAACTTTCCAATCTATGTTTATTACATCATTGGAGCAGTAAGTGGTTTACTATTTTGTTTCCTAATAATTGGAATTATCTACATAAAGAGGAAACAGAAGACAATAAATCTAAAATCAGAGGCATCACGCAATGCAGAATAGTATACACCGATTGAACAGAATGTTAAACTGTGTTTTATGTGTAATATATATACAATATTAGTACATTGTCAGAAAATATACAGTTTATTTGTACAAGCCTTAGAAACAGGTAGAAATGCGAGGCTCTGCCGAGCATTTCTCACCTGTTTTGCGGCGAGTACAAATAAAAGTTATATTTTCTGACAATGTTCGAATATTGCTTTATTCTGCAACCAGAAAATGCATTTAATACTAATGGAAAATATGAAAGAAGTGCACTTCTAGCCGATTTTTTACTTGAAATATTTTGATCGTATTCGAGTGATAGCCTGACGTCACAAACAAATATTGAATTCGACAACATGCCGTAAACCAGAGCAGAATACTAAATATCGTTAGAAGTAAGGACAAGGGTACCAGGAGTGACGTCATTATTTACAAATAAAGCTTTGCTTTATTCGTATGGTCGTATTTGTATTTTTGAAGCGGTAGTTGCAGAATAAATTAGTATATGTTGTAGCAACATTAGCTGTAATTGTTTATATGTATTTGTACAAAGCAAACATATATTAGAAATCAGAAGACACTAAGACTTAATACAAACGTTATCCATTAAAGAATGATAATCAAGTGGTTCAAAACAAAACGAACATTTACAACATTTACTGTTGTATGGATTTGTGGAATGATCGCTTACGATCTAGTTTTTCATTTGAAACCAGATATATTAAAAAAACAATCGATTGGGGAAATAAGGCAGACAATAAAGTAAAGAATTTGTACTTACAGTGGTCAAGTATGTTTGGGAGGGACTAAAATTTAGCCTTTTGCTGCCTACTTTTTCAAAAACTGCAAATTAAAGTGATCTATAGCATGCAAGTGCGTCACTTTTCAAACACGATAGCCACTATCTTAAGCTGTCAGGTATTCGGTTTTTAAGCCTAAATTCACCAACAGTTAGGTCTCCGGTATCCCCCAACTTGAGACCTGCTAAAACGCTCTGTTGATTGAGCATTTTCAACCTTTATGACATCCAAAAAACCCCTATTGAAAACTCATAGATTGTTTTGTTTGTATGTTTGAATGTTGAACAATCAGAAATTTTGTCAGCATTATGACGGCGTTCAGATGTAATTGGGGAAAGAGGCTGGAGTACCAGGAGAAAACCCCCGACCTTTGGAAAACTGGCAATCAAGTTGTGCATAGTAAGACTCGAACCCGCAATCACAGTGTTGACAGAGCAATAGTAGATGAACTATATAGTCCCTTCGACGATGCCTTTAGAGGGTAAACTACGCACAATATTTCGTTTACAAAATAAATGTAAAATTCCGAACGGTCACACAAATCGAAAATCATAAGACAGCACCAAAACACGGATTGAGACAACGGCACCCGACAGTCACATAAAAAAATACGAGAAAGAGTAACCCGATACCAATAAATCCAGTGTTACTCAGAACAAGTAAGCAGTGCTTGCCTCTAGGTAGAAAGTTTTAATGATAACAAATTCCAAGATAAAAAAGAAAACAAAAGTCTATTGTTTGAAAGCAGACAAAACGTTATTTTAAAACAAATTATGCGGAAATGATAGAGCTGCTTGTGGATATACTATTATTGAAAAATATTCATGCAGTCCTGCTGACTTAAATATGAATATATCAAAGTAATAAATACTGTAAATAAAGACATTTTTGGATGTTTTTAATTATTATTGGGATTTTTTAGATCGACCTACGATAGCAAACATTCTACCGAGCAGGTATACTTTTGTTACTGCACTTAAAAGTGTGCTTTTTAATACCATCACGATCCATAGAGCTCCCTAAGGACTGTTTTTACAGTTATTTTATAGCTAGCCTGTCAATACCTGAATGATTTTAACAGATAAGTGTACCATTCTTATGTTAAATATTTGGTAATTGGAAATAATGTATTTGATCATATGTCTATTTTTTGGCATAAATTAAAACATCCGTAAAAGCCTCACCATTGTTGTTTCGTCTAATTACGGAAGTTATTTTATACATACACCCTAGTTTTTTCTCCCACATGTAAAAAGTGGTTCTGTATACCCATGCCGAACTATATCGGTGCAACAGTAGTAAATGTGTACCAGTAACAGGTTACCAGATTGTGTACCCTACATAAAGTACAACAGTGAATACCTGCGTTGTGTTCTTATTGGGTCCATAGTGGTTGAATGTGTACAATACAATTCGTGGTCTGAAGGCTACTGGATGAATTAAGTTTTAAAACGTTTTTTCTTAATTTTCTCGGATCTTATATTTTGATAATTTGTTAGTATTTTTGCATTCACTTCATTACGCATTGCATGTTGGAGCGTTTCAAAATGTTCTAACTAATGAAAAAAGCACACGTTTATTTATTTCCTGCCAAAGTAAATGTTGAGGAATGTAAGAAAGGAATGCAAATCACAGAAATGCTAGTATTTTCGCTTATGGCCAAACCATGTACTACTGTTCTACCTACATAAATGTGACAAATGTGTGTAATATTATCTTAGACCAAGACAATGAACTTTATTGCTGAATAATGTTACAGAAATTCAATTTCAAGCCATTTAAAATATTTTAATTTTGTACTTAAAAATATCTGGTGGCATCAATCTTAAGGTATCCGGACCATAATTGACCACGTGATCATATCTAATGACCCGGATGTCTATTATTTTTCAATGGAGCAGACCTCGGTAATTTTCGGCAAACATACAATTTGAGCAACTTACTTTTTTGCTCAAAACTATTAACATTGACTCAAAGTAAAACAATATATTTAAGTTGTATCATTTATTTGCGATAAATTGATTTTAAAAAGCTGTATTTCTTGGTCGATTTTTTGTTTGTTTGAATGGTGTTTTAACGCCACTTTCAGCAATTTTTCAGCTATTTCATGGCGTCCAGTTTTTATTGGGGGAGGAAGCCGGAGATAACCCCCGACCTACGGTAGGAAAACTGGCAATCCTTGTCAATTAAGATTGGAGTCGAGTACACCCTGCCTGCAGTGAGAATCGAACCCGCAATCTCAGTGTTGACAGACCACGTGATCAATAGTAGACGAACTACCTTGACCACTCTGCCACCGAGGCCCCCTTTTTGGTCCAAAAATAGAATTAAACGGTAACTTCAATTATGGGAAGGATACCATAAATTATACCGCAGAGGTTATTTTGCAGACGTATCGGAGAATATATTTGTAAAATTTAAACTATTAAAATATGTTTAAAGCTGTTTAAGAAAACGATTGATCGTTTAGTACATGTGAAAAAATATTGATTGTTCCATGTTATTACTTTTGTTTCCATAACTACAAAAACTTTATTTTCAATTTAATTTATTAATATTTAAAATGAAAATCGATATCAAAGTTGAAATATTTATCACTAATTGAATTTCGCAGTCCATTGTGGATAATAGATGTTTATGGTACATTAAGAAGTGTTACAAGCCGCTTTTAAACTATTTCAAAATAGAAGTTGATCTTTTTAGGGAAACAAACTAAAATGGATTCTTATATAATAAATAACACTGGAGTTAAGTTCGAGATAACACGCGAGACTTTTGCAAAAATTCTAAACCTCGACTCGAACGCTTCGAACCGCATTTCTGAAGTACTTTCTCAAAGCACAAATGCGAAAGAATTTAGTTTTCTTCGAGAACCAGCGTGTACAAGATTCATTTTGGATTATTTCGGTGGGGAAGTTTTACATATGCCGGGTGATGTTTGCCCCCGAAAATTTAAAGACGAACTGTCGTTTTGGGGAATAACTGACAAGGAAATCGGAACATGCTGTTTATCCAAATACGTTTCCTTTTTTGAAGACCAAGAATCAATGGAAACCTTTGAAAAAGAAGAACAGAAAGAAAACGCTATAAAAGAAGAGATATTTACTCGTGCAAATGGAAAAGGTTGGACTTCCATTCAGGCAAAGGTATTTCAGATCATAGAATACCCAAACACGTCAGTAAATGCGAAGGTCAGTATCAATGCGTTTGGCAATAAATTGATTGTCATTACACATAAATTACTTAATTAAAAAAACATATTATGTTGATCATGCGTGACTGGTATTATTTACATATTTGAACACTCGGGATCTACCTGATGAACAAGTACAATTTATATAATTCCCGCCTAATTACTAGGTAGATGTAGGTTCCAGATTGCAGATGGCCATTCATTCATTCATTATTGGTCACTGGTCTAAGTGACGTTCGACTTCGAGTCTTGCTGCGAGCAGGGTGCGCTACTTAATTGACAAGATGGCGAGTTTTAGTGACGTATTTGGAGTTTTCACAATTTAAGTTGGTTCGCTTTCCCTATCCCCTAAAAAAACTAGACGTTACGACGACTACAAATCCAAGTTTTGGGACAGCCGATATAAAACCATATGAACGGTACAATGCGTTCCCTGTTCAAGAATAAGGGATACACTGTCGACGCGGATCCAGGTTATATAACAGAAAGCTTAGCCGGTCACAATTGTGGGAACACATTTAGTACAGTTACACAATCCTTGCTTGATCAGCACCCGTTAATATAGGTGTCAATACTAAGTAGACACATTTAGTTTCTGCATAAAGATAAATTATTCGCTCCTACCTGCTATCCATACTATTTATACCCACGTCTATGACGGACGTTTTGAGCTGTACAAATGTCTGTCTGTCGTCTACATGTCACCCTGTATATAGGAATACTTTCAAAGATTTTTTCAAACTGCACATATAGTTGTTTATGTTAGCCACATAGCTGCATTTGTACCAAAATTGTACGTTTTGGTACAATTGTTTTCGTATAGTTATATGACTTTGTTTGTGAAAAGTAAGGATTTCTTAGCTTTTAACCTCTCTAATTCAAATGTATTTCGTCAAATTTCTTGAATTTTTTGGTAATTGTTTGTTTTCATAGATGCATGCGAGCTTCGTTTCGTTTTAAGCAAAATTTTGATTTTTCATTTAAGAGTGATGGAAACAAAAAGGTGGTGTTTTTTTAGTTATAAGGCTAAAACTCCACGATGCGTTCATCAACTCTTTAAAGTTTGGGGGATTAATTATTTCGAAAGATGTGATAATTCCATAGTCAATTATGGTGACCTGTATCGTTTATGTATTAATTATGGTGACCTGTATCTTTATGTATTAATTATGGTGGTGACCTGTATATTCGTGCATATTATTAATTTTTTTAGAAGTGAAAGCGGTTGTCGAGGGATTAAGGTGGTAAATCACCTATTATTGATCACGTGCCTGGCAACATTGGGTTTGTTGATTCTAATCTACAAAGGGCAAAGTATGCACGACTCCAACCATCAGGTCGGTTTTCTTATGGGGTACTCCGGTTCCCCGCCCCCCCTCCAACCCCACTCTGGTACAGCTCTAGAGTTGTCAAAAGTTACGTCATCAGTAACGAGAACTAAACGCAATTGGCGAACAAATCAAATGAATGGAATAAAACATATCAAACGAAGTCGTGACGTAATAGATCCATTGATGACTGAAAATAGTTCAAAATATAGATCACTTACCTCCGAGGTCACTTTCCCGACCCTTGATAGAAACTGCCGAGAAATGTTCCGATGGTATTGTTTATTAACATATATTTTTTTAATACATTAGAATTTGAGATAATACATCTATAAGTATCATATAAAATTATATCTTTTTATAGATTTTTCAGGTTATCAGTAGCCTTATTGTAGTGTTGTCTCTCGTCGAGTTAGTTTGCTATACACATCCTATGTTTGAAAGACCTCTGGACAAAGCCGAACAATTAGAATATCTTACAGCGATGCAAAGACTGGAACATTCTGAAAAGATGTCGAATGACACAATTGCAAAGATGAACGTGTTAAAAGTGAGCATGAATTTTCTTTGGTATATTAACATGTTTCTTATCGCCTATTTTACTGCTGAAATGATGTGCAAAATTGTGTTTTTCCCGTTACCATGGAAACATATTGTCAATTTTCAAAACGTGACCGATTTTATTGCTCTGTTTGTGACGTATCTTGGAACACTATCAAATGAAATGAACGTCGCTGAAAAGTATGAACACTCTTTTTATGACGTAATAATTGCATTGCAAGTATTCAGAGTTTTTCGACTTTTTCGATTGCTGAAAAATACGTCTGGTTACAAGATCCTAACCTTTACGGTCAAAGCAAGTGCTGGTCACTTAATCCTGTTGTTAATGTGCTTATTAGCTGCTGTATTGTTGTTTGCAAGTCTCGCGTACTTCTCGTTGGATAAGAACTTTACCAGTATACCCGATTCAGCATGGTGGGCAATAGTTACTATGACGACAGTTGGTTACGGAGATGTAGTCCCAAGTACACTGCCTGGAAAGCTAGTTGCATCCGCATGCGCAATATCCGGAATTTGTTTAATTGCAATACTTATTCCAATTCTGGTGAACAACTTCATTTTGTTTCACAACTATTCTAACGTCATCAACAAAAAAGGAACAACTACAGAGACTACGTTGTTCAAATCGAACTGTATTACTCCTGAAATGAAAATCACAAATATGGAAGATAATGATAAAGTAGCCATTTAACCTGATGATGGCGTGTAAAAACAATTTTTTTATTTAACAATAGAACGCGCTATGTATTACCTGATTATGTATTTGTTGTTTACGTACCTACTGTTATACAGGTGGCGGGCTTGGTGACCGAGTGCTTAAGGTAGTAAGTCATTTACAATGATCTAGCGCGTATCGACACCGAGGTTGTGGGTTTGAATCTCACTGCAGGTAGGGTGTACTCGACTCCAATATAAATATAAATTTACAATGATTGCCAGTTTTTCTAACGGAGGTCGAGGGTTTTTCCAGGTAATCGGGCTTCCTCCCAAAAATAATGCAATTCGTATTACCTGTCAAGGTAAATAAATTCGCTGTTTTTTTTCTCGGATTTCGCTATTTGTATGAAATTCCTGGACAGGGATTAACAGGTTTCCTACCAAATGTGTCAAGCAGCGGGGTGGTTACTGGATAGTCAATCTTCCTCCTCTGGTAAAAACTACTCCACATTGGCTCAGGTGCCAGATAAAGGAGACCCTCAAGTTAAAGGGGTGTCAAGTTATAATGTGGAAAGCCTGAATACGGACCAAAGTAAACATTGTTTTTGGAGATTGCTACGTTCCTTGCACAATAAAGAACTATTGCATTCGCTTGTTTGTTTGTGTAAATAGTATTTAATGCCACATTCAGCATTTTGTTTCAGCTATATCATATCGTCGATGTTTTATTGGGTAGGAAAACTGCCAAATCCATGTCAATAAAAATTGAGGTCGAGTACACCATGCCCGCAGTGAGCCTTGATTCGGCAAACTCAGTTTTGACCGACCACATGATAAATAGAATACAGATTACCTTTAACCACTCGGACACCGAGCTCCCAAATTCTTCGTAACTGTCTATTCTGCCCAATGATCCAACATGTGTACCTTGTATAGATTTAAAGTTTGATATATTGCTCCCTGGACGACATTTAATAAGTTATCCATCGTGCTGATAAAAGTTTTATATACAAACTAAACAATGATATCGATTTAAATATCCACCTGAATATGATGTTTGATATCAATATACATAAATATTGTGCTACATTACACATATTAAACTTTCCAACAAATCAATATAACGCTGCAAGTCAGTAAATTGTAAAGTTTGGCTGCACTTTACGTTGACAGTCGTTATGTTTTTACATTTAAAAAAAACTCTAATTTTCCTCATCGGCCATGATATGCCCGAAAAATTGGTTAAATGGGTGTAAACCATCAGAAACACTTACTGTTCATTATATTGGGCTTATATTTTTACGAATACATCAACGATAAATCCCGAGGAGAATGGGGGATTCTTATTAAGTAAGCTAAGATCGAGCTCTACCTATCAGAAGTAAGGCTCGACTCTGACATGACCAACGTCATTATTTACTTGGCAACTGTAAAATCAATCGCTTAAGGTTATGACATATCGCAAGCAAAGGGTTTTCGAAAACTCCACTTAAGTATTTAAAAAACAAATATAATATTAAATACTATTGATTGTAAAAATCTGTTACTTTTCGTTGTTTCCATAAACACAAATGGTTTATATTCATTTAACATCGTGATTTAATTGAAGTCGAAATCGATAATGAAGTTGATGAAATGTTTTATAAAAATTCAATACGAAGTTCTTTTTTGCATAATAAATAAACGGTATATTTCCAATATGAGTTTAAAGCCAAATATCGGTTTATCTTTTCAAAAAAAAAAAAACGAAAATGGATAGTTACATGTACATTATAAATAACACTGGTGCTACGTTCGAGAGAACACAGGAGACTTCTGCAACCATTCTAAATCTCGACCTGATGCTTCGAGTCGCATTGTTTTAGTGGAAAACAAGCGTGCACAAGACCATGAATGTCTTTATTTTTCATTTTTGCCTACGTGACTACCTCCAAAGGTTTCGAACTAAGCATATCACAAGCATTTCTAAAGGTCGTGATTCATAGACAGGAAAACCCTGAGTGTTTTCAACACCACCTATCGATTTAGTATGCTTGCTTTGGGATTTTCGTCACTCTCTTCATTTCTGCATATCTATCATGACGTTAATTATTTACGTATTAATTAAGCACCCCGGATGTCCCCGTTATAAACAACTAACTTCTATATTAAAAGGCATCCTTGCCAAAGTATGGCTCGAACTCGCAACCAAGTGTTGATATGACTTTAATGTGTAATAGAATATCTACACCACTCGAACACCGAGGCCACAAAAAAGAAACTTAATCCCATTATCCACCTCCGACATCAATTACTAGTACCAGGCAACTGTGTTGTATATTATAGAAGTTGTCGACGACAATTTTCAATTGTATAGTTTTTTCACCCTTTCAATTCGGACCTACACTACAGTCAAATATCAAATAATTATTTCTAAACTATTATTATGATTTCTACAATATTAATTGAAATGTAATAGGACGTTATAGAGCTTTAATCGCAGAAATTAAACAAAGTAGGCAAATGTCGACAAGACATATAATATGACACGGCTATAGCCAACATAAAACGTGGACGGGGCAACTAAGCATTATTTGAAGCCAGTTGTACATGGACGAGAACCGGCTTAAAGTGATTTAAATCCATTGATGCGTGTCATTTCTAATACAAGGGTTTGTTGTTCCAAAGTTGATGTTGTCCCATCAAAAGGTATATGTACGTTACGGTAACTCAATGAATCGTTATGATAAATCCATCTCTTAATTACGATCAGACATTTTCAGTAAGTCGTAGGTAGTTTTTTTTTTAATTTGTAGGTCTTTCTTTTGTGTTGTATATGATGGTGCGAATTCGAATTTATAATCGTCATTTGACATTCAGCGTTTGTTTGCTCAGTGGGTTTTCTAGCTATTTGTGTTTTTGCCAGATCATACTGCTGTACGTTTGTGTTATTTACAGATCATACCGCTGTATGTTTGTGTTTTTGCCAGATCATACTGCTGTATGTTTGTGTTATTTACAGATCATACCGCTGTATGTTTGTGTTATTTACAGATCATACTGCTGTATGTTTGTGTTATTTACAGATCATACTGCTGTATGTTTGTGTTATTTACAGATCATACTGCTGTATGTTTGTGTTATTTACAGATCATACTGCTGTATGTTTGTGTTATTTACAGATCATACCGCTGTACGTTTGTGTTATTTACAGATCATACTGCTGTATGTTTGTGTTATTTACAGATCATACCGCTGTATGTTTGTGTTATTTACAGATCATACTGCTGTATGTTTGTGTTATTTACAGATCATACTGCTGTATGTTTGTGTTATTTACAGATCATACTGCTGTATGTTTGTGTTATTTACAGATCATACTGCTGTATGTTTGTGTTATTTACAGATCATACCGCTGTATGTTTGTGTTATTTACAGATCATACCGCTGTACGTTTGTGTTATTTACAGATCATACTGCTGTATGTTTGTGTTATTTACAGATCATACTGCTGTATGTTTGTGTTATTTACAGATCATACCGCTGTATGTTTGTGTTATTTACAGATCATACTGCTGTATGTTTGTGTTATTTACAGATCATACTGCTGTATGTTTGTGTTATTTACAGATCATACCGCTGTACGTTTGTGTTATTTACAGATCATACCGCTGTACGTTTGTGTTATTTACAGATCATACTGCTGTATGTTTGTGTTATTTACAGATCATACTGCTGTATGTTTGTGTTATTTACAGATCATACCGCTGTATGTTTGTGTTTTTGCCAGATCATACTGCTGTACGTTTGTGTTATTTACAGATTATACCGCTGTATGTTTGTGTTATTTACAGATCATACTGCTGTATGTTTGTGTTATTTACAGATCATACTGCTGTATGTTTGTGTTATTTACAGATCATACCGCTGTATGTTTGTGTTATTTACAGATCATACCGCTGTACGTTTGTGTTATTTACAGATCATACCGCTGTATGTTTGTGTTATTTACAGATCATACTGCTGTATGTTTGTGTTATTTACAGATCATACTGCTGTATGTTTGTGTTATTTACAGATCATACTGCTGTATGTTTGTGTTTTTGCCAGATCATACCGCTGTATGTTTGTGTTATTTACAGATCATACTGCTGTATGTTTGTGTTATTTACAGATCATACCGCTGTATGTTTGTGTTATTTACAGATCATACCGCTGTATGTTTGTGTTATTTACAGATCATACCGCTGTATGTTTGTGTTATTTACAGATCATACCGCTGTATGTTTGTGTTATTTACAGATTATACCGCTGTATGTTTGTGTTATTTACAGATCATACCGCTGTATGTTTGTGTTATTTACAGATTATACCGCTGTATGTTTGTGTTATTTACAGATCATACCGCTGTATGTTTGTGTTATTTACAGATCATACTGCTGTATGTTTGTGTTATTTACAGATCATACGGCTGTATGTTTGTGTTATTTACAGATCATACCGCTGTATGTTTGTGTTATTTACAGATCATACTGCTGTAATGTTTGTGTTATTTACAGAT